>JAQJVL010000267.1:852441-1232287 GCA_035578905.1 Stictocephala bisonia
CACCTACACATACAAAATGTCATACATTATCACGATGCCATTTACTGAATAAAGGAGATGAGAACAATTAATTTTTGTTAAAAGGTTGAATTTTCTTCTCGTTGTGCATTATTAAATAAATTAATAAATTAGAATACATATAACTTTTATTTGGGACATAACAAACAAAGAAATACAGTAGTAGTCAAATTGGATGACATGAAACGTTTAATAATAACCAGTTGCTTGCTTGCCTCCAGCAACTTTAATCAATTTTTTTTTTCATGTACTAGTGAAAACGTTTATAAATTGATTCCCAGTTTCATAAACTAAAAGTTCTCAGTTCGATCCCCATCAAAGTCGTAACAAATTTTGAAAGGGATCAGCTGATAACCACCGGCTGTTCATTTGTCATTGGGTTATTAATTAATGACACTTTCTAAGGATTAGTCGGCCTTAGTTTGTAACAATGACTACATTCACTCATCAATGTCCATGATCGCCTATACCTTGCCGATTGGCGTCTTAAGAATACATTTTTTCAAATTAATTAAAACCTTAACCCCATAATTGTTACTCTCAAATTAAATTTATTTAAAAAAGTACTCTAACAAATCTAATTCTTAGTGTAAAGCTCAAAGTGAGCAATTTGAATTTCATGCCAAATTTCGGATTGTAATAGCTATTACAATAGACGATTGATAAAATCATAAAATTTATGTTGTATCTATAAATATCTTTTTCTGTTCCAAAGGGTCTTTCCCTTTGAACAATTTCTTCCATATTACAGGAATACTAACAAGGAAAAGTTTCATTCACTATTTCTTTAGCAATACAATTAATTACATACTATTTTGAATTTCAGTAATTTTATATCATAATAAATATCTAAAAATAATATAATTAACAATTCAAAGTATCTTTATTGGTCTTACGTACTATATGAAAGTGATAATTAGTGCTGTTAAGTCAGTATGTAGAGCGTGGATTTAATAATTTGGATGAGTTTTGTTTCATTTATCAAGTTGATTTTGAGCACACACTTGTCAAAAGTGTTCGAGGAAGTTGAAGCTGCGTGATGTTGTTGTACATTGGGCTACATTGTTGGGTACCACCGCCGAAGTGCGCCGTGGGGAGCAGATAAGGAAGAACCTTGAGCCACCGGCCTCGGTCCCCGGGCCAACTCACCGCGGAACTACTGTCAGTCAGTTCCTACCCCTACCGCTGACCGCCACTGCCGCTTCCGCGATACGCTCGCTCTTTGTCACTCGGCAATCTTAACAAGTATTACGAACGATTATGAAAGAAAAAAGTCGTCGTGATTTCTAAATTAAGAACCATAACAAGATGCATTAGGATTAAGTAAGATGGTCAACATTTCGGTCAAATTTTACGAAAAAAAGATGGGTTTAGATCTCATTTGAGATCGGAATTCGGAGTCTAGGAATAGTTATATTATTATTATAGTTGATATTTTGCAATAATTTCACGTTTATCGACCCAACTGAAAAATTTTAACTACTCATTATGTGGTCAATAATCTAAACAAATGGTTCCAAAGAATTGGCACAAACTTTCCCACATATTACACACTAAAAAATAAAAACTATGAAAATTACCAGTTTGATTCCCAGATTTTTTTTTCTCAAAACTAAAAAACTAGTTAAGTTAGAGACATGCAGTCTTTACTAAATATTTTAAATTGTAATTTACATCTTTCCTGAACATTTAATCAAAATCGTTAGATCCGATTTTGAGAAAATTCCATTTTTGTATGTTTTTTGCCCATAGCAAATAAAATTAACTGCAATTTCAAAAAAGTGATAAAACAGTCTAGAGATATTAGCTAAATACACCTCATAATAAATTTCATAAAATTGATCCATCCATTTCGTCTCCAGCAAAGTGCACAGACACATACGGGACAGTCAGCAGAAATTGATTTCGAAAAAAACACTTTTTTTGTTCAGGGGACCCTAAAATGGATTTTTAGTCCAACTTGTAAAAAGATTTGTTTTACCCTTTCTCTATGCTAACGCATATGGGAGAAATTGAAAGAATACTGTACATTCATTTAAGAGCATTAGATGCATATTGAGCAATTTAATTGTTGTTGCTTGTAGCAGTAACAAGTGACTGTTCATCAGTGGATCTGTTGCTAGGTACCAAACACCCGCCGCCGTCACAGGTCAAAATATTAGGTATTTTGAAACGGTTGTTACAAAGGAACCGTTTGACGGGAACAAGTGAAATGAGTTTTACAACAAAGAGAAACTCATATTTACTTTGGCAGTATGTACCTTTGTTTCAGACTCAGTGACGAGACTGTGCAATGTTGCAAACTATTTTACGTTGCCATCTTGATTTTTAATTACTCTACCCTGATATATTTAATTATTATTTTCATTATGAAGTGTTCTAAAAATATACAGTTAGGAAAAATACAATTTCTTTATTTATATAAATATATATATATATATATATATTAATTTCGCGTTCATGAGGTTTTTGACAGTATTTATTCAGTTTGCGGAAGTTTTTTGTTCTTTTTTCAATGGAATTTTACATTTTCATAGTAGGTTTACGTTTTTTATATCTTTTTGTAGTTAAAATATCACTGTTTTAGAATCTACTTAAAAACAACTTTTCTCAAATTTTTACATACAAAAATCACCTAAATTAATTTTTTAAATTGATTGTAATCAACAAAAGGCGGTTTTGATTATTTAACTCTGCACAATCTGGCTATCTTTGAATTTACAACATATTGTTAAATATGTTATTACTACCTATTTATATGTTTCAATTTACATATAAACTCTTTTTCATATTTCTCACGTACAAAAACTGTAAAAGATAAATTACCTACAGTATTAGTACTTGAATCTACACTTTGTAACAAGAAAAACAATATTCTAAATTATTTAATTTGTCTATATTTGCTGTTGTTTACAAATAATCAAAAAGAAGCCTACAACGTACCAAAAACATCTCCGTATTTTGGGAGTTTCATTGGCTGCGTTTCTAGAGTTAATAAATATGTTAGCCAGTTCATTCATTATGGCAGGGTTTTATATACAAGTTATAATTAATGTAGGCCTACTTATTTCACCGATGTGGAAATGGATGGACCAAAATCTGTCGAAAACACGTGAAAAGTGATTAGCTTACGTGTTTACTTAGTTTTCAACTGCAATTTCAGCTTTAATTTAAATTAGTTAACCCCCTACTATAAAATTATAAAATCTAAAATATAATTCGATCTTAATCACACAATATCAACTGTAAATTACTCATACTTAAATAGGATTTGACAAGTTTAATACAAGCATAAGGCGAAACTATCTTTAGGAGAATACTGACAGATCAATAAAAACAATTTTACTTCAACTTGGGTAAAACCATACAAAGTTGTAATAAGTAAAATAAACAGAAAAGCTATTCTACGAGTGAGAAGTGGTTAGGGGCCGTCACGACACCGGTGCAGGTACAGCCAGCCTCACATTCCTGATTGACCCCTCCCCTCCCCCCATCACAGTCATTATTTGAATCGCGGCGTGGCTAGGGCTGGGGTTCCGGTTGGTCGGTGGAGCGGTACGGTCTGTGAGGTGTTTCGACACGCTCGCAGCTCGCTCACTCACAACACACAGGTGGACCACATCACACTGGCACACGGTTGAGGACAACAGGTGGACCAAAACACACAGACCGATAGTTGGGGGGACACTCAGGTGGACCACACCACACTGGCATACAATCAGGGACACTCAGGTGGACCACACCAAACTGGCATACAGTCAGGGACACTCAGTTGGACCACACCACACTAGCATACAGTCAGGGACACTCAGGTGGACCACACCACACTGGCATTCAGTCAGAGATACTCAGTTGGACCACACCACACTGGCATACAGTCAGGGACACTCAGGTGGACCACACCACACTGGCATTCAGTCAGGGACACTCAGTTGGACCACACCACACTGGCATACAGTCAGGGACACTCAGGTGGACCACACCCAACTGGCATACAGTCAGGGACACTCAGGTGGACCACTGGCATACAGTCAGGGACATTCAGGTGGACCACACCACACTGGCATACAGTCAGGACACTCAGGTGGACCACACCAAACTGGCATACAGTCAGGGACACTCAGGTGGACTACATCACACTGGCATACAGTCGGTAACACTCTAGTAGACCGCAGCACACTGGCACATTGTTGATCACACTTAGGTCTACCACACCACACTGGCATACAGTCAGGGACACTCAGGTGGACCACACCACACTGGTATACAGTCAGGGACACTCAGGTGGACCACACCAAACTGGCATACAGTCAAGGACACTCAGGTGGACTACATCACACTGGCGTAGTCGTAGTCACACAGGTGAACCTCTCCGATTCTGTAGTCAGAGAACTGAGGCTGACGACGGAATAGCACGTAATCGGAACAGATGGGTCATAACGTATATCTGGGGACATAGAGGTGGACTACATCAATGGCATTTAGTCAAGAACACTTAGGTGGACCACAACACTAGGCCTCTTGCTAGCTAAGCGGTTAGCAATACTGCTTCACATGCAGAGTTTCGCGGGTTCAAATCCCGGGAGGTCCACTCTAAAAATTTGCTTGATATGTTCGTACCGTTGTCCCACGGTCGATCGTTTGAACAATAACATCAAAATGCCTCTGGCGTACATAAACCGAGAGAAAAACTAGAACGTTGTTGTGGATGCTCAGGTGGATCAACACACACTGGCATATATAATATTTAGCCTGCAAAACTTAAACGTATTAATTGTTATAAAACTGTTTTGTAAATTTTAATAACTGGTTTAAAAGTCCAGTTATGAACTGGTCCAGAAGTTAAAATAAAAGAACGTTCGATTGTTCTGGGTTGTGCGAATTGTGAGGGACCTGATATACATAGTAACAAGTTGTAAAAGGAAAGTAGTGAATAAAATGAAACATAGAAAATAGCAGCAATCAGATATGGTTTACTAAATTGTTGAGAGTTGCCTTGACCAAGGTGAGGTGGCCCCAGTAGGGTAAGGGTAGACCATCGATCGTGCTCTACTAACCTACTGACCTCCAACCCCTCCAAATTGTGCCACACGCACATTAACTCTGTTCACACCTCTGAGAGGTGCTTTGACCAAGATGACACCAGTAGGGTAAGGGTAGACCATCAATCGTGCTCTACTGAACCTATCCAACCCTCCCTACACGTGTCACACGAACACTAACGCTGTTCACACTTCTGAGAGATGCCTTGACCAAGATGGCCCCAGAAGGATAAGGGTACGCCATCGATCGTGCTTTACTAACCTACTGACCTCCAACCCTCTCAACACGTGCCACACGAACACCCTTTGTTTCTGAGATATGCCTGTACCAAGGTGGCCCGATTCCGGTAAGGGTAGGCCATCGCTACACGTACAGTGGTATTGAACCACCCCAGCACTCCTACACATACAGTGGTATTGACACACCCACCACTACACGTACAGCGGTATTGACTAACCCGTCCACCACTACACTTTTAGTGATATTGACTGACCCGCCTACTCCTACACGTACAGTAGTATTGACACATCTATCCACGCCTACACGTACAGTGGTATTCACACACCTATCCACCCCTACACGTTCAGTGGTAATGACTCACCCGTCCACCCCTACACGCACAGTAGTATTGACTCACCTGCCCGCTCCTACACGTAGTCTTATTGACCCACCCGCCCACTCCTACACGTAGTCTTGTTGTCATCGGTCGTGCTCTACTAACCTCCAACCCAAGATTAACGCTCTTCACACGCCTTGTTCCTGAGGGATGCCTTTGCCAAGGTAGCCTCAGTAGGGTAAGGGGTAGGCCATTGATCGTGCTCTACTAACCTACCGACTTTCAACCTCCCACCACGTGCCACACGAATACCCCTTGTTTCTGAGAGATGCCTGTACCAAGGTGGCCCCAGTTGGGTAAGGGGTAGGCTATCGATCGTGCTCTACTAACCTACTGACCTCCAACCCTCCCAAGACGTGTCACACGAACACCCCTTGTTTCTGAGAGATGCCTGTACCAAGGTGGCCCCAGTAGGGTAAGGGGTAGACCATCGATCGTGCTATACTAACCTACTGACTTCCAACACGTGCCACACGAATACCCCTTGTTTCTGAGAGATGCCTGTACCAAGGTGGCCCCAGTAGGGTAAGGGGTAGGCCATCGATCGTGCTATACTAACCTACTGACTTCCAACACGTGCCACACGAATACCCCTTGTTTCTGAGAGATGCCTGTACCAAGGTGGCCCCAGTAGGGTAAGGGGTAGGCCATCGATCGTGCTCTACTAACATTCTGACCTCCGGCCCTACCAACATGTGTCACAGGAACACTAACGCTGTTCACACCCCTTGTTTCTGAGGGTGGGCTTGGCAACGGTGGCTCCAATAAGATGGGGGTTGTCGATCGATCATACTCTACTAACCTATCGAACTCCAACTCTATCCGTAGACAACACGTGTTACATGAACACTACAGCTGTTCTCCTCGTTTCTGAGTTTTGTCTTGACCAAGGTGAGGTGGCCCCAGTAGGGAAAGGGTTGGCCGTCGCTTGTGCTCTATTAACCTACTGACCTCCAACTCTATCCCCACACGAATTTAACGTTGTTCGCAGTCCTTGTTTTTTGTGGGTGGTCTTTACCATGGCGAAGTAACGAAGTATTCAGAGCATTAAAAGTATAAGTGCTATCTTCGTGTTTTAAAAATACGATATTATGGATAATGAGCGCAATGTTCAGGGTTAAATGTAAGAAAGTAGGGCTTGAAATGCCTTTTTACGTTTGATGTACAGATACGTTTTTAATGGGTGTTGTTAAATAAATAGCTCCAACAAACGTACATTTTACAGAATTTATTTACGAAAAAATTGATTTAAGTCAAAAATAAAACACAAATAAGTTCGAAAAATCAATTTCACTTAGAATAATACGTTACTATTCCAATATAAATGAATTTAGTTAGGCCAAATTTGCGCACCTTTATGCACGCATTTATGATAGATTTTAAAAATAGACGAGAACATCAATGCATTCTGGTGATGTTTTATTGCTAAATTAGTTTACTAAAATGTATAATGGATTGCAAACACTGTTACTTTTAGCCCTTTAACGATTCCTCAAAGGATATTCGTCTAATCGTATGCGTTCAAAAGGGGGTAGGTGGGACTTTTTCGAAGGATAGCTGATTTAGTTTGAAAGTCCTATAATTCATTATAATTTGTTTAACTATGGTAAAATAAAATAACGGATATTTGTATGTAAAATAAATCATTGGCATGTCTATGAGTAACAGTACAGTCACAAATATTTAATTTTTTTCTTTTTCGGATATCCTCTACACCTTGTTTCGTTGAAGGATATTGGTTAATGGATATTTAGCCCAGTGGGATTTTAATATTGGCTGGTAGTTGGACAGTGGGGAAACGTCCGCGGTGCGGTGTGGTGAAGGTGTTTCGCAACCCATGGCGTAACCCGTGCGGGGCGGTAAACAGGTCAAGGTCACCCCAGGGTCTGCAATATCGGGGCAGTCGACAATGCGGTCCTCCTCTCCTCTCATAATCACTTTGTACACAAGGGTTGTAAACATAAGCGAGCTTCAGCTACACGTGACGTGATCGGAAATCTTTCCAAGGATGGTTGAGTTATTCCATAGTTCATCGAAATAAGTTCTCTTTCTATTTCACACGTCTACGATACTCACAAGGTTGGTCCTTCAGGCCGGACTGTAAGTGCTTATTACAATTGAGCACTCACCTCTCGGACGAAGTAGATGTTTTAAATACTTTTGTAACCATGGCAATACTCGTATACCATTTATAGTGGCATTTTCAAGAAAAAAAGTTTGTAGGAAATCTGTGCTTTTTAGAAAAAGTTGATTTTAGGTATGTGCATGTCTGTTTTCTCAGCATTTCTGAAGAATGATGGCTCTACTGTATTTTGAAACTATTTGATGAAGGTTTTGTGAGTTCCGAAGCAAGATCACCTTATGACGGTGATGAGATATTTTTTATGACAGAAGTGACAATAATTAAGTATTTTGTGTTTAATGTTGGTGAACTTAGTAACAGCGGTGGGGTGACGACACCAATGAACCAGAGAACTGCTAGTCTACAAGTTTTTTTTTTCTTTTTTTTTTCATTTATTTAATATTTACAATCTATTCTATACATGAACAATAAGTAAATTATATGTGTTTCAAATAACAATGGTTGATTACCTTCCAAAGACTGTAAACAACATAATGGATTTAAAACGTTCACTTAAACTAAGGAAGTCATGCCTTTTTAGTCTACAAAATGTGTTCACTATTGTCCAGCAAATTCACAGCAAGATGGTTTTCATTTGCTTCAAGCTTCTTTTGATTGTATAGGACCACAACACAGTAAACTAAACTTTGAGATTTCATCTTACACGTAGTCAATTCTTGTGTCTTTGTGGATTACTGCATTCCTAACATACCATGGAGCTTGCAATATAGTTCGTAGTACCTTTGACTGGAAACGTTGAATATGTTCAGATTAGATATGATGCTGTTTTCCACAACTGTATGCCATATGTCCACACTGGCTTTAAGACAACTTTGTACAGTAACAGTTTATTTTCAGTGGAGATGTGGGATCTTTTTCCAAAAAGCCAATTTATTTTAGAAAATGTATTTAGTTGCAGTCGGTTATTCCAAATATGCTCTATTTACTTAGATAGGCTCTTCCATGTCTGTCGCCTATCTAAGTAAATTCCTAGATATTTAAACGCATTTCGTTGAGTTAGTAGAGTGTTGTTTGGACAGTTTTCCAAATTAAAGATTAAATGTAATTTGTATAGATTTATTCTCGCAAGATCTGAGAAGCTATAAAAGGGTTCCGATGGGAAGCAAGGACTGCAGTATCATCTGCGAATGTTGCAGTTAGAGTTTCTTGTTGTGTTGGAATATCAGCTGCGAATATTGTGTACAATAAAGGGCCCAATACACTACCTGTGGAACCCCAGATTCATTTCACATTTGAATAACAATTTTGGAATTTTATTCTAGAGTATCGTTGGGATAGTTATGATTTTATTAGATTGTAGAAATTATGAGATATACGTGATTTAATTTTGAACAACAGCCCATCATGCCAGACTTTATCAAAAGCCTGGCTTATATCGAGATATGCTACCGAGCAAAATTCCTTTCTTTCTAAGGTTTACCTGATATTAATAACAACTCGATGCACCTGTTCAATTGTTGTATTGTTTGGTCGAAATCCGAACTGATGATTTCTAAGTAAATTTATCTCAGTTAATAATGGATTTAATAGTTTCAAAAACAAATTTTCAAACCGTTTTGATGGAACCGGTAGGAGAATTATCGGTCTGTATGAAGTAACCTGATGATGTTGTTTGCCAGGTTTCAGAATAACAATAATGTCAGCTACCTTCCACTGAGATGGAATGTAGTCGAGTCTCAACATGGCGTTGAACAATATAGTAAGGGAAACAATCGCTTTTCTAGGGAACTCTTTTATCACCTTTCCTATAATAAGGTAATAGCCAGGAGATTTTTTAGCACAAAGTCCGTCGATGATAGTTGGCATTTCAAGCTGATTAGGTGAGTCCAGGAATTCTTTCACATTTCGACCCATGTCGTTACATCTGTCTGCAGGGTTAGGTTTGAATACATTTGAAAAATGGCCTGCCTTTTCCATACTACTTTTAGCCCAAGAATCGTCAGGAGGGATTGGAGCTGCGTCATCCTTTTGGCCACTTTCCATAATGAGTCGCCTCAGTGGGTGAAAGGTTTGACGCGAATTCCTGAAAGCAAACATTGTTTATATAATGCAACATTCTTTTCAGCTGCCGGGAGGCCCTGTTAAAGTTTGTTTTGTCAACAGCATTTCTTGAATTTTTCCAGATTCTTAGCAAGCGACGTTTCTCAGCAATTTTTTGTTTGATGTAAAACGGATAGTTAATTGGATTAATAGATTCATTACCAATGGATTAATAGTTGATTTCCAAGCAGAAGCCTGAACGGAAGAAGTGAAGAATTCAACTGTATTACCGGTATCTATGTCTCCTCCGGTTTTTAAGGATTCCCTTAAAGTAAATTCGGTCAGATTTAAGGTATTGTTCAACAACTCTCGAAGTTGATCCCAATTAGTATTTTTGTTTGACAGTGTAGGAGGTTTTTCCTTTTACATAATAGAAGAGCTTATGGTCAGTATCAAAGGCGAATGATCAGATGAAAGATCAAGAGATGAAGAGATATCGACGTAATTTTGAGAAATCCCTTTGGTTATAAAAGTCAAGCAGGCCTGGAATTTTGTTTACATCTGATGGCCAATAAGTAGGATGACCAGTTGATAAATAATTTAAATTGTTATTATCTATACATTTTAGCAGATTTCTTCATGCAAATATAAAATATATTTTACAATTGACAGCTGTTTTCCTTAAGCCTTAATGTGTACAATTGTTTGCCTTGCTTGTTCTCACCAAACAGACTCTGAGTACTCCACATGGTACTATTGTACTATCGTAAAAAAAGTTATTTTCAACCAATAAATCCCCACCCTCAAAAAAAAAAAAACAAAAAAAACAAGTAGAGACAGCAAAAAACGAATACGTGAAACGTGAAATTAGACTACGAATACTCGAAGTGGCGATTGCAAAATTCTAAATCGAAATTGCGTTGTCATGCAGCAATTAATATTTTGAATATTGCTTATATGGATAATTAATATTTTTACCCTGTATCTGCAGAGATGATTATATCAACTACATGTATTGATGTAAATGTATTGTACATATACATTGAGCTCAGGTTCATACGTACAAATCATCAGACGCCTTGAACATGGTATTTTATAGAGTTAATGCAATATTTGAAACCAAAATACTTTCAAAGTAGCCAACAAGCAAAACTGACATAAATTCTCTATAAAAACGTCCTTCGCAAATAAAATTGCCGGAATGCTTAATTCTTAATAATTTAAATGTATTTAAAATAATACTAAAAAACAAAAAACACTGTAGTAATTGTTGAGCACTTGTTAGAAGAATACACACCTAGTTCTCACTTTCGTCTGTGAATCAACTGTCACAAGTGAAAGACAATAGCAGCGAAAGTCGCACAGCGGGTGTTGGTTCCCACCTGTTGAAAGGGAGCGCTAAAAGTGAGATTGGTTTTGGTCTAGTTCAGGGAAGGTCCTTAATGTGTGTAAACAAAGTGTAATATATATGTCGTGACTCGGTGACCCAATAATGGCCGGGACGTCTGTCTGTTGGCAAACAACCCCTCTGCAGGGGGTGGCCTTGGTCACGCGTGTCACCGCACGGCCTTCAGGGAAACGTCTTTACCACACTTGTGTCCTGCCCGTTGTTTGTCGCTATCTGAGTGATGAAGGTTTTATGTAAACATGTGTTAGGCATTTAATCCTAGAAGTAGCGGTTAAAAGTTCTGTAGTAGCGGGCGATTTTTCACTGTGTCGCAAGCGTATTTTGAAAATGTATTAAACAACTATAAAATATTCAAATACTATAGATTTATACACCATTTTTATCAGAAAATAATACAGAATACTACAAAAATATGTTTAACCTTGAAAAAAATGTATATGTTTGTTATATGTAAAATAATAAGAAAATACCATTAAAACGTTTGTAAAAAAGGGGGACCATACCTGGGAAATAAACTAAACATCGAAATTTGTATATTCCAAGATAGGCAAAAGTTGCTAAATGTTGTCTACTTTTAGAAAATATAAAGGGTTGAATAGGTTTTTTATGACATTTATTTTTAAATACCAAAACGCGTACTAGCATTAGCTTATTAGCGTATTACATCAACAATCACGTCTGCAAAACAATGAGGATCAAAATAAAAGTGAGGAAGTGAGCTGATCAGAAAGATAAACTTGTCCTCTGTCCAATGGTACCTAGATTATCATCGCTACGTTAGATCGAACATACTATATGACGAGAAATACGATGAGCGAGCTTATCGTTAAAAAATGAACGACTGCCATTTTAAGGGTTAAAAGAATAAATACAGAAATATATATATTTTCTATAAAATTGTACATATATCAATTTAAAATATACACGCGTCAAATAGACATTTATCTTTCAACTTGAAAAGAGTTTATCTTGTAAAATTATGACAGTTCTTAAAGCTGATTTTAAACCTTTGAAACTAGCACTACAACCTGCAATTCTACAACAGCAAATTTGTAAAAATATTACGAAAAATATACAGACTATGTTGGTTGAAAATAGTCAAAAACAATAGAAGCGATTTGTTACGTAACAAGTAAAATGATACTGACGTTTCAGCCAACTTCATTGACAGAGCGTTGTTTAATATTTTAACGAAAATAATACAAAATCAAACTTGGGATTGTACCACTGAAGTGCTATTCACAAACAGTAGACGCAAAATGTTAAGCTTGTGAAGCACCGTTGATCGCTAGCGTTCAGCGACAAAACATGCTAAAGGGTTAGTACACTGAAGCTAGGCTTAAATTACGACAAAAGTTTATAAAATACTGTATTGTGTTTTAAAACATTTATTTGTGTTTCATACAATTTTTTGAAAACCGAACGATTTTTAAGTCTGAACAAGTTATGTACTCGTACAACAAATTATAAGGTGTAACGCCACAGAGAAGAAAAAAAATCGATGTTGCTTACTTAAGGCGAGCGAACGTTTAAGGAACAGTTATAGATTTCAACTAATGTACGTCTCTATACATCTGTAGTAATAATTACTACGTTTATCCTTGATGATTTTGAGGTATAAAGGGAGGGACTGACGACATGCTGGTGTTATTATTCAAATGCATAACTAACACTCGAGGTCAAAATCTGTTATATGCCCGCTAAATCTAAACGTTTTTCTATAAACTTGAGACGTTTTAAATTATTATATTTTGTTAGAAGACAGTATGAGGGGTAACCAAGTGATTTAGTGCCAATCCGGACCGTGTAGGTTGAGTAGCATACGTGATGAGCTTGGGTAGCATATGTGATCAACTTTTGTAGCACCCGTGATTAGCTTGGGTAGCACCAGTGATCAGCTTGTGTAATATCTGTGATAATCTTGGGTAGCATACTGATCAACTTTGGTAGCACCCGTGCGCCGTGACCAACTGGGGTAGCACTCGTGATCAGCTCGGGTTATGTTAGGTTAAGGTTTGGTTAAGTTACGATAGAATGTTTCTCGATTCAGCTCTAAAACAGTCCTAACATCTCTTAACAATCCGCAAAGAAAAAACCCTTTGCGGGCATAAAACCGATTTTGACTCGACTCAACAGACATTTAGCGTAATTAGATGAAACCTTTTTTTTTTTTTTTTTTTTTTTTTTTTATTATTATTGTTTTTCCTCTAGTAACACTCAGCGATGGCAGTGACACCACGCGACAATGGGCAATGGCGTACAAGCTGTTGCAGCTTGCGTGTTAATTTTGAATTCATAGAAGAAAACTCGTGCTAAAAGGCGGTATTGGGTGCACCCTCTTTGCTAGGCCGGAAAAATCAAGTGTACGTCATATGCTGAGTGATTTTGAACGGGATTATCAAGACCTTTTGTCAGGCGAGTTGCGAACAAATGGTAGTTTTTACGATTTTGTACGAACAACTAGCAGAGATTTCGAATTCGCATATTCTTCTATAAGTTTTTTAGTATTTTTTTGGTACCATTCATCCTTAATTGCAAAGAAGTAGTGGTAAAAAACATAACCTAAATTTAAATTCACTAACCACATGATACGCAGGATGTCCGCACCCTGACCACCGCCGCCAGTGTCGTGCTTGTTGCGTAGCAAATAGCTTCTATTGTTTTTGGTTGTTTTAAATTAACGTACACTGTATATTTTTCTTAATAGCTTTACAAATTTCTGTTTCACACAAAGTTTTAGTGTACAAACGCTGTTGTAGCATGTTTGTGCAACATGTTGAAGGTTTCTTTTGTTATTTACCGACTCGATGCAGGAACTTATAACATGTTCTAAAGCGAAGTAAAATGTTTTAAAATGCTTTTCTTGATTTTCGGGAAACACGGTGATTTATAAATAAACCAAAAATTAAAGAATCAGCTTAGATGACAATAGAACATATAATCTTTAAAGTTTGCAATGGTATTGCAGCTTGTTAAACTGTCAAAACATTTATTGACTTAATTATAATGCGGCAATACCTCGTTTTATAGGTATCAGATGGTGGTGTTGAATTCTGTAGCAAACGCAGAGAGTTCGTTTTTACAAATGACGGCCTAGAACGCCAGAACCGATGAGTGTTATACCGTCTTTTTGGTAGTCTCTCCGGGGTCTTCTAATGTGGTATTAGTATTATGGCGTATTTACCAACTGGTAATAAATAGACCGAGATATAAATACTATATTGGACTACAGAAGTTAAACATTTCATCAACGAAGAATGTAAAGTAATTTGTTTTTGAACTTAAATTAAGACTGTTTAATCCTCCTCTGAGTTATCAATACTTTGATAGCTTGAAGATTTACAAAGTTCTGACTTTTCCTTTTGCAATTAAATTAAAAAAAACTAAACTATAATATTTGTTAACTAATGATAAAATTAAAATGCCGAGAGTGTACGAATTGCCACTGTACTTCCCTTTGACCATTGTGCGTTATGACAGTGGGAGGACCGGTCAGTTACGACTGTCAGTGACACCTCGGCACGTGACGGCGGTAAGCTCGCTGCGCTCGGCCCGGTTCGCATCACATCCTGCGCGTGACGTAATGCCGCGAACTTGGCCTGGATCGCCGCTGACACCGTTTTCACTTTTCACTCCGCCAAGGACACAACGCTACGCAGACGGCACGGATTCACTAACTGGTATCGGCTTCAACTACTGCCTTTTCTTCAAGCTGACAGTAAAGGTTTAAAAGCTTAACAAATTTAATTATGGGTGGTTTTCAAGTTTTAGACTGACATAACAAAGTTTTTTTAAAGAAGAAATTATACATGTTTATAAAAAAAGTAAACAAGATTACCTCAAATTAAGATAAAAAATAAGAACAAACAAGACAGTAGAAACAACAGCGTACACCAGGGCATAATTATTTACAAATAACACTTTATTCACTAAGAAACAAAGAATTATTATGAACGTTAACAAAACTATACAAATAATTATAGGACTCTTAAAATTCCTTATTCGTTTATTCTACTAACCACACATTTTCATTATAGGACAAATGGTGAGTAAATAAAATAAGGTTCTATCGACTTGGAATTGAAAGGCTGATGTCAGTCCCTCGGCAATGACAGTTTTTTTACGATGTACATCATAAAGTAAAACCCCTGCAGAAATCCAACGTAAATTTGAAAAATGTCTTAATTATTTTAAAACTAACAATAAAATTAATAAAATTAAGTATTGCTTTCACTAAAATATAGTGTCTGCATTAAAAAATATATTATTACAGCCTCAATCGTATTCATTAATGCTTAACAATTCCGAACATTTTTACATTCACATACGACAATTAATATTGGTTCAATCGAAATAAATAATTGTAGAGAGGGCTCCTTAGCCTTAACTTCGCCTGGTAAAACAAGACAATCTTTTTAGAGTAACAAATATAAACGAGTAACATCCTAATAGCACACATGACCTACCTACTGTGTTATGATCGTCAATGCAAACTGAATTCAAAACGGCGGAATAATGAAGTCTCAAAATGCGCGGGAATGCCCCTATCTACAGTGAAGACATAACCTAGAAACATGAGCGCATAATGCCTTCAAATTGACTTGACACAAAACGGAGCTAGGCACGAGAAACGTTAAAGATCACGTTAATTAGGCAGACTTATTTCTCTGAGCGTCCATATCCGTGATAAAAATAGTATTTCCAATCGATGATTACGGTAACGCTGGTTGTAGTGGGCAGTGCGACTGTGGTGCGGTGGCGCGGAGAAAAGCGGCAACACCGCATTGCGTAACGGGCGGGTTGTTGCGGCAGGCGGTGGCGGCCCACGTGCACAGTGTTGCCAAACTGTGCGGCCATTCATCACAGCCGCACAGCATAGGCACTTGATACCGATACGACAGGTAACAATATAACACGTGCCACGACTATCGGCGCTTAATATGAGAAATAGTCAAATATGTTGTACTGTAGTAGATAAATAAATCCAATTCTAACACAAAGATGAATCAACGATTCTCTGATTCAAAAGACTCGATCTAACAACCTATTTGAAGTATCATTTGACTTTAATTATTAAAAATAAAGATTTATTTCCCCCAAGACATTAGTCGACTGCACATAAATAAGGTTAACCTTGATACAGCAATTAAACACGATTGGACTGTCTATTATTGGCCAAATTAACTATGGATTATGAAATGTTCGAATAGTAAATTATATCTAAGTAAACAAATTCATAACATTTCTCTAAAAATTGCAAGCCACTCCATTGCACAAGACTCACAGATGATGTGTCTTATTGCTATATAATACATTCAAAATACTGAGGTTCACTCCAACATTCACCCGCTTTCAAACATAAGTTCTGCATTTGTTGATTTTCTTAACGTAATTAAAAAAATGACAGTACACATAGAATAGAAATACTCGGAATACCAAAATGTTATTTCTAAAATTAAAATACCGTAGGTAACATTTTAATAAAAAAAAATAAATAAATAAAAATGGTATGATAAGAATACAAAAAGGTATGATAGTGGGCCTCAGTAGAACTAGGTTTTAGGATGGTAGGTTGAACAAGACTGGATGATAGTGGGCCTCAATAGAACTAGGTTTTAGGATGGTAGGTTGAACAAGACTGGATGATAGTGGGCCTCAGTAGAACTAGGTTTTAGGATGGTAGGTTGAACAAGACTGGGTGATAGTGGGCCTCAATAGAACTAGGTTTTAGGATGGTAGGTTGATCAAGACTGGATGATAGTGGGCCTCAATAGAACTAGGTTTTAGGATGGTAGGTTGAACAAGACTGGATGATAGTGGGCCTCAGTAGAACTAGGTTTTAGGATGGTAGGTTGAACAAGACTGGGTGATAGTGGGCCTCAATAGAACTAGGTTTTAGGATGGTAGGTTGAACAAGACTGGATGATAGTGGGCCTCAATAGAACTAGGTTTTAGGATGGTAAGTAGAACGAGACTGGGTGATAGTGGGCCTCAATAGAACTAGGTTTTAGGATGGTAGGTTGATCAAGACTGGATGATAGTGGGCCTCAATAGAACTAGGTTTTAGGATGGTAGGTTGAACAAGACTGGATGATAGTGGGCCTCAGTAGAACTAGGTTTTAGGATGGTAGGTTGAACAAGACTGGATGATAGTGGGCCTCAATAGAACTAGGTTTTAGGATGGTAGGTTGAACAAGACTGGATGATAGTGGGCCTCAATAGAACTAGGTTTTAGGATGGTAAGTAGAACGAGACTGGGTGATAGTGGGCCTCAATAGAACTAGGTTTTAGGATGGTAGGTTGAACAAGACTGGATGATAGTGGGCCTCAATAGAACTAGGTTTTAGGATGGTAGGTTGAACAAGACTGGGTGATAGTGGGCCTCAATAGAACTAGGTTTTAGGATGGTAGGTTGAACAAGACTGGATGATAGTGGGCCTCAATAGAACTAGGTTTTAGGATGGTAGGTTGAACAAGACTGGGTGATAGTGGGCCTCAATAGAACTAGGTTTTAGGATGGTAGGTTGATCAAGACTGGATGATAGTGGGCCTCAATAGAACTAGGTTTTAGGATGGTAGGTTGAACAAGACTGGATGATAGTGGGCCTCAATAGAACTAGGTTTTAGGATGGTAGGTTGATCAAGACTGGATGATAGTGGGCCTCAATAGAACTAGGTTTTAGGATGGTAGGTTGATCAAGACTGGATGATAGTGGGCCTCAATAGAACTAGGTTTTAGGATGGTAGGTTGAACAAGACTGGATGATAGTGGGCCTCAATAGAACTAGGTTTTAGGATGGTAGGTTGAACAAGACTGGGTGATAGTGGGCCTCAATAGAACTAGGTTTTAGGATGGTAGGTTGATCAAGACTGGATGATAGTGGGCCTCAATAGAACTAGGTTTTAGGATGGTAGGTTGAACAAGACTGGATGATAGTGGGCCTCAATAGAACTAGGTTTTAGGATGGTAGGTTGAACAAGACTGGATGATAGTGGGCCTCAATAGAACTAGGTTTTAGGATGGTAGGTTGAACAAGACTGGATGATAGTGGGCCTCAATAGAACTAGGTTTTAGGATGGTAGGTTGAACAAGACTGGATGATAGTGGGCCTCAATAGAACTAGGTTTTAGGATGGTAGGTTGATCAAGACTGGATGATAGTGGGCCTCAATAGAACTAGGTTTTAGGATGGTAGGTTGATCAAGACTGGGTGATAGTGGGCCTCAATAGAACTAGGTTTTAGGATGGTAGGTTGAACAAGACTGGATGATAGTGGTCCTCAGTAGAACTAGGATTTAGGATAGTAGGTTGAACGATGCTACATGATAGTGAGTTTCAATAGACCTAGGTTTTATGATGATAGTTTGAACGAGGCTGCAAGATAGTGGGCCTCAGTCGGACTAGGTTTAACGAGGGTAGGTTGAACGAGGCTGGATGATTGTGGACCTCAGTAGAACTAGGAATTGGGATAGTACGTAGGTTGAACGACGCTGCTTGATAGTGAATCTCAATAGTCCTAGGTTTTACGATGATAGTTTGAACGAGGCTGCAAGATAGTGGACCTCAGTCGGACTAGGTTGAACGAGGCTGGATGATTGTGGACCTCAGTAGAACTAGGATTTAGGATAGTAGGTTGAACGACGCTGCATGATAGTGAGTCTCAATAGACATAGGTTTTATGATGATAGTTTGAACGAGACTGCAAGATAGTGGGCCTCAGTCGGACTAGGTTTTAGGTTGAACGAGGCTGGATGATTGTGGACCTCAGTAGAACTAGGATTTAGGTTGAACAAGGCTGGATGATTGTGGGTCTTTAGCTTTAAATTAAGTGTACATAACACTGTGTCCACATAGTCCAGACTGTTTCAAAAGTTTTTTTTTTTTAATTGATTCGTTCTTACTAGTTTGCAACCCCTTACCACATGGCACGAGATCGATAGCTGGAGCATAAGTTTGGGAAGTGCACCTCTAACATACAACCGGATCCAATATTAATAAATAAGCAATACAAGAGGTCTAGAAAGAACGCTGTCTATATAGTCGATAAAAGGCTTTGTGTGAAGCAAGCATCATTCGTGCGTAACACTCTATGAACCGGTCTTGTAAACCATGAGGGTTTAGGGGTCATTTAAGTAGGAGTTATTTTGTTGTTACAAAAGTGGGGACTAATTGTTTTACATAATTCGTGTTGTAATAGCGAATTACACCTAAAACGAAGAGAGATGTAAATTACTCCTAAAATACAATTGAATGTTTTCCGATTTTTTTAAATATATGACGATGAGTAAAGTTAAAAAAATAACTGCTTGATATGTTGCGCCAAACAAAGGGTTTGTGTACAATTACGAATATACCAACATATTTAGGTTCCTAATAAACAATATACACATCTTAAATTATATTACAATGGATTTGTGCTGTGTGATGTTTACTTGTTTTGTATTTCTATCTAAACGTTAAAGTAGTGTGCAAACACAGAAAATATTTCATTTTAAATTAAGTAGATGATATGTCATGGAATTACTATGAATATGATAAATGAAAGTTTACGTTTTTCAATATTCTACAGGTAGCCAACTGAGGGGGTTGACGGTGGATGAAGCAAGTGGCGAGGTGTGAAGCGTTGCTGCACGCAGTTGCGACAGCTCGCTTTCACCTCAGCTGATAAGCCATACTTTGGACTACACATCTTGTCACTTGGGCCGCACTCCACACGCAACACGGGCACGGACCACGATAGGGTGTATTTGGTATTTTACCAAATTCTCTTAGTACGAAGAATTGCAGTGTAATGGGTGACTTCTTACAGTAGTCATTACGTAGAGGAATAAATCGCACTCTGATCACACAGAGCAAGTGCTACTGAATGTGACATGTATCGGACGTCTAATTGAATAAATACGTCAATTAATATAATACTAATTGAAGTGGCCGTTTCTCCAATCTTGAGTGTTAAATGTAAATAATCGCAACAGGAGTCGTAACCGGGATTGCTGTATCCATCCACAGCAGCCCCTTAGCTACAATTCCTTGTATGACGTGAAACCTTTCATAACCATACATATATTTTAGAATTAAGTTAAAAGTAATGATAAACTGAGTAAATTTATTTATTTGGATACAATTCGAACAATTAACAATACTTAGTTTTAATTACTGTCGTGTTTTTTTCAGAGAGTTTAGAATGATATCCTTTAATCGAAGCAGGTGTTGAACGGTTGCGAAATCTGTACTTATCTCTGTGGCGGAGATCAGTATTCAAACACTAACACATAAGTAATTTGTACTTTAGATTTGAAATGTTTAACATGTTTTTCTCATAATGTATATAAAAAAAATACTGTACTCACCTTGAGGTCCTTAAAGAATACAGAATTTCTCGCCCAATCGACTTGGGAAAAGAGGTTTTGGTCCAACACTTTACACATGAGTTCGAACAAGTCCACTTCGCACTGGTTATATGTCTGGTTTTGCAATAGTCCGTACAGAGAGTTCTGCCACTCGCGATCGTCCACTGATTGCACAAAGTCCCGTATCATGGGTGAGATCTTACTCTGGCTACCACCTCCACCGCCGCCACTCGATGACCCGCCGTCGAACTGGAAGGACTTGGGGGATATCGTGTGAGGGGTAGTAGAGTTGGGCTGGCCCCATAACTTGGCTGCTTGGTGGTCCTGGCCGGAGGCGGGCGCTGGGGCAGCACTAGGGGCGGAGGCCGGTGGGGGTGCCGAGGTAGTCAGGCCCGCAAGGCCCGCCTGACCCAGCGCCACGGCGATAGGACTGGGCGAACTGTCCGGCGACGACGTCAGCGACGACACCTGAGGTATTTGGATCTCCTGTTTGATGTGTAGACTGGCGAAGGGCGAGCTGCTCCCTGGGTAGCTCAGCGTCACACCATCCCCTAACGAGTACTGCGAGCCCCTGATGGTCTGTACAGCGATCTGTCTCTGGCGCATCATCTGCAGCTTGCGGGCGCGGTCCCTCTTGTACATGGGACCGAACTTGTTGCGACCACCTCTCATCCTGTCCGCCCTCACCGCTGAAACATAACACAACACATCATCAGACCACTTAATAACTATTCTTACCACAAAACAACCAAGCAGAAATTATTGTTCTTACAATATGAAACATAAAAAGTCAAGCAGTCTATAGTTAGGAAGATTGTGGGAACTGCGCTAGGACAATGACTGACGCAAGAAGTCTCGTGTATCTCGGCGCACGCTGTCACGAAATGTCCAACCATCCTGTCATAGGAATGGGAGAAATAATCACTAACTTACTATTATGAATAAATAATATGAAATGAAATAAATTATATACAACCAATGTGTAACATTAGATAACGAAACCGGGTTATTACCTATACTATTACAAATTTTGTACGATAAAATAAAACGATTGAAAGCACTGCACTTCTACAGCCACAGCGCTCGGTTACAATGATCGGTAAACAATCCGGTTACTTCCACTGAGCGGCAAGGTTTTATAGTTTGTGGTTATACGCATAATATACGTTGATTACACTAATATTTGTATGGAGATAATAGACATAGTTGAATATTATGTACATGTTCTTATCAAAATATTTGGTAAAGTCTAGAAGAATATATATGTACTAACAAAAGTGTTGTGCAGAGTAGTTAGTATATATTTAATTGTTTTAATCCTTAATAAATTGCTGAGGATATCTAGATAAGGCATTGAAAACTTCGTGGGCCGCCAAAATGTTAGCTTAGGATGGTGAAACCATAGTAAAAATACTATATTTTCATCTGGTTATGGGAATGATTTTTGTTACTTTGTAGTTAAAAATGTAATTTCCGTATAAGAAATCAATCACTATGTTACATTATAAAAAAATCTACCCTTAATACATATCAATTGACGCTATTTTCTGATACTTACAAGAAACATGTCGAGTTCAGTTGGATTTTTACTCTAATGTGGTTAACTACTATACTAATTGATTTAAAAATTGCAGGGGTGTCCCCAGTTTCTAATAATCTTATTATATTCAAATCGTGCAATAGCATTTAAATATTCATTACTTTGCATGATTGTGATGACAGGTAAGTCGATATACTTGAAGAGCAATACACTATTCCTCACAAAATTAGTAGACTGTGTGTTTATAATATAACTGTTAAACGCAATTGCTGTGGTAATTTAACCATAACAACCGTGAACAGAGCGCCTGTGACGATAAGGGAAATAAGTCATGATGATTACCTTCGTATATTTACATTAATATAAATAAATAATGTTCACAAATTCTCAGATAAACAAGTATCTCTGATTTCATTGATTCGGAACATAATCCTGAGTGTTTATATCTTTGCAGTGTAAAATATAGAAGTTATCAATTATGAGATAATTTTTTATAACACCTACATTAAAACTAGTAGTTTTTGTATTTTTACTGTGGTTTCACCATCCTAAACTTGCATCTTGGCGGTGCATGCAGTTTTTAATACCCTATCTAGATAGCCTCAGCACTTTAATAAGCATTAAAACAATTAAAAGATTAACTGCTCTGCACAACACTTTTGTTGGTACATATAAATTCTACCAGACTTTACCAAATATTTTGTTAAGAATATAGTCATAATATTCAACTATGTCTATTATCTCGATACCAGTATTAGTGTAACCAACTTACATTACGCGTATAACCACAAACTATAAAGCCTTGCCGCTCAACGAACTCGGCTCATACCTGTCAACCCCCTCCCCGACCCTTGTTAATGAGAATGTGGCCGCTTGACGAACTAGCCGCTCAACGGAAGACTCCAACAATCCTACCATAACCCAATGAAGCAAATAGTTCTACAACCCAATTTGAGAATGAAATATAATGTTAAATGTCGTGTTTTCATAATTACTTCAAAAAAGTAGCCTATAGTGCCTTGGAGCTTGTATAATCCGCTCTACATAGCAGTAATCAGTAATTTTTCACAGTTACAGTACATTTAGCTTCAATTTGCTTACCACTGCAATATATGTTAATCCAAACAATCATAAAATTGTGCCAACATTTTTTACACAAACTAAAATGCCAACACTGACTAAAAGTAATAATATGCAAGTCTTATCACGACGGTAAAACAAATATACAAAACAGAAAGTTAGCAAACCTGTGGTTGCGATGCGGCTGAACAGAGCTTTCAAAGGAGAATTGTGATAAGATAAGAGGCATTGTCTTATCTCTTAACACCTATTATCTGTCCCTACAACATTGAGTCGAACATGGCTCTCCACTTTGACCATACAAGGCCGTACTTGCATACCTGAATTACGTTTCGTATATTTTACATAGCAGTACTTCAAATGACTTTAATATTCACAGTTATTAAGTAAAGCATTTAACTATACAAATTTAATTTTTAAATCTTAAATGATTAATCTTTGCAGTGTATGGTCATGATCATACATCCGTACGATCAATACTACCGTACGTGTATGGGTGGGAGGGTGGGTCAATACTACCGTAAGTGTATGAGTGGGCGGGTGGGTCAATACTACGGTACGTGTATGGGTGGGCGGGTGATAAGGTTTAATTACCACTGGTTCTGATTATAACGTTGGTCGGTCGGCTGTCATATTATTGTATAACTACATAGAATTAAATATTGTGAAATTACCGTTTTCAGAATTATGAAGGCACTGCTATGACATTTTGTACTAACCGTACGTGTATGGGTGGGAGGGTGGGTCAATACTACCGTAAGTGTATGAGTGGGCGGGTGGGTCAATACTACGGTACGTGTATGGGTGGGCGGGTGATAAGGTTTAATTACCACTGGTTCTGATTATAACGTTGGTCGGTCGGCTGTCATATTATTGTATAACTACATAGAATTAAATATTGTGAAATTACCGTTTTCAGAATTATGAAGGCACTGCTATGTCATTACCACTGTACGTGTATGGGTGGGCGGGTGGGTCATTACCACTGTACGTGTATATTCAATACCATCGTAAGTGTATGGGTGGGTAGGTGGGTCAGCACCCCCGTGGTATTGACCCGCCGTGGTATTAACACGTACAGTGGTATTGACCCGCCCACCCACACACGTACAGTGGTATGGACCCACCCGCCCGCCAATACAAGTACAGTGGTAAAAATTTTCGACTTTTTCTAAATGTTTGACTTTTTCGAAATTTTTTACTTTTTGAAAAGACGATAAGTTGACTTTTACTTTAAGACGATAAGTTTAAATATCAATTATGTCCGTTGTGGACCATGTCCATGCTGTTGTGGATATGGGGCAAAAGGCGTACGGACCGAATCCTTGCAGGTTTCAGGGGGGAAGGGTAAAATCAGATAAAAAACTAGTTTTTTCGATTTTCTGTTAAAAAAGAGTTTTCTGCGGTTAGCAATGTCCTTGCACTTTTAGTTCCAGAGTTCGTCACCCGGGTTCGCTACTGAAGTCGCAGCTCCCAACTGTGTTATCACGACGCTGGGTCAACGTATATGGACTTGAGCTGCAATATTTATCCTCAGCCGAACTCCAAACCGAGACTCGAACCCGAAGCATAAAACTCGACCACTGAAGGTGTATCATCCATATCTGTAGGCGTCACTTCTTAAGACTAGAATGAGGTGAGGACGGACGATTTCACAAAAACAATAAACCGATCTAATCAATGTGTATTGGAGGTAGAAGTCGTCAATTATATAGCCGTCGTCATGGCCCAAGCATTGCGTAAAACGTAAGTGAATGGTTAACAAAATTACAGTTCAAATTTGAACAATGGTGTTATATATTAGTACAGCACTCGACTTTGTTAAAAAAAAACAAATTGGGTGTGCGTCGGACCACACGGTGGAAGTTATACTTCTTTGGCCGTTCTCATACACCCACTCACGCACACAAACAGACAGGATATATAAATGAAATATAAGACATTTTTCAATATTATTCAATATATTTATCTTCAATATATTATACGTGACTTCATTATTATATTATACACCTATATTATCATTATCAGTAATTTCTTCGATTAACAATCGATTAATCGATAGTTCTTAAAAATTTGTTCTTACTTTTCAGCGTGACGCGGTTTCTCGACCAACATCCCATCCCAAAGTGTCTAACGGGCGCAAAGAAGTATAACTTCAAAAATCTAACTTGTTTTTAACTTAATTAATGATTTAACTGTAGACTGGCCATATTCAGTGTAGAAATTCTAACTATATATGACATATTTACGAGACAATAAAAGTGTAACTATTTAATAACACCCATTAAAACAACATTCGTGACGTTGATGAAGTAACACTCTAATATATCATGAAACAAATGCAATATGATAGATTGTAATCATGCTTTTAACCGAGGCTATCAAAACAGAGATAGGTAGTATTGATGGGTTGATGATTATAGCAGCAGTCATCTGCATCAGTCATTCAAGTCTCTGTGGACTGAGACTATCCTAGCAACTCCCAACACTGAGTTGTAAAAGAAAACGAAAAAAATTAAGCTCAATTCAAGAGGGAGCAATAATTGGAAATGAACATAAGGTTGAACGAGTTATTTTTCAACTTAGTGTCAAATTAAGAAGGATCCAATTTATATGACAGAAGTAAAAAATATTTTGAATGCTTCAAGACATTAATGGGTTACAGGTGACAGAGTAAGAACATTTTACCAAAAGCTAAACCCTAAACTGCAAGTAATACTAATGAAGCTCCTACCAAAAGAACGAGTTTCACAATCGGTAAATTAGCTTGGACTCCGATAAACACTCAATAACCCACAACGCAGTAACACGGCCTCTAACAATAAAAGCAAAAATATTAATTAGTTTTTGTTATCCTCTTGCAAATTAAACGGGGTGATTGACGCAGTTAAAGCTTGCTAGAAAACTGTTTTATTGACTCGCCAGGTCCGTAATACCAACGACGTTGTCGTATTCAACAAACACCATTTGGCAATATCGTCTTTGCTTCAAACACGTTTGCAATTCGATGTCGTCAAGTCGGTGGTTGAGAGCCATTTATACTGTATGGAACTCTTATGTAGACTTTCTGTAATATATATCAGCCGCTGTCCACTATTACAACTAGAAGAAAAAGTGCCCAAAGTCCTCAGTACATAAAGAAATCTGGGAAATGTTGAGATTGTTCGAAGTGCTGTATATCTAAATACTCAAGGTCGTGGGGTGTCAAGGTCCTGTATATCTGCTGATGCAGCAAACAATGTACTGTTATGCGGCCGCGACGGCAGCAATTTCATGGCCACACACAGCTGACCTGTGCGTATACCACACTACGTAAACGTTTAGGGAGGGGACGACGTACAAGAGTCAAGGTCCTCTATTTCTGCTGAGGCGCTGGCTCGTCGCTGCGCACACGGTAGGCTATTATTACGCGGCCGCGGTGGCGGCACTTTCAAGGTCGCAAGACACCAGCGGTTTCCGCCAGCCTATGTTTGCATACACACGCTCCCACACCGTGCCACAATACACAGCTTTGTAACCATCTTCATTGTGTCATTCCTATCCTCAGTTTCTACCAACACAAAATATCACACTGTAGAATACGTCTGCTTACTGTTCGGAATGCAATTTTAATCCATGTTTGTTCTTTCGGAAAAATCCCAATTTAACGTGGAACAGGCTCACTAAGTTTATTGAACCATTAATTTCCAAGATACTGCACACAATGCAGATGTACGCAAATTGCAGCGGATAAGCGCCCCCCCCCCCCTCGAGATTAAGGGACTAGCGCACACCACATGGCCGGATAGAATTGCAAATACTCGCGTGCG
Organism: Stictocephala bisonia; assembly: GCA_035578905.1. Classification (NCBI taxonomy): domain Eukaryota; kingdom Metazoa; phylum Arthropoda; class Insecta; order Hemiptera; family Membracidae; genus Stictocephala; species Stictocephala bisonia. Next base: position 879,429 of record JAQJVL010000267.1, read on the forward strand.
GTCTCGGCCAAGGTCGCCAGGAGCGACAACCCCTGACGACCCCGACCTACCCCACTATCGACCCCCACTGTACCGCAAACTCTGTCCTGCGAGGACCACTGGATCAATCCACACCAAGGCCGTGGCAATGTCACGCAAGACACCTCACCGACCACACAGGCTAAAATTGTGACTAAATTATAACCTAAGAAGTACCCATTTCTGGTTTTACTGTTTAGCTGTTCTGTTAGGCTTTACTTACTATACTCTTGGTTCATGTATACCCTCCTACTAGACCCACAACTAAAGTAAAAGTACTGTTTCACAGGATATAACAAATCCTAAAGTCGAAGATGACAATTATTGTAATGGTCAGGACCTAACATTAGCAAAATTTAATGTGTAAAATCACAGAGTTGTGTAAAATACGTAAGGACGGAGTATTTATGTAGTTACATAAGGAAAAGCATCACTAAATAAGAAATTTGGATACTGTGAAAAGGAACGTTTGAAACCTTTCTAATTTAAACACATCCACATGATAAAAAAGAAAAAAATATGTAGACACCAACAATAAGATAAATCGTGAAAATAAGTGTGATGGTAACAATCAATACCTTTCTACAATAGAGAAGTTCAAAAATATAAAATGAAAAACCCCCAAGAAAGAGATATACTGTATTGTTAAAAGGGTGAGTTTGATGTCTGTTCTGTATCCCCATCCAACAAAACAACGATAAAATCACAGAGTAATAAAAAGGTACTATTTTTTTACTACAGTCCCATCCGCCAAATAAACATAAATACAGCGGACTTGATGGGTTGTGCCCTCTACTTAGCTGACAGTAAGAGTAAAGAAAGAAACACATAATGAAAGGCGAAAGGAAATATACATCATGAAAAGCTTACAGGGACGACCTAACAACTCCATTAGGAGAAAACAATTAAAACAGACTTAACTTAATTAAAATGTAAGTAAGACCTGCTAACGACTGTGTGTGAACAAGTCAGTGTTATACGAGAGCTCATGCCATGTGCTTCCAGGCCCTTTCAGTGGTTTTTGCCAGAGGTAATTAAATTACTTAGGACAGCCTGCTACTGTACTTCTACAAAAGGTGAACAAGTCAGTGTTATACGAGAGCTCATGCCATGTGCTTCCAGGCCCTTTCAGTGGTTTTTGCCAGAGGTAATTAAATTACTTAGGACAGTCTGCTACTGTACTTCTACAAAAGGTGCAATACAGGTGTTATGGATACAAGTCGTTCCATCGCCAAACTGATGAGCCGCCATCGTTCAAAATGTCCCACGAAACTCCAGGACCATCATTTACCTATGATAACATTACTGCCTCTTCTACTTTACTGTGTGTCCCTGATATATATCCACCCATGCAAATAGGCTACCCCCAAACAACTCACCGGATCACAAGTAAATCACTTTCGACGCAGTAAGATGAAAACAACAGATGGTTTGTTATGGAACTGTCACTCTCCGTCGGGCATAATCAAATGTGACACGATCCCTTCCACGAACGTACATGATTGCGGAGTACAAATGGCCACAATTTTAACGCTGGCAGTGCTTGCTTGCTAAGGATGTGCGACACTCGGGTCATAATTCTTACTAAAATTGTCTTTAAATAGATTATTGGAACGCTTAAATTATAGCGTTGATTTCATAATATGTATAGTTGGCAGCTTCTAGTTGTGTTTAATTATTTCCAAGTTACACGTGAATTACATATTACGAGGATGTTACGTTTCTACAAGCTACGGATTTAATATAAGCGACAAGGGCAATCTACTTTCCAGCAGGATCTACGGTGTGGTTAGTTCGGCCAGTCTGTATATTCAAAAGGTGTCTGGTTTGATCCTCAAACAAATTTTTAGCTAGCTCACAACCGTTAGTTAGTCCATTGGCCGAGGTATATATACATTCAACCTTAATTATAAGACATGTGTAAAACGTTGAGAGTTTTAGTGAAATAGTAGAGCTCATCAATAAACAGTGGCCCGGATATTCGTCAACCACAATGGCCGGAAGTGATTGTTGGAATCGATATCACACGATGTAGTGTGACTGGTGAAACCGCCGGCCCCACACGTCTGTTTGTACAGTACTTTCAGCAGTGTCCACATTGCCTCACCGACGTTGTTAACGAGTACACTACGAGTGAGACGAAGACACCGAAACCCTTAACTGGCGATCTATCGACTGGTCAAGTCCGGCTGGAGACCGTCTTGGGGACAATCACCACCCTCAGGAACTTTCAGCAATGTCCACATTGCCTCACTGACGTAATTAACTAGTACATTATGAGTGAGACGAAGCCTTCAAAACCCTTAACTGGCGATCTATCGGCTGGTCAAGTCCGGTAGGTGACCGTCTTGAGGACAATCACCACCCTCAGGAACTTTCAGCAATGTCCACATTGCCTCAACGACGTAGTTAACGAGTACATTACGAATGAGACTGAGCCTTCAAACCCTTAACTGGCGATCTATCGGCTGGTCAAGTCCGGTAGGCGACCGTCTTGAGGACAATCACCACTCTCAGGAACTTTCAACAATGTCCACATTGCCTCACCGACGTAGTTAACGAGGCCTTCAAAACCCGTAACTGACGATCTTTCGACTGGTCAAGTCCAGTAGGCGATCGTCTTGGGGACAATCACCACTCTCAGGAACTTTCAGCAATGTCCACATTGCCTCACCGACGTAGTTAACGAGGAGCCTTCAAAACCCGTAACTGACGATCTTTCGACTGGTCAAGTCCAGTAGGCGATCGTCTTGGGGACAATCACCACTCTCAGGAACTTTCAGCAATGTCCACATTGCCTCACCGACGTAGTTAACGAGGAGCCTTCAAAACCCGTAACTGACGATCTTTCGACTGGCAAGTCCAGTAGGCGATCGTCTTGGGGACAATCACCACTCTCAGGAACTTTCAGCAATGTCCACATTGCCTCAACGACGTACTTAACGAGTACATTACGAATGAGACTGAGCCTTCAAAACCCTTAACTGGCGATCTATCGGCTGGTCAAGTCCGGTAGGCGACCGTCTTGAGGACAATCACCACTCTCAGGAACTTTCAGCAATGTCCACATTGCCTCACCGACGTAGTTAACGAGGAGCCTTCAAAACCCGTAACTGACTATCTTACGACTGGTCAAGTCCAGTAGGCGATCGTCTTGGGGACAATCACCACTCTCAGGAACTTTCAGCAATGTCCACATTGCCTCACCGACGTAGTTAACGAGGAGCCTTCAAAACCCGTAACTGACGATCTTTCGACTGGTCAAGTCCAGTAGGCGATCGTCTTGAGGACAATCACCACCCTCAGGAACTTTCAGCAATGTCCACATTGCCTCACCGACGTAGTTAACGAGGAGCCTTCAAAACCCGTAACTGACGATCTTTCGACTGGTCAAGTCCAGTAGGCGATCGTCTTGGGGACAATCACCACTCTCAGGAACTTTCAGCAATGTCCACATTGCCTCAACGACGTACTTAACGAGTACATTACGAATGAGACTGAGCCTTCAAAACCCTTAACTGGCGATCTATCGGCTGGTCAAGTCCGGTAGGCGACCGTCTTGAGGACAATCACCACTCTCAGGAACTTTCAGCAATGTCCACATTGCCTCACCGACGTAGTTAACGAGGAGCCTTCAAAACCCGTAACTGACGATCTTACGACTGGTCAAGTCCAGTAGGCGATCGTCTTGGGGACAATCACCACTCTCAGGAACTTTCAGCAATGTCCACATTGCCTCACCGACGTAGTTAACGAGGAGCCTTCAAAACCCGTAACTGACGATCTTTCGACTGGTCAAGTCCAGTAGGCGATCGTCTTGAGGACAATCACCACCCTCAGGAACTTTCAGCAATGTCCACATTGCCTCACCGACGTAGTTAACGAGGAGCCTTCAAAACCCGTAACTGACGATCTTTCGACTGGTCAAGTCCAGTAGGCGATCGTCTTGGGGACAATCACCACTCTCAGGAACTTTCAGCAATGTCCACATTGCCTCAACGACGTACTTAACGAGTACATTACGAATGAGACTGAGCCTTCAAAACCCTTAACTGGCGATCTATCGGCTGGTCAAGTCCGGTAGGCGACCGTCTTGAGGACAATCACCACTCTCAGGAACTTTCAGCAATGTCCACATTGCCTCACCGACGTAGTTAACGAGGAGCCTTCAAAACCCGTAACTGACGATCTTACGACTGGTCAAGTCCAGTAGGCGATCGTCTTGGGGACAATCACCACTCTCAGGAACTTTCAGCAATGTCGACATTGCCTCACCGACGTAGTTAACGAGTACATTACGAATGAGACGGAGCCTTCAAAACCCGTAACTGACGATCTATCGACTGGTCAAGTCCGGTAGGCGATCGTCTTGGGGACAATCACCATCCTCAGGAACTCGGCACAAACAGGAGATGCCAATGAGTTCCTTGTAAAATAACAATTTCAATCCCTGGAGCGTCTGTTACGGTATGCCTGTTGACGCCGGCAACACAAGGAAGTGACAGTCTACAACCACAGTAGACTTATGTGTCCCAAACCATGCTACAGTAAATTGACAAATAAGAATTAAAACGCCGCGAGTAAATGAGTTATGCAGTTAAAGTGTATCAGTGCTGTTATTGTGCATGCTGACTGGGACAAATGAATCATATACCCAGGGAGTGGGTGGTGGGAGAGCGCAGACACTCAAGGTCTGGCTGGCGTACTTTGGTTCGATATTATAAAATTAGCTAAACTCAGCTATGAATGCCTCCACTTATTGGCTCTCGGAACTCTGAAATTAACCAAAATTATTTCTTTTTATACCCGGTTCTGAAAGGTCAAGGCGAAGGTTAAACACAAATTAAATTTATGTACTTGTTAAATTCCAAAGTGAAATTCCAAATTGGTAATACGTTTACATCTCTAATGTTAGTGTTCAAGATAAAACATACCACTCTTGATTACAAAATATTACTTAGAATTTGTATATCATATAATTGGAATATCCGTGCCAGTAATTTGTATATCATATAATTGGAATATCCGTGCCAGTAATTTGTATATAATATAATTGGAATATCCGTGCCAGTAATTTGTATATCATATAATTGGAATATCCGTGCCAGTAATTTGTATATCATATAATTGGAATATCCGTGCCAGTAATTTGTATATCATATAGTTGGAATATCCGTGCCAGTAATGTGTATATCATATAATTGGAATATCCATGCCAGTAATTTGTATATCATATAATTGGAATATCCGTGCCAGTAATTTGTATATCATATAATTGGAATATCCGTGCCAGTAATTTGTATATCATATAATTGGAATATCCGTGCCAGTAATTTGTATATCATATAATTGGAATATCCGTGCCAGTAATTTGTATATCATATAATTGGAATATCCGTGCCAGTAATTTGTATATCATATAATTGGAATATCCGTGCCAGTAATTTGGTCAGTTAGAAAGATAAAGGTTAACCGTTTACTGGATTTTACCTGAAATAAAGTAACTTGCAATTAATTATTTTCATAAATAACCAATAATCCGGTCATTGTTATAAAGTTACAGGATATGATTTGGGTATAATATGTAGGCTCCTCCTGGTCCCAGTTTTACTTGTTCTCAGCATTGACATTTATTTTCATTTGTGAATTGACATAGGTCGGGAAATGTTTTAAATGATCTGTTCCCGTTAACAATTTCAGGAACTAACTCTTATATATAAATGCAATGTGAATCCGTTACTTTTCGAGTGTTGTATAGCCTAAACAAACGTACGACCGTTTTATATATGTATTACAATGTTTTATGATATTAGTTATTTACAAATCACACCGAACACTATTTATACTAAACTGCATTAATTTACACTACTGTAGAAAGACAACTTTCAATTACCAACGTACGTTCATGGTTGGATGGGTAGGCCAGTACCGACGTACGTGCATCGGCAGGTGGATGGGCTTTTACCAATGTACGTGCATGGGTAGGGGGGTTGGCCTTTACCATTGTATCGTAGGTTATGTTGTATGGGTTGTTTAAAAACTATTTTTTGTAAATCCATGTCATAATAATAGACTTTAAATTATAATTTGGATTGAAATATAAATTTTAACCATAAGGAACGTTTTACAATGACGGTGTGGAATTCAGTTTTATGCTGACAGTTAGATTTAAAAAGACAAACTTATTACACACAAGGTTACCTAGTAATTATGTTTAAGAAAGATGTAATTTTACTCAAGTAATACTGGTACGACAACAATCTATCAATTGTTCAGTCAAGGCACAATAATGTATCGATCAACTGTGACTACAGGTGGTAGGAGATCGGTGTTTGCTAGGAAGGGTGTTTACGTGCATATTTATCTCGCCTTTCAATCCCGGGGATGGACATCGTGAAGTACTATATGGCACGTACAGAATATTCGTTACGTAAAAAATATACAGTTAAAAAAATGTTATATATGTAGTTAGTTTTCATTTAAAATATCCACAAGAATGTAACTGTTGGATTAAATTGATATTATTTTAACTCAACAGGATTGGGAAAACATGCATCGCAACAATCCAAAAAAACCCTCCTCTATAATCCTTTCTGATGGACAAATAATATTTACAAACAACTATTTAAGTTATTTCGGTGTATTATGTAACTGTTACTCCACCCCTCCATAAAACAGTTACCAAGAACTTGATGTTATAATCCATAAACTAATTTTAATGACAATAAACAATATATGTATATATATCTGCCGATCAACAGTAAGAAGCAAAATAAAAACACCCTAAGAAGTCAACAACCACAATTAATTTTAAACTACAGAATAATTAGTTTTATTCCTGAAAAAAAATAATACATATTTATTTTATAAGTTTAGAGAGGGAAAAAACTAACAATTTTATTCTATAAATTTTAAAAGATATAAAATAAGTTATTCGTATACAATCTAATGGTAACAATATCAGCTTCTTGACATTTGAGGGGGATTTTACTTAACTGTCAAACACTCCTGATAACATTTATTGTAATAAAAAACAATACTGTCAATGTAGTTAACGTTTGCTATAAGTTTGTTTTTACTATACGTATTGCTGTACATATCGTAGACACACAACTCTAAAACGAATATACAACATTAATAATAGCACGTTTGAAATTTAAAAACAACCGTAAAGTACTATGTCCTTCATTAAGGTGAACGCCCAGCCTTTTCAAGGTCGAATAAATCCTCTGGCTACATTGTATTGATTAAAGATGAGATAAACATTCCAATTTTAATTGCATATAGCTAGATTATATGCCTTGGTACGTTGATGGTTTATTACGATTTATACACATCATGCGGCGTATGTGGACGATCTATGTGTGAAAACCGTAATACAGTAGTTGTTATGGTGCATCTCTTACTTTTTTTACTCGTTGATTTTTAACAATCAGTTTTTAATTTCTTCTTACTTTCATCAAACTCTATCTTCATAAACGTAGTTGAGAATAATAAATATTACTGATATTGATATCATTGATGTTTATGGGGAGATTCGGAGACGCGACAAAGTGTCCCAACGACAAAATGAGCCAGTTTATTTGGGACAGATTGTCGTTGGGACACTTTGTCCGCACCGTGCAAAATTACAACAAGGTGGCCCAGGTTGTCCTTTCGTGAACGGAACGGACAAACTGGACGAAATTCCTGAGTGGTTCAATTTGTCGTCGACACACTTTATCCTAGCTGGATTTTAGAAAATGGTCCAGTTTGTCGTTGGGACACTTTGTCCGCATTCCACAAAAGACAACTGAATTTTTAGTGTCATAGATTACACGGTTAATTTTCTCGGTAAATAAATCTCAGATTTCAAATATGTACTTACTATACAGATATCATTTAACTTATTCTTAGATATCTAGTTGTCATAAGAATGTAGGTTAAGGAGACCAAGCCACCGCTGGATGGTCGACATACAATTTTTTCCGTCAGCGGGCCAAAACATGCTTTTCATTTCAAATGTTCGGTGCGTCATTATTATTATAATGAGTTATAGTGAACAACGTATGATAATTAAAGGTCCATTCTAGTGGACCATGAGTTGATAGGAGTTTTTTTAAATTAAAAATCTTCAAGAATTACATTTAAATTTTTGCATATTCTAACTATGAAGAAGTTAAAATACTCCATTTTTCACGAAAACCAACTTATGGTCCACTGTGGTATAATGGTTCATCACCTATCAAATGAAACTTCGAATGTTACATAAAGTAATGTAATTGATTTTATAAACAAATAGATTTCCCATCCATAACGCAGTTTAAACCAGCTGTGGTTGCGGACCATACAAACTAACAAAATTACTGCCACAAAAATTCCTATTAGATGTTTATCTATTGTAGGTTAATATAATCAATGGTAATATTTACGAACCGAATCGTTGAAACAGAAATCCCTGCCTCTTTTTGCGTATTCCGTTAGGCAAAACGGTCCCCTGTAGATAGTGCTGTATCGCAGAGTACGAAAACGTTTCATACTTTTAATTTAACAATCGAATCGTTGGAAATCACACATTAATTAACAATCATGACCCCAATCGAACGCCAACAAATAACTTTCAAACAACAGATAATATTTACTGTCTATTGATTCAAAAATTTAGCGCATCTTAAACCTTGATAGACTGTGGAAAATGTGAAACACTATTCAGTTTTTAATTTATTTTGATACAAATTATTATGATATCTAAATAATACGTATGTTGTTAGACGTAAATGTTTGTAACTATGTTTATCCAAAAAAGTAACCGATTTGAAAATGTTTCACTATCGATCAATTCTATATTTTGAACCTCAAATGTTTATTGTCAAATGAATTCTGGGCAGTAAAATTTCTGAAATTTATTGCTTTATTACATGGTCAACCAGTATATAAAAAAATTAGGTTTTATCTCATCAGATATAAAAGTTATTTTCAATTATGTAGGTCAAAACATTTTGGTTCAGTGTACTCGTACAGTGGTCTTCTTGGCCACATTGGAATCATCAGTTAGTTACCTTTTCTAACACATACATTTAACCAACGTGAATAAATGCCGCAAGCCTTTGTGTTCTACGTGTTGTATCATGCTGCGTGTTGTATCGTGCTGTGATGCGATTCGTTTCAGACGTTTTTAATTATGAATAATATTGTGTCAAAAATAAACGAGCCGTTGCATAAACTGCGAGAATCCTGCAATGTCCGTTCCATGCCAAATTGAACGTGATTCAAACCCTGAGTCATCCATTACTAATGTCACTATAATTAGTATATAGGAATTTACAAGAAAATAAAGTTAAAATACAAAAAAAAACGATAACTATACATATATTACTTTCTCCTAAATGCGTTAGCATAGAGAAAGTACGTGATCATAAAAAAAATGTTTACAAGTTGGTCTAAAAATCCATTTTAGGGTACCCTGAACCAAAAAAATAGGGATTTCGAAAAAAATGTTGGTGTCTGTCCGTAGGCCTATGTGTATTTGTCTGTGTATGTGCAGTTCGCTGGAGACCAAACGGATGGATAAACTTTTATGAAATTTTGTATGTAGGTGTATGTACTTTTATATTTTTTTGTGTAGGTGTATGTAGGTGTAGCCTTGTTATTGGCTAAATATTTAGCCAATATCTCCAGACCATTTTATCACTTTTTGAAATTTTGGCTTTTTTTATTTTTATGGTCAAAAAACATGGATCTTTTCCGTTATACGTATACCACTATTTAAATATATTGAATAATACATTTTAACCATTGTTTGGTATAAATAACGGAACACGGCATTCAATTTATTGATTTAAAACATGTTTTCCTCATTTTCAACCTTTAGAATCCCAATACATCGAGGCCGCCCATATACATCGCGCCGCGGCAGTTATGGTTAGGTTAGGTTATTATATTGTAGAATGAACCAGTAATTTGTAAAAGCATTCTACAATAGGCTATGCTAACCTAACCATAACTGCCGCGGCGCGATGTATATGGAAATATTTTGGGATTGCTGACACATAACGGAAAAGATCCGACATTAAATAGTGGTATACGTATAACGGAAAAGATCCAAAAACATAAACAAAAATGGAATATTCTCAAAAACGGCCTTAACGATTTTGATTGAATTTTCAGGAAAAATGGGAATTACAATTTAAAATATTTTAGTAAAAACCCCATGTCCCTTACTTGACTACTTTTTTAATTATGGCAAAAAACCTCTTTAGGAATCAAACTGGTAATTTTTAAAGTTACTATTTTTTTTATTGTTTATTATGGGAGGAAGTTTGTGCAAATTTTTTGGAACCGTTCATTTTTTCAAAAAACAGTTTACGGAATAGTATTGTAACAAAAATTGCCACATTATTTGTTTTCGTTTACAGTCTCGTTACTAACCAGGAAGTACTTGACAAAGAGCCATTCCTTGCTCACGTTTCTCAAGAGTTGTAACGGAATGTTATTTCTGAGCATAGTAAATTTTCGGCGACATACACTGATGCAGGTAAGTTGACAAGTTTTATTTGACGGATTTGGACTTTTAATTGAATTATTAATTAAAATTATGAATTAAATCATAGCGAAAGGTGATTAATATTAGTTAATTATTGATAGTTTCGTAAATGCCGTGTTCGTCGTCCGAAGCAGAATATCTGTGTTGACTGAAAACAACTAATAAAATAGTACGGTTTTATTTGTTATACGCAATATACACATGGAACAAATGCTTCAAATAAATATAACACGATATAAAATTTAACAGGATATTAGGAAGTACAGTTTTAAATGTTTTAAGCAACACAAAATTCTATATCAAATAGAGTTGAGGTTTAAATGATGTTCATTATTAACTTATATGAATTTACAAGCTAAATAAAAATCCAAACATTGAGTAACGAGCTCGTTTCAATAGAACTTGATACAAAATATCACAAACTTTTCATTATGCTTTCTTGTTTTATGCACTCCGATGTCACTGATAATTTTGGCCCTTTATTTTTGGTAGCAAGTTCTAATCTGTGAGGGTAGCAAGTTCTGTATCGATTCCTTTACCGTGCGTGTTATAACTGTATATCTCTGCGCCCGTTACAATTGTTACTGACTTTAAACACAGAATTAATTTATGAAATATTAGCATTTATTAAACATAGATCGACGGTTAAGCTAAAGTGTCTTAAGATTTTAACTATATTCTGCAAAACACTGTGCCCAGCCATGATGCGAATAGTTCTTTTTTGTACACGGAAGATTCTTAGGGATGTAAAGCTTCATGATTCAAATCCGTATCTTAACCTTGACTATTAGAGAAGTAATATTAATCTCGTAATAAAGACAGTTTTGTAACTTACGAGTCTTCTCAGGAGAAACAACCGTGACGACTGTTTAGAACTTAGGCCACCAACGTGCGATGTCCATGAGATACGACAGCAAAGGTTATTCCTAGATATTTAGCCTCTTATTAAAGGAAGTTAAAAATAATTCATAAATATTGACGGGTTAGATACAACATTTATTTGTTTAAAAAATGTAAACAACTGGTTTTAGTTGGATTTACGTGTAGAGATTTGTTAACTGTACCAAGATAACAATTTCAAGATTATTCCAAGAGATATTACTAAAAATAAATAGACACTTCATCTGCGTATAAGGCATTTCGTAAGTAATTTCCTATTTCTAAAAGATATTGTTATTGTAAATAAAAAGTATAGGCCCTAAAACAGTCTTGAGGATTCCAAACTTTAAGACAACTTATATTAAAAATATGTAACAAACAACCGACGAAATAGATGACCTAGTTAATTATATTAACAACCGCAGAAATACTTATCGTTTCGACTATATTTATAAATAGTTATTCTTTCCTCAAAATAGTATCATAACTAGTCAACTGGTGAACGATGATTATAAGGCCAATTTAAAGAATGTGTGTTTTGCATGTCTTTATGTAAGAAACATAATAATGGTTCACGTGAATGTGGGCCTAATGCGTAACTTGGTAAGTTGGTCCCAGAACGGTTGACCTGGCAGAGTGGGTCGAAATGTGGCTGGGCAGACCGCCTTCTGCATACTAAACATAGCTAACACAAAGATTGGCTCATCGGCCTGTCACGGACCCTCCTCACACTATACGGCTATACTACAGTCGGGGACTACCTAATACAGTGATTCTCACGGCTGACACAAAGATTGCCTCATCGGCCTGACACGGACCCTCCTCACACAATACGGCTATACTACAGTCGGAGACTACTTAACACAGTGATTCTCACGGCTGACACAAAGATTGCCTTATCGGGCTGTCACGGATCCTCCTCACACAATACGGCTATACTACAGTCGGGGACTACCTAGCACAGTGATTCTCACGGCTGACAAGCAAAGATTGCTTCAACGGCCTGTCATGGACCCTCCACACACTATACGGCCATACTACAGTCGGGGACTACCTAATACAGTGATTCTCACGGCTGACAAGCAAAGATTGCTTCAACGGCCTGTCAAGAACCCTCCACACACTATACGGCCATACTACAGTCGGGGACTACCTATTTAAGTAATACTTATTGATGTCGAGCTGTGTTGGCAGGGACCAGTCAATCGTAATGGTATCACTGCTCCGAAGATGGTTAATAGACGAGCCATTTTGGCAAGAACCAGTCAATCGTACTGGTGGTATCGCTACAACGAAGATGGTTGATAGACGAGCCGTGTTGGCAGGGACCAGTCAATCGTATTGGTGGTATCGCTACACCGACGATGGTTGATAGACGAGCCGTATTGGCAGGGACCAGTCAATCGTACTGGTGGTATCGCTACTCCGACGATGGTTGATAAACGAGCCGTTTTGGGAGGGACCAGTCAATCGTATTGGTGGTATCGCTACACTGACGATGGTTGATAGACGAGCCGTGTTGGCAGGGACCAGTCAATCGTACTGGTATCACTACTCCGAAGATGGTTGATAGATGAGCCGTGTTGGCAGAGACCGGTTAATCGTACTGGTAGTATCGCTACTCCGACGATGGTTGATAGACTAGCTGTGTTGGCAGGGACCAGTCAATCGTACTGGTGATATCGCTACACTGACGATGGTTGATAGACTAGCTGTGTTGGCAGGGACCAGTCAATCGTACTGGTGATATCGCTACACTGACGATGGTTGATAGACTAGCTGTGTTGGCAGGGACCAGTCAATCGTACTGGTGATATCGCTACACTGACGATGGTTGATAGACTATCTGTGTTGTCAGGGACCAGTCAATCGTACTGGTGATATCGCTACACTGACGATGGTTGATAGACTAGCTGTGTTGGCAGGGACCAGTCAATCGTACTGGTATGACTACTACGAAGATGGTTGATAGACGACCCGTGTTGGCAGAGACCGGTTAATCGTACTGGTAGTATCGCTACTCCGACGATGGTTGATAGACTAGCTGTATTGTTGGCCGGGCCGGCCGCCGCGTGATGATAATTGCAGGAAGCTCATGTTCTATCTCACCACGTATCTCATTTTATCGCTATCACTTCGCATACATGGGTAAAATACATTTACCTGGAACCAACAAGGCCGTCTAAAGCACTTTTACCTGTCATATGTATTACTCACTCACTGTTCCACACAAATTGTGATTTAGAAATATATATGTGTTATATATGAATCCTTGTTGGCACTATTATTCTTTTACAAAAATTAATTATATTTATAAAATAATGCTTTAAAAAAGGATATTTTTTTTCGTATGGCTGTCTACAAAATCCCCCTGCGTATGTGATATAAAAATACCCTTATGTTGTAAGGGCCATAAAAATTAGTGTTAAGGGCCGCGTAGTGAGTATCACTGTGCCAAACCGTTCCCACCTCAGTCGCAACCTTTCTCAAAACACACAACTACGTTGACTTGTCCAGTACACTCGTAGCCTTTATGTCCCAAACACACAGCTACACTAGCCTGTCCAGTACACTCGTAGCCTTTATGTCTCATAACACACATCTACACTTGCCTGTCCAGTACACTCGTAGCCTTTATGTCCCATAACACACAGCTACACTTGCCTGTCCAGTACACTCGTAGCCTTTATGTCCCAAACACACAGCTACACTGGCCTGTCCAGTACACTCGTAGCCTTTATGTCCCAAACACACAGCTACACTGGCCTGTCCAGTAAACTCGTAGCCTTTATGTCCCATAACACACAGCTACACTGGCCTGTCCAGTACACTCGTAGCCTTTATGTCCCAAACACACAGCTACACTGGCCTGTCCAGTGCACTCGTAGCCTTTATGTCCCAAACACACAGCTACACTGGCCTGTCCAGTACACTCGTAGCCTTTATGTCCCAGACACACAGCTACACTGGCCGTCCAGTACACTCGTAGCCTTTATGTCCCAGATACACTTCTACACTTGCCTGTTCAGTAAACTCGCAGTCTTTCTGTCCCATAACACACAGCTACACTGTCCTGTCCAGTACACTCTTAGCCTTTCTGTCCCATAACACACAGCTACACTGGCCTGTCCAGTACACTCGTAGCCTTTATGTCCCAAACCCACAGCTACACTGGCCTGTCCAGTACACTCGTAGCCTTTATGTCCCAGACACACAGCTACACTGGCCTGTCCAGTACACTCGTAGCCTTTATGTCCCAGACACACTTCTATACTTGCCTGTTCAGTAAACTCGTAGCCTTTATGTCCCAGACACACTTCTACACTTGCCTGTTCAGTAAACTCGTAGCCTTTATGACCCAAACACACAGCTACACTGGCCTGTCCAGTGCACTCGTAGCCTTTATGTCCCAAACACACAGCTACACTGGCCTGTCCAGTACACTCGTAGCCTTTATGTCCCAGACACACAGCTACACTAGCCGTCCAGTACACTCGTAGCCTTTATGTCCCAGACACACTTCTACACTTGCCTGTTCAGTAAACTCGCAGTCTTTCTGTCCCATAACACACAGCTACACTGGCATGTCCAGTACACTCGTAGCCTTTATGTCCCAAACACACAGCTACACTGGCCTGTCCAATACACTCGTAGCCTTTATGTCCCAGACACACAGCTACACTAGCCGTCCAGTACACTCGTAGCCTTTATGTCCCAGACACACTTCTACACTTGCCTGTTCAGTAAACTCGCAGTCTTTCTGTCCCATAACACACAGCTACACGGGTCTGTCCAGTACACTCGTAGCCTTTCTGTCCCATAACACACAGCTACACTGGCCTGTTCAGTACACTCGTAGCCTTTATGTCCCAAACCCACAGCTACACTGGCCTGTCCAGTACACTCGTAGCCTTTATGTCCCAGACACACAGCTACACTGGCCTGTCCAGTACACTCGTAGCCTTTATGTCCCAGACACACAGCTACACTGGCCTGTCCAGTACACTCGTAGCCTTTATGTCCCAGACACACTTCTATACTTGCCTGTTCAGTAAACTCGTAGCCTTTATGTCCCAGACACACTTCTATACTTGCCTGTTCAGTAAACTCGTAGCCTTTATGTCCCAGACACACTTCTACACTTGCCTGTTCAATAAACTCGTAGCCTTTATGTCCCAAACACACAGCTACAGTGGTTGTACTGTTCATTACATAGACCATGAATTAATTCATTTTAATGGTCTTAATCTATTCTTATAAGACGCACGACATTTTTTCAAAAAGGTCTCTCTCCAACTCTCGATCACTCTAGAGAATCATATATGTACCATACTCACAGAAAGCTGCCTCCCCTTAATAACACGACTGTATGCTTAGTAGATATGTCTTTACTACATAGTATCAAATTATTTGCAGAAAAAGGAATGAAAAATGTTATGACTTGTAGTATGATAACCTTCTTATGAAAATAAAATATAAGAAAGAATAACAATTTTACTTACGAACACTGCCTTTGTATTATGTATTTTTTGAATATTCCCTAAATATATGATGAGGAAAACCATTGTAAACAAATTAATGAAATGATGAGACGTTCTTTAGATATTAATTATTTTGTTATTTAATTGATTATTTCCTAAATACTTTCCTAATTAAAACTGCTTGTAATTAAATTTGATGACATATCTAGAAGGCAAATTAAAATGTTGAATCAAGTTAGGGGTAACTGATTTACAACTCACCCTGTATTGTAGCTATATTGGTAATTCATCATCATATTTACTATATAATTATTAATTGGTAAATAGCACACACATTATATGAGAACAATCAAAGCGTCCCACAATAAGTTACACTGATGGCAAGATGTAGAAGCTAAAGTAAGTACATATTTCTTCATAATTTAATTGCACGTTATTTCAGGTTTTCGCCTTCAGCCAAGTTCTACTATAACCAAACTAAGCTAACAAATCACATGCAAATTTCAAACCTAACTTTAGACATTCGACATCAGTTCGACGTTACAACAAGACTGTGCCTTTGATCGTGTGCGTGCTGACCTTGATTCTGATCATTATTTCTGCAATCTTTACTTTACCAGCCTGTCTTGCAAAATCGATACCGTAAATTCTATTTTATTGAGAGGATTATTTCACGCATACACGTAGATATTTCATTAAATTAATCATACAAGTCAGAGATACAAGGCCTTAAGAAAAGCTACATATTTATCTTGGTCTAAGACCCAGTGACGTCTCGTCGTCGACATTGTTATTCTGACTGTGTGTGGAGCTGGATATACGGCTCGCTTTCACTGGATGTGCTGTAATATTGGCATTACTATTCTGTCATCCCAACACTCCACTCCACTGCCGACCTGGGCAAGCGACAAACAGTGACACAAGGTACGACCACGACAAAGGAGAAGGGAGGCTGTGAGACGAGATCGGGGTAAGTCCCGTTATCTGGCCGGGGTAACAAAAACTCAATGGAGACAGGCCGGCAGGTAGACTTGGCCACAGGCTCCCCTCCCACCTACTATATGTGCGTGCGTTTACCTATATAATCCCCTTTATTGGCGGCCTATAAACAACTGACTTTCGTTTGTTATGAAATCTGTCGGCACTAGTGGCGCATTGTTGTAACCCAGCTTCTTGGGGACAAAGTGTTGAGGAGATGGTACCGACTCCGCGTTCGCTCAATGGTTGCCATCGACGTGGACACTACTATAGAAGTCTGGGATACATGTTGAGTGGTAGTCAAGTTTCAGATGTATAGGGAAGAGAACTGAGTGTTAGGCTTGTCAGCTGAAAATCAGATAAATACTTCGTGGTTCGGATTCCACGTCAAGCTATAGGTTCCTTAGTTGCCCTAGCTATTGGGCTATTAATAAATAGCTCTTCTGAGGAACAGTCAACCTTAGTTGTAACAATGCCTACACCCGTCATATTCACCCATACATTTCGCCGCCTGGGCCGTTCTACAGTATTATTAATCGATATTGTCATTTTTCTACAGGTTATTACTTGCGTTTAACATTAATATGAAGCGAGTTTGTTTTAACTTAAAAATAATCGCGTTTAAGAATACATTAAATTAATTTTAAATTGGTTAATTACTTCCTGACGAAAAATGTTCTTCGGAAAGATCTCAATTTTGGTACATAATACTTATAATCATTTGATATTTCACATTCTTCGTTAAATAATTATGACAGCAGAGTGGGTTCAGGTATGAGTGTCATAACACAAGTACTGATTATATACAGTTCTCTATGAAAATCAAGTTACAATTCTTTTTAGCAGTAAAAAATATGCTCTAATTCCATGACGCGTAAAGCGTCGTAATTTCTTCCGAGATTTTCAAGATACAATAAGGATTTTAGTAAAGGAGGATCTTAGAAAATTAATAATGTTCATTAATGTTGGGACAAACAAAACATTGTAGGATGCAAGGTCAAGTTATTAATATAAACTATCGAGTATAAATAGTTTGTGTTTTTATTCTCCAAAATTGGTTTACATATAATAGATAAATGGTTCCCAAGAATTTGCACAAACTTTCCCCAAATTAAACAAAAATATCAAAACTTTGAAAATTACCAGTTTGATTACCAAATATGTTTTTTCCCCAGAACTCAAACTAACTCTAACTAGTCTAGTTAGAGACATGCGGTTTTTACTAAAATATTTTAAATTGCAATTTACATCTTTCCTGAAAATTGAATCAAAATCGTTTGAGCCGTGTTTGAGAAGATTCCATTTTGTATGTTTTTTGCCCATAAAAATTAAAAAAACTAAAATTTCAAAAACAGTTTAAAAAATGGTCTGAAGATATTGGCTAAATACACCTACATACCAAATTTCATAAAAATTTATCCATCCGTTGTCTCCAGCGAACTGGACAGACATCAACATTTTTTTCTCTCGAAAAACCACTTTTTTGGTTTAAGGTGACCGTAAAATGAATTTTTAGACCAACTTGTAAAAAAAATGTTTGCACGATCACAATACTTTCTCTATGCTAACGCATATGGGAAAAAGTAAAAAAGAATGAAATATTTGATCACAAACTCAAAATAATCTAATTATAAAGGTGGGTGAGGGAAACAAAATGGAAACTAAATTATATTTCGTTTTTAAACAGGGTCAAAATACTGTAAACTTCTAAAGTATAACACAATCGTGAGCAAGTTGTAATTCAACGAGTAAACTGGTCGTTCTGAGCCAGTCTATCCACGTACGTATCAATTACTTGCTTATAGCTGTACACACAATGGTACGCAACATACAAAATGGCCAATACCGTATGTACGAGGGTAATGAAACATTTATGTTGATAGCGCCTTACATAACAATGTCGGTACGTGTGCAATATTAACCGATGTAAGATTACAAATTAAGTTGTTGAGTTAAACAATTTGATGGCTTGATGCTTAGATTCAAACGGCTCACATACTTTGCGAGAAAACTAAAATCCGCCCAACGCGTCAAGATCAGTGTTTTCTGTGCGTACATACATAGTTAGGACGCCGTATTGTATTGATTACAAAAACTAAATAGAGACTGACAAAGGATATTTCAGAAATTCCTATGGCAAGGAACATATCCTAATAAGTGATATAGTGAGAAATGTTATTTTTATTTAATGATTGTGTAAATGTGAACGTAGAATTATGCTTTATTTATACACGCAAAAATTTTTGGAAATATATAATGTGCTTCAATTACTAGTGTTGAATCGTTCAGTATAGAGGTCGTTCTTCTGAAGAAGGCATTCTATCATTGATAGTGACTGCCTGGTGAAATTCACTTACTGAAAATAATTTAAATGTAAATGAAGATGTCTCTTCAGTACATAACAATTTGTAGGACTACCTCATGTGAACAAATTATGGACCAGTAAATATACTATTTTGTAGAGATAAAACATCCCTAAATATATACACATAAAATATAAAATTAACGTGAAATCTCATTGACATTTTTAAATTTACAAGCCCCAGATAAAAAAATCTGTATAATACCACTCGATAGTGTAGAATATATCATATTAAAATTTTTCATTTCAATTACATACACTGGTTTGTTTGAATTGTCGGCACTGGTGGTGCAGTGCTGTAACCCAGCTACTCGGGGATAAAGAGTTGTGGAGATTTTAGGCGATAGGTTGGATGCTCGGTCCTCTTAGTCTAATACCGACATGGCGTCCGTTCAATGGTTGCTATCGGCGTGGACACTACTAGAGAAGTCTGGGGTGTCCATGTTGGGTGGTAATCATTGTACGAATGTTATGTGGTGGAGATAACTGAGTATCAGACTAGTCAATTTGCTGAGAATCAGACCAACACTACGTGGTTCGGATTCCACGTAAAGATGTAGGTCCCTTAGTTGTTCTGGCTGTTGGGTTATTAATAAATTGCCCTTTCTGAGGAACAGTTGAACTACACTCATCCTACACTCAGATCATCATTCATATTCGCCTTAAAATACGCACAACGTTGTGTCGGTGTCTCATAAGTATGAATAAGAGTACTAATAAGAATGTAAAAACACATTTAACACCAGTTTTTTTTAATAAATGAGATATAAATATTTTCAACTCTAATAACGCAATACAAATCATGCATGTTCCACCACACGCATCTCTATAACATATGAATCATACATAAAATATTTATAAAATACAATTATTCTAAATCATCTTGAAAAGAAAAAAGAACGAAAATTCCTTGAATTCTATAGAACGTGTTAGAGTATCGCCAGAAATAACACGAACATAAAGGGACAACAGGACTGTGAGCATAATCCGGTGTTATTCAGCTTATCTATCTCAGACCTCTAAAGTAATGCGGAAGAAAGTCTCCAAAGGCGTACGTAATGAAGTGATATCTGGTCGTTCAGTGAATTATTGTTGTTGACACGTGCAGCGCCACACAACGTTGTCGTAGATCACTGCCAAGGCACATTTAGCACCTTTATGCTTTGTGACGTCACACCTGACGTGTAATAGAATATCACTAACATTCAAACAACCAGGGAAACACGTTACTATATGTCTGCTGGAGTCTATGGAAAATGTCTATGATGGAACTTTAAATTACATGTGTTTCCAAGTGCCTTTCCTGTAAAACTTGCAGATATAACTCAATCAAAATATGTCTCTAGTTTACAGAGCTATGTACTTTACAAAATAAAATTTACATCATAATTATAACACTAGGCACAAAAAATAGTTTTCAAACTAAACCAATCATAGGTCAGGTTTGTTCGAAAAACAACCATTGTATGTATATGGATGGATCAAAAACAACTATTGATATTTACATACTATGTCTAGTTTTTTCAGGTATAGCCAAATTTTCTTTAAAAATAGTCATGGTCAATTACTTTAGAAAAACGTTAAAATTGTTTACTTAAACAAACATTAGATAAAGCAGGAACTTTGCTAGACCATGCGATTTATTGCGACTCTTCTACCCTGTGACCGTCTACCCGCCCAAATGCTTTACCGTATGGTGGCCAGCGACCAGGTTTAGCACCTTGGCCTGTCTGACGCCATGGTCTACAGCGGAATATGCTTTGCGCTAATGAATGTGAGAATGACTTGTTGCTGTAACATTCTGTAATGGTGGTATTTACAAACTGCACAAACAGTGTTAACATCATCAGTCGGCGCCATATACTATACTATCAGGGGTTACCACTGTTAGCTTCACGTGTCATGGGTGACCGTGGATGTGTAAGCTCTAAAGTGCACCCATTGATCTATATTAACTTACGACCACGGTTTAGAATATGTTGATAATTTCTAAAAATTAAACCCCAACAAAATCATATGGTACAAAGTTTGCAATTTGCACATTCATTGCAATCTGTTTTCAAGGATTTTCCAAAATCTATTGATATTTACATACTAAAAATTGATTTTACAGAATACTATGCCTGTAAGATTTCAAATAGAATTAAAAATAGCATCTGCATAATTCTGTGAGGTTATATTTGGAAAGTAGAATCCCAAGATATTAACATACTGGTGATTAAACTCATAAGCTTGATATGTTGGAGGGGGGGGGGTTGTTCACCAAATGTTGTTTGTACAACTATCACATCACTCATGATTCACATTCAGTCAAAACGTCACCTGAATCTGTTGATAGACTGTTGCTTTGCATAATAAAAACGCATGATACAAACCGATCTTGGACCAATCAAAAAGACGCTTGCACCATACCGTAAAAAAAGGATGAGTTGAGACCTCATGACACATGTTACGCCGCCAAATATTCATGTCAAGTACTCTTGATTCCAAGTGATGATGTCTGATTAGACGAACGCCTGGGTTTGATGACGAGGGAACGTTTGCTGTACGAAGAATATGAGAAAAACCTCTATCATGATACAAGAACACAAATTACTATACCCGGTAAATACTTTTGATTCCAAGTGATGATATCTGATGTGAAGAACAACACCTAGATTTGATTATGAAGGAACGTTTGCTCTACGAAGAATATGTGAAAAACGTTTCTCATGATACAAGAACACCAATTACTATACACGGCAAACACTCCTGATTCAAAGTTACTCGAGCAAAATACGAACTGACTGTGCTGATGGAAACGTGTTTCTTCCAGATTTTTAGCATGTGGCCAGAAAATCTGAACATTTAGTTGGGTAGCACTATTTGTCCATTGTTGTTTGTTGTCCAGAGAAGGATGTGTTGAAGCCGGCTGCGCAAATCACCGTGACGACGGCAACGCCGCGCCGCACCGCTGTTGCGCAATTGCTCAAGGACACGGGAAAGTTGCAATCCTAACCCACTGACTGTGCTGCTCCTGCTCTTGAGGCTCTGGGCCGCCCGGCATTCCTCCACCCTGCGGACATGCTGCAGATGAACTATCCTTTGACATTTGCCAACCGGCCGGCCACACTCAATTACAGCTGAAGAATGCTTACTAGTTCCCAGGTTCCGCAGGAGTTACCTGCACCAGGTCCTAGAGCAGGCTCCACATACCTCGCCAATTGTTCTTGGTTATTTGAACTTCACAATGACCTTTCAATGCTTACAAAATACTGTTTTAATGCGGACAATTGATTAGAATGATTAACAAAGTGTTAGTGAAATACCACTTCTCACATTTTCAATTGAATTCCTTTTTTATATTTAGTTTTAATACTATCGTTTTCTTCTTCTCGGTGGATCTTAAATTAAGACTTGCGAAGTTCTTGTCAACCTACGATGACTACACATCAACTCCGTGATGTTCGTTAGTTGATATTTTTATGCCATCCCGATTTTGGGTACGAGAGTAAAGAAATAGCCTGACTGTACTGGGTTATTCACGAAGATATTCAGAATAATTCAGGTTAATTTTACTTGTTTTTTACGGAATAAAATATAATTTAATTAAACAAATATTCGCTTTCTGTGTACGTTATTCACACAGTTTTGTTCACAATAAAATGTTCTAGAAGTATTATTTCAGATTGTTATGTGTTCAGATTTGTGTGTTTAGCCAAAACAAATTTATATTTGGCTAAAGGTTAAAACCTCTATTTTGTTCACCCAATTTTTTGCATTTGACACTGGTTTATCCAAAAACTACTTAACTTACAGTCCTGAGAACTCTTTTATTAAATTTTTCGGGTTAAAAACTATAAGAAATTAGAGTTTCAGAAAGCTCCTAAGGTATCAAATTCTGGCGAAATTCTTTCGTTAGCCATGACTCGTTAACGACCGTTTCCAGACCTATGTTTAAATGACATTTTGTCTTTGCTTTTACATGTATAGAATTTTTTATCTACACCAGTGGCATTTTTAACATTATATTAATTCGTTGTTGAGGGACAACGGTTCAAACCCCTAAGGCAAATTTAAGTGGACCTCCCGGGATTTGAACCCGAGACACTGCATTGGAAGCAGAAGTACTAACCACTAGGCTAGCAAGAGGCTTATAAAAAAAAAGAAAATGAATATAAGTGTCTGCATATCTTCGTGAATCACCCCGTAGAATACAAAGATATATAACAAAACATAATAATTATAATTACTAAACTAAGTATAAAAAGTATAATTACAGGGTCAATATTTATAACATTAATAAAATTTATGACCATTCTGGCCGATATAGAAACTAAATCGAGCTTTAGTAAATACACGGGTTTAACTCTATTATGTCTAGAACTTTAATGGAACAATAGGATCAACAAGATAATCGAAGCTGCGATTAATGCCTTACCAAAGGCACGTCTCCACGGTGGTCCATTGTCTAACTAAAGCCAGGACATCAATGGATACGATTCTGGCACAACTGGCGCCGTCTCCAGCAACGAGGGGATTTTACAACCATTTGTACTGTCTACTGTTTGGGCTTGTAGTATCCAGAAAGAAAACTAGTTCACAAAATTGAATCGTTTAAAATTATTCATTAATAAAGTCGAAATAGTTACTAGGACGATCCTTCATGATAGGATGACAAACACGCATGACTATCGACCGTTAGATCGAGATCAATCCGGTTTACAAGTAAAATACATCGAATGGCCATTTAGTATGTTTTAGGTCGAACACAGTCAGTATACCAATCCTTACCATATGCAATAAAGCAAAATATTTTCATAGATATCAGTAAACTAGTTTACCTATCAAAAGTGTACAAAATCGCACCAAAGCAGATTTTTAGCAGACCACATTGTCATATCCAAAATTATGACAGTTTCGACTTTGCATAGTCTAAAACTGTATCAAACACGCGTAAATTAAAGAAATAAAATCCGTACTTATGTATCTTGCTCGTCCTAATATAGCATCCAATTTATATTTTATTCTAGTATCACTCCATAAAAAATAAAACAATGTTGAATATCGTCAAGTTTACTCTCGTTTTCCGTTAGTAAAATTATGTCTCCCAACACTACTGACAGACAAACGGAATTGGAAGAAAACTCGTCTCGATTTCTCTGGAAGATTTTAAAAATGTACAATATGCAGAACAACGTTCAGGTAAAACCTTTTTATCTTATGAATTTAATGAACGATCGTCAACTAATTTACTTCAAGGCCTACATAAAATTGGTAAATTACTATTCGTTAGCCAGAACTATATTAGCGGTACAATTTGACGAGAACCGATGTCGGAAGGTGGGAGTTGCGCCACCAACAGCGCCGTGGGTCGACACACGGTACTAAATAATAACAATATTGTGCGGACTGCCAGGCC
Source organism: Stictocephala bisonia (assembly GCA_035578905.1). NCBI lineage: Eukaryota > Metazoa > Arthropoda > Insecta > Hemiptera > Membracidae > Stictocephala > Stictocephala bisonia. Next base: position 904,070 of record JAQJVL010000267.1, read on the forward strand.
GAGACAAAACAAAGGTGGACGCGAGGTCAGAGGCCGAGGGCGCGGCAATTCGGCAACCGAGACCCCTGACCGACACTCCCCTTTTGGGAAAGTCCGGCCTGCTGACAGTTCTCTGTACAACAATTACGATAATGGCACGTACGATCCTCAATCTGTAGTCTGCTTATAAATAACACCAGCATCATCTAACATTGTCCTTGTTCCCAAATTATAAATATTTTTGTATTTATTTTTGACTATCTGATCGCTTCAGGTGTGATACTGTACATACTCACATCCACCAACAACTAACATTGTAAGTTAATTTTATTATTTTTTATTGTAAGCTATTATAGTATACAATAGTCAGTTGTGGAAATCAGTGGCGACGGAACCGGGGAGGGAGGTTAGAGAAGTCAACTGACCCCCCTGAAAATGTAGGAAGGGGTCAGTGGGTCATAGAAGAAATATTTAATAACAATAATATTGAGCAAACGTAAAAAAGATTAATTTTGATGTATCATAATCAATCGAAACTCTTTAATGTTCAAGTGGCTCGTTAATTTATGATATATGTAGCCTAATTTAAATTCTCACACAACAAATGATTAGTGCAATAGATTGATTGATGTAGTTTTGGTTACAGATGTGTGATTTTCATAATTCTATTATCAGTGACTCATTATACAAATTCCATTTGCTTTGTTCATTTTAAAAATTTTCCTCCCCAGGGGGTCCCCTAGACCCCCTTGTTTTTGTCCCGATTGACCCCCCCCCCCCACTGCTCAAAACTCCTTCCGCCATTGTCGATGGCGACAACTGAGCGGATGTCTCATTAACTGAGTAATAACTCATCACTTCCAATTATTTATTACAGTTTGCTGTGCGGCATTTCCCAAAAAAAAAACATTTTTCCACAAATGAAGCAAGCAATTTTCTTTCACATTTCAATCCACTTATTCATTACAGTAAATTAGTATCATTATCTGAAAATATTGTTATATAGGAGTGACAAGTACATAAATAATTAACACCACGACGTAAATTCTAAGAACAAACCTACTAACATTCTTACTTCATTATATTAATGTACAGATATTTTAGAGAGAGTGATTCATTCCAGTTTTTTAATAATCAATGCAACTGTTACAACTGGCCAAACATACATTTAGTAAATAACAATTTTTATTAAGTCATGGCCATCTAATATCGATCTGTTTTTTAGTACAAAATCTTCATAGTGATGGACATAACATCGCCACCTTGAATTTATCAATGACAAAATCAATTTAACAGGTATAATTTAAAATATTCAAATTTGTAACTAGGTACTTGACTTTTATATCTACCTTACATTGGTATTTCCCAACACTACGATCAATACCTGGAACAAATTAAACACCATTAGACTAGTTACAACTTTGTTGATAAAATATTCATTATTTAAAAAGATATTATATCCAGACATAAAAGCCCGATTACCTGCACATGGCTGGCTGTATACAAGGACGCCCTTTTATATTTTCAGGCCTTTAGGTAACCTGAACTATGTATCTATAACAAATTATCCTGAAATTATTCTAGTACAAAAAGTATACGGAAACACAGAGGAAAAAGAAACAGATGCCTCTTTCTTATGGCTTCAGCAAACGCCTCAGTGGCAGTAATATATAGGTTAAAACTAATTCACATCTTTATTCCTCTGTAGTAGGTAATAACTCCCGGTGCACCGATATTGCGCACTTGACCCAAGCAGGTATCCTTAATGAGTAAAATGTGGTACTGTTACTTTACATCAGTGAATTATTTTGGTTTCAAACAACAAAATTAAAGTCGGCTTTGCTTAATATATTTTTGACTAATAAATAATATTTGTTTAATAGGGATAGAAACCAAAATGTGATGACCACAGTTATTCTACAAGTTTTGTATCCAAGGTGGCTCTTGTAATGTGGTAATAACTACACAGGCCTTGCAATGCAAAAGATATTAAAATGTATTTTATGAAAAATGAATAACGCCACAGTACCTTAGCGTACTAGTCGTCCCGCAAACTTGCCACATAGTTTTAGAATTTCGTTCTGTCTGACACACGATCTGATGTTTGTTTCATCGATAATCAAATCAAATCAAATAGTTTATTTCCATTGATCAATATTTACATTGAAATAGGAATTGTCAACACATACATATTAGTTATATATACAGGTTACAAGCAACATGTCGTAATTTTAGCATACTTTAGATTTATCTAACACTATTAACTGGGAAACAAGCTTGTCTGAAATATACTAATATATACTAATATAATATAGTAGCAGTTTAATAATATGGTATATCTTATTTTTTAAATTAGCTGAACTTCCTACGCATTATTAGTTTATTGGTATTGAATATAAAATATTTTATGTACGTAACAATCAAAGTAATGTATTTTTTTTTTTTTTTTTTGAATGATTATAATACATATTTTAATAATACACTAATTTATAATTAGTATAACCATATTTATGGTAAAATATACTTCTTATTTAATCGCGTAACAGATATTGCAGTATTCAGCAATGTGTGGGCCTGATAATGGTGAAGCTCTGTAAACACGCTACATTATGTATATATCACTTGATTTGATTACATTTTGTTTTTCATTAAATTGATTTAAAAAAAGGTAGAAAATAAGGCGATATGCATAGGGTCTCTAGGAAATTAATTAATTGTTCACTTTATACGCATTTTGTAGCATACTAAAATTACTCCACTGTCAAGTAGGATAGCAAATTGCTATATGAAACATGTCTATACATAAATGAAGTCTACAATCACAACAATTATGCGGTCTAACAAGAAGAGCTCACTGCATTCGAATAGTTATATATTTTTAAAATGCCTCCATGCAAGCAGACACATGTGTGGCTAAATACTAACGAAGTTCCCGAAATCCGAACTAGAACCTGTAAGATAAGGTAGTTCCTTGAAAGAAGATTGGGCAGCTAAATAAATAAATCGGTCGTATGTCGGTCACTAAATTTTTATTTTACAAGAACTACCCGAATCCAGTGTCAATAAATGTGTTTTGAAACATCAGTTTTTATTCGTTTTCACCTTTGCTTAACAACCCCTAAGAGTTCTCGGAAGGGTAGGTGCGCAATAGCAGTGAGTCTCCAGGCGGTTTTTCAACTAAGTGCGCAATATCGGTACGCCCATAATTCCTACGTCTATACTTGAGGATTTGGGAGGACAAGAAGTTGGGCCCCATTTATGCCTGGCTGGGACATCGCATAGTAAACTGGACACACTAATTTGACATACATTAGCGCTCTCTATTTTTCTTCTCCGTGACGGCAACTACAGGTTCTATATAATTATTTGCAGTAATTTATTTATTTATTGGTTTCTTATTCGTGAAAATGCTGATTGTAAGTATGCCAGCGAATTAGTGAGATATTTCCTACTAATTTAACTGAATCTTTGAAAGGAAATAATTAACAGCCCATTGATCTATTAAATTATTAACTGCATCGGCGGGGAAAAGTAAATGGGACCTACTTTTCTTTCTGATCACAAAACCGAGGTAACAAATTTAGTAGTTGAAAGTGAAATAAATAAAACGCGCTAACTTAGTGACCTATGTGTTATTATCTCGAAGGCTTGTTACTCGTACTATCTCGAAGGCTTGTTACTCGTACTATTTCGAAGGCTTGTTACTCGTACTATTTCGAATTCGATTGAAATACGAGAAACACTCCGACATTAGAACCAAGGAATTCAGTTTCTTGTTGAATTTACGATCTACATCTACCGCAATTATCACTGAGCACTACAGTCTAACGGGTTGCACTTAAAAATATTTAATAATTTACTTTAATTTAATTTTGATTTCCTTAACCATCAAACCCCTATTAGGTAAGCGGACCAGAGAAGAAACTCTCATCACAAACGGGAGAAACTGTCCGAAAGCCCCTAGGGAATTGGGCTAAGTACCGGACCCGATTCCAGCCTTATATAGGACATAAATTATGACCGAGGAAAATAAAACGACCGACACACGAAGCTTTCTCTTTTCCTAATTCCCCTCAGACGGCGAGGAGAGGAGGAAGAAAGTGAGTGATGCAACAAGGGGCGGTTATATAAAGTGCATCCAAGGTCAGAGTCGTCCCTTTCCCCGGAGAAAGCCTGTGTTGTAAGAGAGCTGCACGTGTGACCTGGTTGGCCGGCACGAGGCATACTCACATACATGACATATCACATCATACTGTCAGAGTTAAAAAAACCCGATTGTATTGCCAAGGTAAATGCCGTAATTATATATTAATATAAGAAATAATGTACTAAGCATCAGCTCTACATTGTAAGACTACTTCAAAATGACATTTAACTTTTTTACTTATAACAGCTGTTCTATTCAAAGAAAATGTTGACATCTTTCGTGCCTATTTCAAATACTTGAATAGAGTTTGAATAAAGACCATAACTTGAAGAATCAAGATCTACAATATTCAATAATCCAATAAAATACTCAAAATTATATTTAACTTTTTTAGTTATTAAAAGATGTTCTTTTCAAAGAAACACTTAACATCGTTCGTGCCTTTTTAAAATACGTGGATAGAGTTTTTGAATAAAAGCTAGAACTTGAAGAACCATGATCTACAATATTCAATAATACAATTCATTATTCAAAATATATTTAACTTTTTTACTTATAACAGCTGTTATTTTCAAAGAAAATTTTGACATCTTTATTAACTTTTTCAACTACGTGGATAGAGGTTTTTAATAAAGGCCAGAACTTGAAGAATCATGATCTACAATATTCAGTAATACAACACAACATTCAACATAATATTCAACTGTTTTTACTTATAACAGTTGTTATTTTCAAAGAAAATAACAACTGTTATAAGTAAAAAAAAAAAAAGTCTTTTGAGTCTTCTTCAAACACGTAAATAGAGTTCTTGAATAAAGGCCAGAACTTGAAGAACCATATTCAATAATAAAATACAATATTCAAATTAATATTCATCTTTTTAACTTGTAGCAGTTTTTTTTTTTTTTTTTTTTTTTTTTTAAGAAATGTTCACATCTTTCGTGCTTTTTTCGTGGATAGAGTTTTTGAATAAAGGCCAGAACTTGACCTTAACAGCACTTTCTTGAACATTTTCTAACTGGAGGAAAAGGGCTACGCAATATATCGATGAGTGCCCTGATCAAGCAAGATCCTCGGTGAGCTGTCATTCGAGGTTTACGTTCAACATATTGTGAAAGTGTAAAAACCTAAAAGATATACACCAGATTTTTTTGCAAAAAGTATATTTGACGTTGAAAAATAGTTTTTTTACATTGAGAAAAATGTTTCTGGCCAAACTTATGTCAAACGATATAGCTGGATATTGTTTGACAGCCATAGTCTTGACCTTAGAAGGAGACTGGGTCTTCCTTGTCAATACATCAGCTCTTTCACTTCACAACATACTTTTGGACCAAGCATTGTTTACATCTTTGCTTATATTTACAGTAGTTATATTAGACAGAGACATACTGATAAAAATTGTTATTAACATAATTTATATAACACATCACCAACGAGTTTTTTGGCGTTCTAAAAAGTCATTACTTGAATTTTTATCACTTCTTCAATATGTACAGACATTTCACCCCGATCAAATTACCTTTACCACAAAGGTGCACCGGACTCGGAATACAGAATTTAGTTGTAGGCAAATTCTAAACATAACTAAAACTGGGACCTTTTCCGTTAATTCACTACCACTACCTTGGTTAGGTTATGTTAGGTTTGTTTGTTATTTTAAGTTTAGTTAGGTTTGGTTATGTTATGTTAGGTTTGGTTAGGTTATGTTAGGTTTGTTTATGTTATTTTAAGTTTAGTTAGGTTTGGTTATGTTATGTTAGGTTTGGTTAGGTTATGTTAGGTTTGTTTAGGTTATTTTATTTTAGTGTGATCCTGATAGGACTATTTCCCGATAGTCGCAATTCAATACCATGTACGTGTATGGGTGGGCGGGTGGGTCAATACCACTGTACGTGTATGGGAGGGCGGGTGGGTCAATACCACTGTACGTATATGGGAGGGCGGGTGGGTCAATACCACTGTACGTATATGGGAGGGCGGATGGGTCAATAGCACTGTATGTGTATGAGTGGGCGGGTTAACCCTCCCTCCCTCCCCCATACTCTGACCCACCTTTCCAGCCATGTCACTGTGGTATATATCAACATAATATTCAACTGTTTTTACTTATAACAGTTGTTATTTTCAAAGAAAATTTTTACGTCTTTTGAGTCTTCTTCAAACACGTAAATAGAGTTCTTGAATAAAGGCCAGAACTTGAAGAACCATATTCAATAATAAAATACAATATTCAAATTAATATTCATCTTTTTAACTTGTAGCAGTTTTTTTTTTTTTTTTTTTTTTTTTTTTAAGAAATGTTCACATCTTTCGTGCTTTTTTCGTGGATAGAGTTTTTGAATAAAGGCCAGAACTTGACCTTAACAGCACTTTCTTGAACATTTTCTAACTGGAGGAAAAGGGCTACGCAATATATCGATGAGTGCCCTGATCAAGCAAGATCCTCGGTGAGCTGTCATTCGAGGTTTACGTTCAACATATTGTGAAAGTGTAAAAACCTAAAAGATATACACCAGATTTTTTTGCAAAAAGTATATTTGACGTTGAAAAATAGTTTTTTTACATTGAGAAAAATGTTTCTGGCCAAACTTATGTCAAACGATATAGCTGGATATTGTTTGACAGCCATAGTCTTGACCTTAGAAGGAGACTGGGTCTTCCTTGTCAATACATCAGCTCTTTCACTTCACAACATACTTTTGGACCAAGCATTGTTTACATCTTTGCTTATATTTACAGTAGTTATATTAGACAGAGACATACTGATAAAAATTGTTATTAACATAATTTATATAACACATCACCAACGAGTTTTTTGGCGTTCTAAAAAGTCATTACTTGAATTTTTATCACTTCTTCAATATGTACAGACATTTCACCCCGATCAAATTACCTGTACCACAAAGGTGCACCGGACTCGGAATACAGAATTTAGTTGTAGGCAAATTCTAAACATAACTAAAACTGGGACCTTTTCCGTTAATTCACTACCACTACCTTGGTTAGGTTATGTTAGGTTTGTTTATGTTATTTTAAGTTTAGTTAGGTTTGGTTATGTTATGTTAGGTTTGGTTATGTTATGTTAGGTTTGTTTATGTTATGTTAGGTTTGGTTATGTTATGTTAGGTTTGGTTAGGTTATGTTAGGTTTGTTTAGGTTATTTTAAGTTTAGTTAGGTTTGTTTAGGTTATTTTAAGTTTAGTTACGTTTGGTTATGTTATGTTAGGTTTGGTTAGGTTATGTTAGGTTTGTTTAGGTTATTTTAAGTTTAGTTAGGTTTGTTTAGGTTATTTTAAGTTTAGTTACGTTTGGTTATGTTATGTTAGGTTTGGTTAGGTTATGTTAGGTTTGTTTAGGTTATTTTAAGTTTAGTTAGGTTTGTTTAGGTTATTTTAAGTTTAGTTACGTTTGGTTATGTTATGTTAGGTTTGGTTAGGTTATGTTAGGTTTGTTTAGGTTATTTTAAGTTTAGTTAGGTTTGTTTAGGTTATTTTAAGTTTAGTTACGTTTGGTTATGTTATGTTAGGTTTGGTTAGGTTATGTTAGGTTTGTTTAGGTTATTTTAAGTTTAGTTAGGTTTGTTTAGGTTTTTTTAAGTTTAGTTACGTTTGGTTATGTTATGTTAGGTTTGTTTAGGTTATTTTAAGTTTAGTTAGGTTTGGTTATGTTAAGTTAGGTTTGGTAAGGTTAAGTTAGGTTTGTTTAGGTTATTTTAAGTTTAGTTATGTTTGTTTAGGTTATTTTAAGTTTAGTTACGTTTGGTTATGTTATGTTAGGTTTGGTTAGGTTATGTTAGGTTTGTTTAGGTTATTTTAAGTTTAGTTAGGTTTGGTTATGTTAGGTTAATCTAAGTTATGGTTAAGGTAATGCATTAACGAAAAGATCCTAAAACTGTAACTTAAGCAAGTTTTAGTTTTGTTTCAGTGTTAAATAAAGCAATAGTACGTGAAATCACAAGCTATTCTACATATTAACGGATTGGATGTTAAATAAGAACAGGATTGTTAGAATCCTCAGCGATAGATGACCCGCCAAAAAGCAATAGTTGTAGTGGTGGAAGTTGGTATGCTGAGCACGGCTCTGTGTGGAACTTTGCATCACACTGCGCACTGTGATGAAACTGTTGTGTCACGGGAATAGAGCGGCGCGCGGCCAGACTGTCACCGAGGGTGGGTCACACACAACGTACTGTGGTACACGCCACCATATACTCGGTAAAGAAATCACAATTGGTCATTAGTCTATCTCTGGGCAGATGAAGATAAATCTGTCGCACGACTGTCAAGTCAAAATGACGTCATGATCTCAAGTTTTATAGCCTTAGAGGAAGGAATAAAAGTTATAGCCTATTTAGTTTATATTCATTTCAATGATTTAATGTTAGCCCATTTAAATGAAAATAAATTAATGAGGTTATTTACTTAGATATATATGAGACACCGACACAACTTTTTGCGTATTTTAAGTCGAATATGAATAATTACATGAGTGTAGGATGAATCAGGATGGATTAGAATGACTTGTGTAGTCTGGTTATTAACTAAGTTCTACTTGTGCTCAAAAAGAACCATTTATTAATAGCCCATTAGCCAGGGAAACTAAGAGACTTTCAGCTTTACGTGGACATGTTGGTATGAAGACCCCTTACCTTACTAACTTAAGGTGTTCGGACGGTTGTCCCTCAACAATCTATATTAAAAAATCTACTGGTGACGGAAAAAAATTGCTTGCTCGTTGAGGAGCTGTGTCTCCAAACCCCACATATTAATTGCTGTGAAATTAGTTTAGATCACAATTAAAAGACTTTTTTAAGGAATTATTTATGAAAAATTTTAATTTGTTGAATTAAACCAACCAAAATTCCACTAAGAATCTAAGCAGAAACTATACCATTATGATTGTAATAGTCATTGTCACCTGAATGGCTTTGAACGAAGCTGTTTACTGTTCAACAGTCGTCTGATGCTGTTCTTGTGGGGAATACACGAATTACAAATCCATAAAACTACCCTAATTTATTTTATATGTGCTAAAAAATTCTTAGTGAGTTCGTAATAGTTATATGTAGTCATCAGAAACATCATAAAATAGGTAACGAATGTCAAGGAGGAATCTCATATCACAATATTTATGGTGGGGTAAACATAAAATATTTGGCCGAGACAAGTGGTCAACGGACAATCTGCTTGGTAGTTAAACTGTCAAAAATTAAACTGTCTTGCAGGGCCGGAAATTCTGCCCATCTGGACAGAATGTCCGGCACTCGCGGTTTAGATGAGTATGGATCATTTGAGTTAGTCGTTTATCCAAATTGTATGATACGTTGCTCGGACTAATATATGATGTTGGAAAGTGCACGCAGACAACATTATCCATCAATCACCAACTGTAAATAAATCCTTCTTTTACCAACTTATATTAAAACACGCAACAATAACATGTCAAGATATTAATCAACATTTGACGCCACCATGCTGGCAGACCGTCAAGGGACGGTTTATTCGGATTTCATGCTAATGAGGCCCAAATTGGACGCGTTGGAAATGCTAAACTAATATCCGTCTGTTTCAATTGACTCCGTATGGTAATGCGGGATTGACGATTATAGTGTCCCAGGTTGGCCAACACCGGAGTATCGCTGGAGAAGTTTACTGACAGACGCAACAGACTTACTTCTAGTGCATATATAGAATGATAACTGTGTATATATGTGTGTGTTATGTAACAAATAACACAGTCATATGCAAATGTGAGTGCCACAGCAAAGGCAGTAAATGCCAAAAACTTACGAATGTTACCCTCCAACAATTAAATTCCGCCGAAGGAGATCTCAGAGATTTTATCTAGCCTTATCTAGATTTGAAGGAGGAGGCCATGATTGACGTGATAATTACAACCCAATTTCAATTCAGGACATTGTAAAAGCACTTTTTAAAATAATTTTGTCCGTGTTATTTCTATTGTGTTTAAATCAAAATCGTTCGTTAACGCTTCCTTGAGTAGAATGAACGGTGTCACGTGTGACCACGGCCAATGTAAAGAGAGCAGTCTGTGACGTCACGAGAGGAGATGAGCGGTCAAGGTGGGCCCGGCGGCGAAAGTGTGCAGTACTTTGCATAGCCGGTGTCTGCGCGGCCTTGGCCCCATTGGCTGTTGCGCCATTCCACCTCCTTCCCACGGCTAGAACTGTTCCGCTGGTCACTGCGATCCCACTCCAGTATTCAAACCGATCCACTGAAACGATCACACACGGTTAATTCACGAATGTTACCCTTCAAAAATAAAATTCCACCACCACCGAAGGAGATCTCAGAGATTTAGCCTACCTCCCTAATGAGAAACTGTTCAATTATTCCCGGTTTAGTTTCCTAGCACGTCTTGACTTGCAATGGTAAGACTCGACTTAATTAAGGAGACCATAATTGACGTGATAATTACAGACCAATTACAATACTATCTCCATTATCGAAAGCTTTCGAAACATAAGTTTTGGACTGACCTAGACATTTAATGAAAATTAATAAATTAATCTTTGATTATCAAGATGATGTGCAAAATAAGAATAAATACCCTGAATTCCTTAATTAATAACACAGTGATAGGCCTAAAGTTACACCCAACAATAGTTTTTGAGTTTAGTATCACTGGCATTGCTAATAAGAATTATTATTCGTCAACCTAAGTAAAATAAATTACTTATTCACAATGCAACCTCCAACAGATCAACTAAATCTTTATAACTTCCTGTTACGTTAATCATTTTTAAAGCTATCTCACAAATCAGAAAGTGTTTTGGGATTCGTCAAGTATCTAAGATACGAGATAAAAGACGACGTTTATAAGAGTTGCTTCTATAATAATTACAACTACGTACGAAGGTTAGCAAACACATACAGTTACTTATTCACAAGGAAAACGTAACATGTGTTAATGTTAATCAGCATTTTGAATGTCAATGCATTAAAAATTAATTAAACCTATACGATTTACATGTTATGCCAGTAAAGAAATATTTAAAATGCACCTAGAATAATTCTGCGCTTAGTTTCAAGGTACAAACTGCTATCCACAATTTGTTTGGCGATACTGAAGCAGGACTTCGTACTCCACCGTTAAAGTCTCCGCGAGCCGGTTACGAAGTACACATCTGACCCTGTTCACACTTATTTACAAAATGAAACGTGAATTTCAAAGCGATTTCACACACAGCTCTAACATTAGATATAATAACAATGATTTACTTGCTACACATTAGATAACTCAAAGAGTTTCGTAATATAGTAGTTGATCTCTCGCATTGACATAGTTAAATACTAATGCTTAGAACAAAAATAGACCAAATAAATATTACAACGAAAAATAAATATAGAGACTTCTGTAATTTAGCAAAGTATTAGTGCAATATATTAAGTCCCCATAGCAAATCATAGCGTTATCAACGTAAACAGTTAACAATGATCAGTTAATGATAAAACAATAAAATATTCAAAATACAGAAGTCTGTACGATACTGGTTGATATACAGTAGTCTGTACGATACTTATTGATCTACAGTATAAATCCAGTTACACCTGAAGAAGGCAGGAGTTTTATACCTGTCGAAACGTTGTGTTTGTTTCTTAAAACACTTAATGCGTTGGAAATGTCCAACAAATTTACCAATCATAAACAATCCAATGCTAACAAAACAATGTTAACTACAGAATAAGTTATACTACAACTTGTAAGTGCGACTTAATCTACTAATTTGATATTTTAAGGTGTTTTATATACACCATAAGCCACTCTTACGCATTAAACAAGATGAAAGTATTGTCATTTACCCAGATAGGTTGATGGTTCTTCCTATCAACCATCTAAAACACTTTCGCCATTTACGGCTCTCTAAACACAGCCACGTGAAGCTGACAGTGTATATTATCGAACACTAGAGATCTACGATCTGTACAGTACTTGTATCCACAGAGAAAAACGAAACAGAGGTCGCTTGCTTGTGGTCGCAGCGAATGGCTCGGCGGCAGTTATACATAGATTACAACTAATGACCATCTTCATACGTATCCTATGTAGTAATAATTATTAGTGCTATCCTTAAGGATTTGGGGGGCATAAAGGGAGGAACTGACGTGATGCTAGACACTAAAGAAATACCTACGGGTCCCATATTTAGCGCACTATTGAACGCGACCTCTGTTTCTTTCTTCTGTGTTGTAGCATATCCATAAACATTTTGTTTATTACGTCTTATTCATTTCATATATATATAATTAAAGTTGGCATGTTGGCCAGACTGTAAGTGCTGCCCTTCCTATCAGTTGAGTAACAGCAGTCACGGAGTACGGACACTAGAGTAGACCCTATATCACGTCTTTACTTATCCTACTATTACTCCTTTTCCCAACATCCTCGATCCATTCATTACAGGATCTCCATCTCAGGAATGTAATAAACGAGGGGGAGGCTTTATCGGCCCTTGTCCCCCACCAGCTAGCCGGACGGTGATGTAGAAGAAAACAAAGAGTACGGGAGTCCACGTGGGAGAAAGTGGAGTCCTTCTTTGTCGGCCGCCCCCATCCACGTCTAGCCTAGACCACATAATTACCTCCTGGCCACCACAATACACTCCCAAGGTCTACCAACCACACGTGACCAATTACATTGCATTAACTACTAGGCCTACATCACCTTACGATTACACTTTACTCCGACATTTATAAATGTTGTTTAAACTGAATATTGATGTATTCAGTTTTAGTTTAGTTATTCATGTTTTTGTTGTTATTAATTTATTTAGTTCTATTTATTAATTTTAGTCTTGTTATTTATTTTTGTTGTTGTTTCTAATTTATTTAATTTTGATAATTAATTGTAATTATTTAGTTATTACATTTTTACTGTTGTTAATTTTATTTAGTTCTTTAAATTGATCTTAAGTTGAATGCTGTCAATTTTATTTCTTTTATGGTTGCTTTTTGCATTGTTACATGTCATGCTTGCATGTTCATTTAAGCTTTCTGTTTACATTATCTCTTTTCCTTGCTTGTTATTTTCTGTGTTTATTGACTAAATTATTTGTGTTATTGGTTTATTGTCATAGTTGTATACATTTTTATGGTTATAGTTTGTCATCTCGATACTTGCTGGTGTCATCCGTTGAGAAATAAATAAAGTTATTTTTATTTATTATTTATAAAGCCAATGAACTTTATACTGTTACTATTCAAATTTATTACTAGTGAACGTGACGGCATTATTCTTTTATTTTAGTAAATTAAATGAGTGCTTAGACGTCATGAATACATCAAGTTGTTTTCCAGCCCAGAGGTGAATACTTCCACTCCAAATTGCATAATGAGGAAAGGCGGAATAAATATGCCAAAGCATGTTGCAATTCACCACAAAAAGCTCCAAGCTCTCAAACACCCAATAAACTAGACACTAAAATAGAAAAAAATTACAAATACGGTAGTTGACAACAAAAACAAGTTTCAAAACCACCTATAAGAACGTGGAAATTGTCAGTAAAGATTTAAGATGTCAACTGTTGACAGCCGATGCCAAACAACAACAGGGAAGAGCGGTGAGTGAGTGAGCGTATTAATAGACTGGAGGGAACACTTAAGTGCGATGCAGGATGTTAAATTGACTTTCCGAGAGTTACAAAAGCTGCAGAACAGAACAAACAAGTGGAGAAAGTGCAGCACAAACATCCCTTCCCTGAGTATTGGGAAACACGACGCAGAGTCCTGTGGGCCAAGAACCACGGGGTATACCTGAACTTATTGAGAGAAACACGACGCACTGTTCTGTTCTGTGGGCCAGGAACCACGGAGTATACCAGGACTTATTGAGGGAAACACAACGCACAGTCTTGTTGGCCAGGAACCACGGGTATAACAAGACTTATTGCGAGAAACACTACGCACAGTCCTGTGGGCCAGGAACCACGGGTATACCAGGACTTATTGAGGGAAACACGACGCACAGTCCTGTGGGCTAGGAATCACGGGGTATACCAGGACTTATTTGAGAAACACTACGCACAGTTTTGTGGGCTAAGAACCACGGGTATACCAGGACTTATTGATAGAAACACTACGCACAGTCTTGTGGGCTAGAAACCACGGGTATACCAGGACTTATTGAGAGAAACACGTCGCACAGTCCTGTGGGCCAGGAACCACGGGTATACCAGGACTTATTGAGAGAAACACGACGCACAGTCCTGTGGGCCAGGAACCACGGGTATACCAGGACTTATTGAGAGAAACACGACGCACAGTCCTGTGGGCCAGGAACCACGGGTATACCAGGACTTATTGAGAGAAACACGTCGCACAGTCCTGTGGGCCAGGAACCACGAGTATACCAGGACTTATTGAGAGAAACACGACGCACAGTCCTGTGGGCCAGGAACCACGGGTATACCAGGACTTATTGAGAGAAACACGTCGCACAGTCCTGTGGGCCAGGAACCACGGGTATACCAGGACTTATTGAGAGAAACACGACGCACAGTCCTGTGGGCCAGGAATCACGGGTATACCAGGACTTATTGAGAGAAACACGATGCACAGTCCTGTGGGCCAGGAACCACGGGTATACCAGGACTTATTGAGAGAAACACGTCGCACAGTCCTGTGGGCCAAGAACCATGGGTGCCGGAAATTGAACAACTGCAGGATACCTTCCAGATTTCATAGCACAGAAAAGTTAGTAATAAAGATGTATAAAAAGTTAACGAATTGGAATTTCCGTTTTGAAGATATTTTTATTACATCTTATATAGACACACTTTATAAATTTGTACATTCGTGATATTCAGGCAAATACTACAACGGTTTTAACTGATAAATCATGATTTGAATACTAAAACTATCCTAATTAATTCTCAAGAGAAATGAACTGCAGTTAACTGGCCGAACGATAGGAATTAACTCTTTCTATTGCTCACATTTTGAGACAACTTTTAAACAATTAACTATACAAACGGAAAATTAACCGATAGAGATAACCAATAGAAGTACGTTATGGCTCTAGACACAATCGGGTCTTCGTAATAGGCTACGTTATACAATATTCAAGTCTACATCAATATTATGCGTTGTAAACTTACTACTTTCAAATTACGAGCACGGTCGTTGTTGGACCCTGGTTAAAGTCAACAGAGGCAGCCTATTACAATAGTCATAGAAATTGTATATTTAGATGTCATTTATTAAAAATTAGTCCCAAAATGGCTAGTATTACATAATATATAAATATCAAACTATCGGAGGCTCAGTAGTAATTTCGGAACCGAACATCTACATCTTTTAGTGTCCGATTGTTCTTGCAATAGCTATGCTCTACATAGAGGCGATCTAAAATCATATTCAAATCAACAAACGAAAATCCACATCCTGATCGATCCTTGAAATTAATAACCGATTTAAAAAAAAATAATATCCTTGATTGCAGCTTAAATTTAAAAAAATATGATTTAGCTGTTCTTTAAATAATCCAGAAAATCGTCCAAAATGAAAATCCCCTGCGGTAGGACTACAGCCTAATTGTATTTACCAAATATATTTTAATAAGTTTAACAAGTGGTGCTCTTTAGAATTAGTTTTTTAAATTTTACAGAATCATTCGGCAACAAGAAATTTTAATAGCTATCGTTACCTGAATAAATGTTATCAAACAAGTGATAAGAGGCGATGCTGTACATTTTGCTGTACTGTTCTCATCGTGTAAGTGAGTCAGCCAGGTAGGTATGCGGAGGTGCCGGCCCGACCTTTGCCCTTTGCCGCGACGTCTCGCCGTCAACCCACACGTCCCGTATCACCAGATGTACCATTTAATAGTAATATCAAATCATACAGCAAAGTAACTCCAGAAATTACATCGTGCTTTGAGTCAGATCACATCAATTTATAATTAGGTATATGTATACATAATTAAAGACATTACTTTAGGCCAGTTCGAGTTGAAATGAATCAAGACGGGACATTTAACCAATTTATATTTCGTGTAGAAGGTAACATATTCTTATAGAGGTTATCATGTATGTTAACAATTATAACATTTTATAAGCTTATTAGCACGCAATTTTAAGAGTCTGCAGAGGCTGTCAGCCATGTTGGGCTTAATCCAATGAGAAAAATATTATTTTCGAACCGGACATACGATTACGCGTATCCAAATTAAACAGTTATTTTTAACGGATTCTTTCCAAACAAATTGAATTTGATCAGGAATAAAACTGCGCGATGTAATTCCTCATTAGTTTTATAAAAATTTTGTTTAATGTTAAGTATGGAGTTTTTATTTTCACCTATTTTTAAAATTAGACATATGCATTGAAAATATAAAAATCAAACCCAATGCATAAAATGATAACGTTTCAAATGATACCTCATATTCAACTTTTGGTCAATAAATAACGAAATAGTAGTCTATGGATACGCAAATAACCTTATGGGATTAAAACCAACATGGCCGACAGCCTCTGCAGACTCTTAATATACGGTACAAGATCCAAAAACGATGAATTTACTCATTACGAAATCTCCGAAATCACTGAACAGATTTAGATCAAATTTGGAGGGAAGTTAGCTTTTCTATCATATAGACCTAATAAGAAAGGATTGTTGACATTCTTTTCCTAAAAGGTAGAGACAGCCTCTCGACCTTTCCTTTTTCCATTTGAATTAACATTGGTATTAATTTAATTTATTTCAAACAGCTGATACAAATAACATAAACAAGATACAAAAGCTTTGCTAATTTGGTTTTAAGGTCATTTCTACTAAATGACATCATTGCATCCTCCTAAAGTAAACTTCTAGGAGTTCCTAGAGTAAAAGGCTTTCTTATCTCGGAGAAAGGCTGAAGGGTGAGTTTTTATACTGATGTGATGACATTAAGAAAGAACCACAGAGGCAAGGGTAAGCTAGGATAGAGAACCACCACGTAGCGAAATGAAACAATCAACAAACAAAATCGTTATGAAATAGGAAAAGTAAATTTTGTTTGAGAACTTTAAGAGCAACGTTACTCTAAATTCCTTATACGAACGGCAATGTCTTTCGATATTTTAAAAACACCTTGGGATCATTCTTTATTTGGCGGCAGAACAATGGAGGGTGATGAACTGGTGTTTGTTTTCAATGGGATCCGTCATTGAACCGGCTATGTTGTACAAACACTAGTGGCCCATTGCCACGGCCTCGTCGCATCAGCACTGCTGAGACAGCACAACACAGAGGGCTCAGCACCCGGAAGGTCCGTCCATTGACTCAGCAATCCAAGGTAAACGACTTGCCAAGGTCTTCCGCATGCGACACCGCGTTGGTCCTTCCTCAACGTGTTTTGATCCAAATAGCGATGTTGATAAAATAAAACGGTCCTTGAGCTTTTTAAGATCGCCCAGAATATGAAACATTACATGGAATAACGATTTATCGTAAAAAATAACAACTATTTACTCAAATATAATTAAGATGTTTTCTGTAGATCATATAAAAGGTGAATGGTATTAGTCCACCCATCCGCCCCGTAGAGTTTACTTCTACTTTAGATATCTACCATTCCCATGACGTATGTACTAGTGAGAGTAAAATCTATCTTAGTAACGCCACCACGTTTCAGATCGTCTCCCTTATTTTATAAAAGCACTCAGAATAGGTCCATATGTACAGTACTTACAAAAGATAACAAATCTCTCTATTCTGACGTCCATTGTTGTTTTACTTTCTCCCCTATGCGTTAGCATAGAGTATTGTGATCGTCCAAAAACCTTTTTAAACGTTGGCCTGAAATTTCATTTTAGGGTCCCCTGAACCCGAAAAAGTGTTTTTTTTTCGAAAACATTATTGGTGTATGTCCGAATGTGTGTGTGTCTGTGTGTATGTGCAGTTCGCTGAAGACCAAACAGATGGATCAATTTTTATGAAATTTGGTATGTAGGCGTATTTAGCCAACATCTCCAGACCAATTTTTCAATTTTTTGAGATTTTATTTATTTTTTTTATTTTTATTATATGGGCAAACACATACAAAATGGAATTTTCTCAAAAACAGCTGTAACGATTTTAATTACATTTTCAGGAAAGATGTGAATTACAATTTAAAATATTTTAACAGAACCCGCATGTTGTTTTAGTAGAACCTTGACTAGTTTTTTAGCTATGAAAAAAAAAAATTGGGAATGAAACTGGTAATTTTCAGTTTTGATTTTTTTAGTGTTTAATAAGGGGAACAGTTTGAGCCAATTGTTTGAAACCATTTATTTTAATTATTACAATGAACTCTAATTATCGTCTAGACAAATTTAATTAATCAATTATTAAACTAAACAGGGAACCGTTTCGCTAGTCGAAAACAGCTCAAAACATTGCTTCTATATAAATTACATTCTGTCTGTAATAATGATTGTATGGCCACTCTTTGGTAGGTAAACACATATCCTAGAGAACCATAATAAGTTTATTGTCAAAAATGTTGTGTTTGTACTAGTGGTCTATAGTAAAAGAATATGTGAAACTTTGAAAATCATTCATGATTATTTTAGTTTTAAAATGTCATAAAATCAACTTCTTGGGCTTTTAGTAATTATAACTCATTATAATAATAAATATGTACTGTACAGTTGACATAAAAAGCATGTTCAACTTACTGACGGTATGATTGCATCGCTTACCGCGCTGTCTGTGCCTGTCAAATTACCAGCTGTGACTTAGCAGTTTGGGAAACGGCTACCTGAAGTGGAAAACTGCAAACTAAGGTACGTTTTAGAATAAAAAAAAATATTTTCATATCCATTAATAAAAATATGTAGTTTTGTTTGTACAACATTCAATACACTTGATTCTACAGATTCACATTTTACCTTAGTGGTTATCTTACCCATTTCTTTACTCCTCTAATACAATACAAACGCGATTGTTTTACAAAGAGAGAAGTATCCATCCAAAACCAGTGTAGTAGACCTATTTCATCTTAAAGAGACTGGAAGTCCCATCTTCAAATTAGTCGATGTGCTTATTTGATTTTTTTTCTTTTTACCGGACAAATATGAATGAAACCCTTCCAGCTGTAAGGTAATGCAACTCCTCCCGATACGACACGGTTGCATTTTGGGTCAATGTTAAGGTGAGTGGCACGGGCAGATGCAAGGTTGGCGGCACTGCTGCCATCCTGGTCGGTGGTTATTGTAGGTTGGTACACCTGAGTAACCGGTCTCACACACCTGGGGACTTTCCACCTCCATCGGCCGCTGGACGGTAATCCACGTGGTTTTTGTAATAAATTCGGAGAAAGTTCCCAGACCAAACTGAGGGGGAACTCGTTAGGAAGCCCTCTCATATTTCTCCTCCTGTCGAGGATAACGTTTTACATTCAACAATAAAAGTATAGTATATATTTTTACCAAACTGTTTTTAAATCAGATCCAAATCTCGTTATTCGGAACTTTCTATCACCAAAAATATATATATATACTGGCTTAGTTACCCCTTCGGTTAAAAGCCGGGCTTATAATTACAGGATCTGGAAGATTTAGTCTAATAATGAACAATACCCTCTTTAACTGTTCACCAACAAGAGCCAAAATAACTGGACGATCCAGAAATGTAAATCCTACATTATACCTCTTCAATTTCTCTGGCTACCGACCCTGGTGTCTCCAACGGAAACTGAGAAGAATGCAAGGGATGAAGTACCGTAGGTTACATCTTGACAGTCACAACAAGATGTTTTCTTGAGCTCAAGCTGCGGTTTTTTGTTTCCACTGATCAGACTGAGTGCTCATCAACTACCGACGCTATCACTGAAGTTGGCCAACACGAACAGGTCTGCTGGTACCCTGACTCTGGACTGGGTCACCCCGCCCTCTACATCACATTGCCTAATGTCCTCCATCCAACTAACATTAACATTACTCTGGGAATATCGTATGTTTATCATCATTATTGCGTTGTGATAGGTTTTCATGAAATATATTTCCTTTATATCATCTATCAATGCCATCTTCTTCATCCTCTATTTCTTCTTCCCTCCACCATTCCTTCAATGACTGCCCTTAATAACACTATTTTCTCACGACATGACCTAGCAAATTTCTTTTACCTCCCCTTTATGTCTTTAACTATTTTCTTCTCCTCTCCAACTCTTCTCAAGTATACCTCACCGTATCTTCCCATCCGTCACTGCTCCACAAAGTACGACATTCCTACAGCCGTCGTAATGAGGAGAACGTTCAGGCGATGACTGTGGCCAGCCGTGTCTGGCAGCGCAGGTGAGCCCCCATCCAAGGGCCCCCAGCCCGGCGATAAACGCGGCGCGTACTCCCGGCAAGGCGGGCAAATAAAAAGACCTGCGCTCCACACACATCGACAAATGGGGCTTTGCGCAATTACAATGATTTTGGAGTTACAATGAAGATAGAATACAATTATTTGTTATTGCTCTTTATCGTTAGTTTTTTTTTATTAATAAAGCCATGCCAATTCAATATAGTTTGGTAAACTAACTTCAATAAACATAATTTTTACAGACTACATCATGATCTATAGTTTGATAACTTAATATAATTTCTTTATCCCTATCATTAGTTTCCCACTAATTCACGTAAGTCCCCACGTGTAATCGTCAGTTTTTCAAAAACAAAGATCTACGACATGCCAAATATTAGGCGGACAGCCCAACTTTACAGACTTGCTTGCCTTCAACATTAAGCGCCACGATCTACGCCGTTGCTCGTAGTGACTAGAAGCGAGGAAATATTTCATTTGCTTCTTCAATTATAGAACCGTCGTGAAATCCTAGGCAGGCCGATGTACATGTTCAGACGTGCTTGCAAAACTTTACCAATGTAATATCTCACACGTGCTTTGTCTGATATCAAACTATTTATGCATTACCTGAGAAGCATATATTGTGCAATGAAAGAAAGACAGAGACGATAAATAGTATTATCTGGTATAAATAGCATTATACCGGTACTTTGATAGATGGTAGAATTTTACAATCAGCACTTCATTACTTCATTATTCCCTTCAACCATAATACAGATTAAAATAAGGAGCACTTCAAACATTTTACAAACAAAAGGAAAAAACACAACCAAGCATGTTTGTTCATTTCAAATAATTTCGATAAAAGACCTCCATCAAGTATGAAAACTTAAGTTACAGTTGACGATAAGTAGGACAAAATTAATCTTTCGATGATTATATTGTTATACGAGTTGATGTATTCCTAATACTTGAAAAAGTTAATTTTACGATGTTTATTTTGTTATACGAGTTGTCTTCGTAATACGTATACAAGTTAATCTTTCGATGCTTGTATTGTTTCAACTGTTGATTGTCTTCGTACTACGTACAAAAGTCAATCTTTCGATGTTTATATTGATTCAACTGTTGATTGTCTTCGTACTACGTACAAAAGTCAATCTTTCGATGTTTATATTGTTCTACGAGTTGTTGTCTTCGTAAAACGTATTCAAGCTAATCTTTCGATGTTTATATTGATTCAACTGTTGATTGTCTTCGTACTACGTACAAAAGTCAATCTTTCGATGTTTATATTGTTCTACGAGTTGTTGTCTTCGTAAAACGTATTCAAGCTAATCTTTCGATTCGATGTTTATATTGATTCAACTGTTGATTGTCTTCGTACTACGTACAAAAGTCAATCTTTCGATGTTTATATTGTTCTACGAGTTGTTGTCTTCGTAAAACGTATTCAAGCTAACCTTTCGATGTTTATATTGATTCAACTGTTGATTGTCTTCGTACTACGTACAAAAGTCAATCTTTCGATGTTTATATTGTTCTACGAGTTGTTGTCTTCGTAAAACGTATTCAAGCTTATCTTTCGATGTTTATATTGATTCAACTGTTGATTGTCTTCGTACTACGTACAAAAGTCAATCTTTCGATGTTTATATTGTTCTACGAGTTGTTGTCTTCGTAAAACGTATTCAAGCTTATCTTTCGATGTTTATATTGATTCAACTGTTGATTGTCTTCGTACTACTACAAAAGTCAATCTTTCGATGTTTATATTGATTCAACTGTTGATTGTCTTCGTACTACGTACAAAAGTCAATCTTTCGATGTTTATATTGTTATACGAGTTTATGTCTTCGTAATACGAATACAATTTAATCGTTAGATGTCCATATGCTGTACGAGACTATATATACGTATATTGGCTAATCTAAACTTTGGAAATGTTAGTACTTTATTGTTGATAACTATTTGGTGTCTCTATACGAGTTATACAATTTAGTCCGGCCGGTGACCGGGTGGCCCAGAGAGCGAGAGTGAATCTGCACCAGCACCATGTCTGTCTGCCAGCCAGGCCGTACCGGTTCTGTTTCGTCACCGCCTCGCCGCGCCGCGCCACTGTTGCCATTTGACGGCTGCGCAACACCGACGCGTAAAGCTACATGTGGTAAATACCCTGCTTCGGACACACATCACTTTCGGATGGCGATGTTTCATCGTGATATAAAGATACTAATTAGCGGACAACAAGTGTCAAATGTTTACTGCGCGGCGTGAGGCTGGTCACAAACACAACTAAACTGAGACCGACTCACATGTACAAAACAGATGTATTTACTACTGTTCATCAGTGCTGTGTAACATTCCACAGGGAAGAAGATTGGGATTTTGATTAATATAGTAAACAAGGGAACACCCATGCACGCTTCACATGCCAACCCCGACGCTCGCTGCGCTCGATCACCTCAGGATTTGGACTCGGCATGTGACTTTTGACTAGAAATAATATTAGACTATCTGTAAAACGTAAAATCAGAATATTAAATGAATTTACAGTATTTACTCACACTACTTGCATTGCTACCTACTTAGTATAGGCATTGATTTTATACACAAATAGATTTCCCATCTAATGTTAAATTTTGAGTCTCAAAATATCAGCTGTTTTTGTGGTCCATTGTGGAGCGCTAGTGTAGTCTCATGTAAATGTAATGCAGTTTAAACCAGCTGTGATTGCAGGCCTCACTAACTAACAAAATTACTGCCACAAATATTCCTATTAGATGGTTTATCTATTGTAGGTGTATATAATCAAGGGTATAGGGTATTACTTGGCATATTTCAAACGCGTTCATTTCGTTTGTTTTTGTTTACCAGCTCTAGATTAAACTCTTACTGCATCAATAGGATGTCGTAAAACATAAAAAATAAACATTTACAAAACAGCTGTAATTAATTTACAAAAATCAACTCAATGTTATTCTAGTGGAAAAAGGCAATATTCAGGGGCTGTTTGTACCCCTTAAGAAGGGTATTTCAAAAATACGTTTTTTAGTGGGTCCCTTCGATACTAAAGCTTTCTTTAAAATTTCGTGTAAATCCATGTGATGGTTTTTGAGGTTTCGTGATGAGTGAGTCAGTCAGTGGTGTTTGGCTTTTATTATAGAGATTAATTCATGGGTAATTTTCATATTTCTAGGGACCAGTTCAGATTGAGCCAGTATTATATTATGAATGAACATTTCAAACAAATGTGGCTAGTTACAGAAGTATTGCAATTCATCGTAACGATTTAATCGTTACGATTTGTCGTAGCGTGTAAATAGTTCATCGTAGCGATTTATTGGAATTGGCTTGGATGGTTAGAGCCGGCCGGCATACGTTTCTGGGAAACAAGTTGGAGCGTGTAAACCAGAACATAAATTTGTTGCTACGATTTGACTCCGTTTCAGTCTACTCTGACTTTTTAACGTAGCAAATTATTTGTTTTGTTTGTGGTTGCATTTTTGTTTCTTGGGTTGTTTTATATATAATTTTCCAAATAACAAATGGTAGTTCAAAGTCCCCGAGAGTCCCTATATTAGGTAATTAGGCCAATCACTGTGTTCATTTCGCAATTCTTTCAATAATTTGGTATAAGAAAAAAGTTTTATTCTTCAGCATCCATTGGCGGATCCACTTTCGTCTAGAACTTCGCGACTTTTTCAATTGCGTCAATAAACTAACTACATAAACTTAACATAGTAATACTTCCTCCATGGTAGAAAAAGCGATCTACAATGAATATATCGTGCGAGAAATCGTTGCGTGTAAACAGTACTCCTTCTTTCGATTTATTGAAGCAATAAATTGTTACAATCACATCGCTACGATTTCTCACAGCGTATGAACGGGCCTTCAAAACAACCTAATTGAATTTATATTTAGCTGGATTCCCTACAACCGCCAGGACTGCTTGCCATCCTTGTCGTTCATAGGTTAGGAACACCACTTGTTATCAACGCTGGAGTAACCCCCAATAGTATGTGGCTTTTTTCTCCAATCAGCTGGTCCCTTCAGACACCGAATGTCAACAGATGGCCGTTTCCGGTGGCCCATAGACCCGAAACAATACGAGGAATGAACAAAACAAGATTGACTAATCCCATAACGAAACCGAAATCAAATTAGCAATGCTAAACTGGCTGGTGATGAGGCAAGTGGCGCGTGTGTAACACGTATTGTCTTGGTACAGTCAATAGACGACACGTTATCAGCGCGATAAGGGGATAAGTGGGTCAGATAAGCCCCGTGGCCCAGATTCCACCACCTTAAATGGGTCACATTCCGACCGACTCACTTGCCAATTCTATTATCACACGGCCAGACGCTTCATTACTACGGCGCTCGGTTCACAACATCCACTTAGGTAGTCAATAGTCTCGTAGTCATTGGACTATGACAGCTGATTGATTCCTGAAGAAAGTTAATGGAGGAATTAATTTAAATTATCTCTAGCAACAGTGAAACTGACACCTGAATGATTTCAATTTTGGCAAGAAATTATCGTTACATATAATACATTAAGATTTTTTTACGTCAACTCCTCCCTTATTTATTGACCAATCATAACGTATGACGTGCCAACAAAAATGTTCCCTATTCATAGTTATGCAATAAGGTCTTCATTGTTCACTATATTTACCATGAAGGGCGCGAGATGTCCTCAAATTACATTTTTCGGCCATAAGAATAACATGAATAGTGATTTAAACTAGTCAAAACGTAACAACTGTTCAAATTCAAATAACGATGCTTATAACATTCAGAAAGAAACATAGATCTTTCTTAACCTTAAGTAATAACATTGGGTGTTCATATTTAAAAATGTAAATAGGTTGCAACTCAAGTGCAATGAGTGAGCTACAAGAAATAAAGTACATGTTATGATTTTACTAAATACAGTTTTTCCACTAATATCTGTTGTCAAAAGTCACATGCCGAGGTGTCACGAGCGCAGCGAGTGAAGGAGTTGGTACACGAAGCGTGCAGGGGTGTCCCCTAGTTATAAATTAATGTACCATCATTGCGTAGTTATATCTACGGTTTCCGTGATGCCACAAGTATTGATACCCTATCCGTGTTGATGACTGATGCTAAATAATAAATGAATGGTTCAAAAGAATTAGCACAAACTTTCCCAGATATTAAACACAAAAAAATCAAAACTTTGAAAATTACCAGTTTAATCCCCAAATGTTTTTTTGCCATAACTAAAACATTAGTCAAGTTAGAGACATGCAGTTTTAATAAACTATTTTAAATTGTAATTTACTTTTTTCCTGAAAATTCAATCAAAATCGTTAAAGCAGTTTTTGAGAAAAATCAATATTTTATGATTTTGTTCATGAAAATAAAAAAAAACAAAAATTTCAAAAAAGTGATAAAAATGGTCTGGAGATATTGGCTAAATACGCATACAGTACATACCAAATTTCATAAAACAGACAGACATACGGACAGATTTTTTTTTCTTCGAAAACCACTATTTTGGGTTCAAGAGACCCTCAAAATGGATGTTTAAACCAACTTATAAAAAAATGCTGGCGATCACAATACTTTCTCTATGCTAACACATATGGGAGAGAGTAAAATGTGCAAACACGAGAATATACTGTAGGAGGTTCCCGCTCGACGCCATTCAACATCACGTGCAGAAATTCCTCTGCGACCTAATCCTAATTGAATAACAGGTCACCACTCCCCGACAGGTTCTGGGCTAGGACAACAACCAATCCCAACCCACCGTTCAGAGAGATGACAAATATGCTTCGATTATAGGTCTTTGGGATTGGGTAAGACCTTTATTACATTCAGATAGTTCCAATGTTTCTAACTAACCGGAGGAAAACTAAGCCGAGTCCATCATTGTAGTCCAAACGTGGCGGTTCTGGGAACGGTCGCAGAATCAATTCGGCTTTCTTCAACTATTTGCGATGTTGCATATTTTGTTTATGGATGGCAACGATATATCAGAAATATATATATATATGGTTCGATGTATCGATATGTCAAACATATTTGCCATACCTAGTTTTGTTACGACTAGTATTAATCATTATATAATTTATTTAAGAAAATACTGCAGTTAAGAATTACAAATTGCAGTACACTCTACTGTTTTATCATATCAAGTTTTAAATCAAGTTACACCTTGACTAATCAATATCTTAATATTTACTAGTAAAAAAACATTAAAAGAGTGCTAAATAAGCTGCAATTCCGACGAGGAATTCCTAGATATCATACATAATGAATTTTTATACCTGGATTATAACTAAGCATTTTATGTTTTCTAGTCAAAATACGAACGTCTTTTATCAGAAATCCCAAGATGAGTCAATTCAACAAGACCGGTGTCTTGCTTGGTACGTGTTGCGTGGCCGACCTATAAATTTCGCCGCCTTGTCGATAGGTTAATTTATTCGTGTGGGAGCGTGGTTCGGCGCGCGGCGTTGCCATATCCACCACGCGTTAGACTCGGTCTCTTTTCGCATCGCTTATTTCTTTCACATAGCCTAAGAATTATTTACACCGAGTTCAATTCGGCGGTGCGTGTACAATCAATAAGACAACTGTCTGGACCCTGCAGCATCGATTTGAATAGCCTACGCGCTGTGCTTATTGATTTCACTTATAAACATCCATAAGCCTGCGTACAAACTATCCCTACTATACAGCCTGTGCTTAGCTTATCTACTTCCCCAACTCACAGAGGAAAAGAAACAGAAGTCGCTTTCTTATGGCCGCAGCGAACACCTCAATATCAGTTATAAATAGATTACGACTAATATGCATATTTTAAAATCTGTAATAATAATTATTACGTTAATCCTTGAGAATTTGGGAGAATAATGTAGGGACTGACAAGGTGCTGGCCCTCTCATCGCATTAAAAACTGCAGATATAACTACTCGGCACTAATGGACAAACCTCTGTTCTTACTTCTTTGTTCCAAATCCAAAACAAGACGGTATACCAACTTGGGAACAAACCATTACCAAAGGGCCTGTACCTTGCTTATCGACTTATCTAAAATTCGGCAGCACACAAACAAACCACTAATATAAAACCTGTACCTTATTAACTATTCCAAAACAAATCGGTATACAAAATTAAGAACAAACCACTTCCAGAGGGCCTGTACCTTACTTATCAATTACTCCAAAACACGACAATATAGCAACTTATGAACAAACCATTAGGGTCTGTTTCAGAAGAGGACCCCCACGCTTGAAAAATTTACTATATGAGCCTAACCTAACCTAACCTAACCTAACCTAACCTAACCTAACCTACTCATATAGTAAATTTTTCAAGCGTGGGGGTCCTCTTCTGAAACAGACCCAACCATTAGGCATACTAGAGATAGATAATCATTTTTTTCCACATTTTATCTGTCAATTAGATAATAATTTTATCTTATCAATTTATCAGCCGACAATAGATAGAGGGCCTGTACCTTACTTATCAATTACTCAAAAACACGTCAGATACCAACTTAAGAACAAACCATTACTAGATAGATAGATAACCATTTTTATTTATCCCCCATTTTATCTATCGATTAGATATTTATTTTATCTTATCAATTTATCATCTGTCAATAGATAGAGGGCCTGTACGTACCTTGCTTATCAACTACTCAAAAACACATCAGCATACCAACTTAGGAACTAACCATTACTATAATAAAAAAAAATTAAAAAAACACGACAGTTTGCCAACTTGATATCACACACGTATATTCAAAGCATCACACACATTTTCATAGCACATTGTGAAGGGGCAGGTTTCCATAGCAACTACAATATGCATGAACCTTAAAATGAATCTTGAAGCCAAAAGTACTGGAGTCTCTTGGTAGATCTGGACATGTATATTCGTCATTAACTCGGCTGTTAATGAGAGTGAAACAATCATTAAACTGATACCGATGTACGATTAGGTGTGTGATAAAATCTATGAGAAGTTTGTCAATGCAATTAACTCTTAGTAGGAGAACGATGTGACAACAATGCATTTACTTTATAACCACCAACGTCAGAGCTAAGTGTTTTTTGAGTTTTGGTACAGTCTAATACACGACTGGGCAAAGTTACAAAATTCCAATATCATCTAGACTTAACTACTTCAATGAAACCAAGCAATGTGAACACTTCTTGGCATCGATAAAATTCCTTTATTAACTGATCATCCTGCTGCCACCGGAGTGGAGCGGCAACAGGGCGGACGTCCGGCGTGTTGTGGGAAACGTGTGCTCACAGGCCGTGGCAACACCTCCAAATATCTGAATATTCACGCTTACTGCTCACATCACAGTCAAAAAGTACAGAGGATAAAGTAACATGCACTAACAATCTGTTCACGTGCACAAGACAAACAACTACTTTTATCAATTCCCTGGTTAAATTTTAGATACTATACTTTTAAATCTTACAATCAAAATTTAAAGTCAGGCGATGTGTCATGTAAACCACTTTCTGCGCTATTTACCTAAATCGCAAGGAAAAGTCGAGATAGCAATGATATAAAAAGCAATTCTGAATTAGTGCCAAGTTAAGCACTGTACGCAAACAATTAACACACTAACAGTGCTTTAAATTTAAGTTTCTTTTTATTTAGTTTTTCAAAATCTTTTTTACAAATTAGTAAAAGGCATCATGGACTGCTCTACTTGTTTATCGTACGCTAAGTAGCTCTAAATACGTAAAGGACAATGGTGTTCTCATTCATATAAGTCCAAATGTATGACCTATAACTCATAGAAAACAACCGTACTTGATTCACAACTAAATTTTAGAGGACATTTGTTTTTAAGCCATAAATAATCGCACTAACCATCGATCGCATTGAATGCACAAATCGGTGTACAAGCAATATCGTGTTAACAAACAATATAACATAAACTAGGAGTGATACCGTAACGCAATGATAGTCCGGCCCAGAGTGTGTGTGTGAAGGCTCTCCCTTTCACCCTCATGACAGTGTCGACCTTTACTGCTCACGACTGGGATTGTACGCCAGAGCACGCCAGCCAGCCAACACCGCAACTGACGTGCAGCGACACTGTCCACTACCACCGGAGACTTCATGAACGTCAACAACGAATGTGATCACGACTGGGATTGTACGCCAGAGCAAGCCAACCAGCCCACACCGCAACTGACGTGCAGCGACACTGTCCACTACCACCGGAGACTTCATGAACGTCAACAACGAATGTGATCACGACTGGGATTGTACGCCAGAGCACGCCAGCCAGCCCACACCGCAACTGACGTGCAGCGACACTGTCCACTACCACCGGAGACTTCATGAACGTCAACAACGAATGTGATCACGACAGGGATTGTACGCCCTAGCCCACACCGCAACTGACGTGCAGCGACACTGTCCACTACCACCGGAGACTTCATGAACGTCAACAACGAATGTGATCACGACTGGGATTGTACGCCAGAGCAAGCCAACCAGCCCACACCGCAACTGACGTGCAGCGACACTGTCCACTACCACCGGAGACTTCATGAACGTCAACAACGAATGTGATCACGACTGGGATTGTACGCCAGAGCAAGCCAACCAGCCCACACCGCAACTGACGTGCAGCGACACTGTCCACTACCACCGGAGACTTCATGAACGTCAACAACGAATGTGATCACGACAGGGATTGTACGCCAGCCAGCCAACACCGCAAGTGACGTGCAACGAGCGACGCGGTTCACTACCACCGGAGACTTCAGGAACGTCAACAACGAATGTGATCACGACAGGGATTGTACGCCAGCCAGCCAACACCGCAAGTGACGTGCAACGAGCGACGCGGTTCACTACCACCGGAGACTTCATGAACGTCAACAACGAATGTGATCACGACAGGGATTGTACGCCCTAGCCCACACCGCAACTGACGTGCAGCGACACTGTCCACTACCACCGGAGCCTTTATCAACGTCAACAACCGACGGGAATTGCTGAATAGGAACAGCGCCTGAACCACGAGATAGGCACATACGATATATCTTACCGAGAGTAAATCCTGCTCTGAAGCGAACAGGTAGCGAACGCCTTAGCATTATACACACATTCCACTTGAGCGGTCCATTAATCTACTGCCTATAATTCATTCCAAGAGGTCCATATTAATATTTAACTTAAAGTTGTCAGGAAAGGCTCTTCTAATGTTCTTTAATCGTAAATTAATCTTGTGAGATCCATTCATACACCCTACGTGTATTCGATCTAAGAGAGCCTCACACTCATCAATTTATAGTGATCAAATCAAATCTTTATTTGCATAAACTTCAAATACTTCAAATTCGTAAAACTTAAGTATACAGTACAATCGTAAAAAGTATACAGTACAATAAGAATAATCTATTAGGAATAACTACATATTGTGATCACAATCCGGCAATACAAATATTGCGTGTAGGCCTAAAGAATTTAGAAAATGTAGCGATCCATTTCTATTTATACAAAGTAAACCCCAACAGAACAGTATAAACTAAAAGAATTTCGATCAGGCTGGGCATCTATTTATAAAACTAAATCAAGTAGTATTGTTTAGTTGTATATTTGGACATCACAAAATCAGTAATGCACAAACATAACCTAGACTGTCAGATCACTGTAAAGGAGCTGGGCTGTCGCAATGGCGCAGTTCTTGTTAACTAAATGGGTCACTAATTAGGGAGGCCAGATCGGAGCAGGGGGCGTTCCCATCGCAGGGCCACAACAACACCTCTAGTGACGTCACTGTTAACAGCATGTACATATTAACATATCTTGTAACATTGACTTAGATCAGAGCAAGGGCGTTCCACTCATAGGACCACAACAGCACTTTTATAGTGACGTCACTGTGATAGACAGGGCTTTCCCATCAACAACACCTCTACAGTGATGTCATTGTAGTGGACACCGCGTTCATATCGTAGGACTACTACATCTATACAGTGACGTCACCGTTATCAGCCTGTATATAGTAACATATCTAGAACCATTGACTTAGATCAGAGCAAAGGCGTTCCCATCATAGGACCTAAACAACCTCAATTCTCTGATTCTGAGTCCATCAGGTAGATGGACCACAGACCACAGACGTGGTAGACAGGGCGTACCAATTGTAGGACCACATCACCTTTACAGTGTCGTCTCATTGTGGTAGACAGGCCGTTCCCATAGTAAGAACACAACACCTATACAATGACGTCACTGTGGTAGACGGGGCGTTCCCATCGTAGAGCCTTAACAACTGTACAGTGACGTCACTATAGTAGACGGGGCGTTCCCATAGTAGGACCACAACACATATACAGTGACATCGTAGGGCCTTAACAACTCTTCAGTGACGTTATATCGGAGTTCATGGCGTTCCCGAAGATTGTGATTCATGTGTCCAGATATTGTGAAATGTTATTCATCTTCGACTAGTGAATCCTGACGCACAACTAAATTCTAGTCGTTTAATAATAACACTTTGGGCGTTGGTCTTCTATTTAGTAGACTACCCTTAAGTCTACTTAATAGAACCTCAGTGCAGGTTTTGGAGAAGAGACATATGTGGAGAGTCACATTTCATATAATATATAGACGAAAATATGTCCACTCAACATTAACATGAAAGTGTTTACAGAAATACGTGGTTTGTGTAGAATCAGTTATGTTAATGGCCTTAAAGTGCGTCAACAGAGTAGTTTAATGGTGCAGCCCTAAAGTGTTCATGCAGTGGAGAGTTGTGTCGTTAATATTTCAAGTGAAGTGAGCTCTCCAGTCACGTGTTTCAGTTAACCCGTATTTAGTGTGCAATAAACTGGGGGCAACCACAGACCTACTCATATTGAAAAATTGTATTAATGTTAATAAGGTCAAACAGTGGCTAGAGAATAGAAACAAAATTGGCATATTTATGTGATGTAAACCCCAAAACCGGAAAACTTTGGCAATCCTTCTGCCACAAATATTTCAACACTCGTTTGCAAGGTGACCATTTCCTCGGAAATATCAAAGTTGGAAGCGAATAAAAGAGTGAGGACGGTCGGGGACGTGCGCGGGCAATCGTGAGTACACAAGCAGCTGTCGCCTTAAAATATATATATATATGTATCTTTACTTTATAAGTTTGATACAAGTTTTATGAGAAGAAACCACTTAGGACTTAAGTTGTATTCTCAATTATCTTTTTCAACAGGAATCACTATTTTTTTTTTTCAACCGTTCCTCTCTATACAGATATCTCAATGTAATTTATTCTTTGATTTCCAACGTCGTATGTAAGCTGCTGAAGTAACCAACATTCCGTAACAAGTTCTGGAGGGTTGGTCGGGAGGACGTAAAGCAGTACATGTATGGATGGTAGGAGGGCCAAAAACGTATTACTTAAAATTGCAATACAATTTAATGTACATTAATTAGCTAGAACTAAAATAGCGGAATAATAGTCAATAGTTGAATACGTACGAACTTCGTAGTAATAGACATGTTTTGTGGTGATACCAAATGCTTAACATGTTCTTTATTACTTGACAGGGTAAATTACTTGGAGGAGATTATTATGGTAATAATCAAACGAACCCGTGCAAAATTACAATTATGAAATATTTCATCCTTTAAAAATTCAAGCTGCCTCATTAATTTAAGAGTAGGTTTTCATAACATTCAAGTTCAAAGGTGCAAACAACTAGAAGCCTTGAAACGCGGATCTAGGTTTAATAGTGACAATCGATATATCGACATGTACAACGAGACAACATACAAATAGTGTTTGGTGCGGTCGGACCTGAGGGGAGAGGAGAAGGGGTTGACGTCACGAGTGTACAAGGTCAGTGACGTCACGGTACAGGATCTGACGGGCATACAGCCGGCTTCATTTCGACGAAAATGTATGCGGGATATTCTCCCAACAAACTACGTAAGGAGGCAATTACGAACATATCCCACACATGTTTGCGTAGGGTCGGAAGTTCTTCAATGTTTTCAAGAGGATAGTAAAAAAAATCATAAGTATCGAACTTTTTGTTCGAAGTTAATATTTTCATCATCAGGATTCCAATTTTAGGACAAAATACACTTAGTATTGATTTGTAACTTATTAACAGACAATTGCCAGGTAAACAGAAATAAATTAGACATGAATAGTTACTACATCTTTGTTAATTATAAAGGGAATTCTCTTAAGGGAAACTTATTTTATAAAGGAAGATTTATAAGAACTGAGTATCAGACTTGTCAGATGACTGAAAATCAGACCAATAATCCTGGTTGTCATTCCACGTAAAGCTGAGTTGCCCTGGCTATTGAACTATTAATAAATGTGTCTTTTTCTGAGGACAGACATTTAAATTCGTTCATTTACAATCATCACACCCATTTGCCCATATATCCACGACCACGCGTATCTTAATGATCAATAATAGTGTTTTTAAATTACTGTACTGCAAATACAGAACATAAAACATTAGCATTGTCTAAGTACACCATAGTGCATTAAATTTGAGGAAGATGACTAAATCTCTTGCAGAGACAAAGTAAATATCATCAAAAGGAATACTTAGGTTCTTGGCCACTTTGGTTCTTGATGGGTTAGGATTTAGCTTCCAAGTTCTAAAATATTCTTCGAGGGTTGCCAGATCACTTGCAAGTGTTTCTTCAGTAGCTGTGAAGTTCTTGTGTCGATAATCTAAAGCAATACCGTCTTCATATATAAATGTTCAAGACTTTGTGAATGGGATGTCAGCAGTATACACGTTGAACAAAATTGAAGCAAGTACAGACCCCTGTGGCAGATCATCGTCCAACCGTCCAAACTTTTATTGAACTTTGATTTTTAATCACGATTATTGATCTTAATCTTTGGCTGACACTAGACAATGATCTTTGGTATTGACACTATTATCAGCCATGTTATTGCGGGGAGTGTACCCAAACAATGGATCACATAGCTACAGAGTGACCCTTGCGCTGTTTTATTAGCGCTGTGGATTAGCGAGCGTAAATAGAATCAGTGAGGCAGGTCTTAAATGGTTTGATGGATTGGATTTAGTTTTGTGACAGAAAAAAGATTATTATATTTTTATTTATATAAAATCACTTTTGTACTCTTTTCTACGTAAATATAAGAGATTTTATAAATTTTTCAATTAATAAATGGAAGCTGACCAAAAGGAATCAAAAGGCTAATCAAAAGGAATGTAGGCTGCACACTGTTTTGCTTTATCGAACACACATGACAGCATATGGTAGAGATAATAAAGAGATGAGTAGTGCCTGATGGTCCTAAATCACAAAGAACAGAAACGTGTTAATTTAGGCCAAGAACTAGTTACACAGTGAGTGAGAGTGTCAAATGTTTCACAATGGTGGCCTCAATAGATAGGCCGGTCTAACATCTGGCTGAACTCCCCTAGCCGATCCTTCCCTGCTCAACAGACGCTTCTTCAACACACAGATTCCTCGTTCAACTTAAGAGCTGGAGTTAAGGGTAGTGAGATTTTAAATTTATTAACATAATCAAGTTTTGAAGTAAGTCATTTTTTTTATCTAATTAGAAGCAGCCTATCTCAAAAATATTGTTTAAATGGAAAGTGAGAAAATGTACTAAGGTCTGTAATTTTTAAATTCTGTTTTAAGTTCTTTGAAATTGTGTCATTAAAAAAACATATTTTTACGAATATCAAATAAATATAGCAAATCTTATAAAACTATTTACTATTTCATCCTAAATATTTCAACTATAGATACAACAATATTGCGCTGACAAAAAAATGGAAATTAAATTGGGTTATCAAATATGATATATTTTCAAGATATTTAAATTTAAAAGATGGTTAATAATTAAAATATCTTCAATTTAGCAAAAACAGCGATGTGAGGGATTTTTTTTTTCTTGAAATGGCACCAGAGAAGTTTACAAAATCATAAGATCGTTCAACAATTAAAAGTCTCTGGGCTTGGATAAAATACCTGTATTCAATATTATTTTATTTGCTACCCACTTTAATTAGTATAATTAATCAATCATTTCAAAGTTCGCAGTTCCAACCCAATTAAAGTATTCAGAAGGAACTCATATTTCCAAAAATTGCTATAAAAATAAGAGTCAATTATAGACCAGTTGCAATATTGTCTAAACATTCAAAGATTTTTGAAAGAGTTGTTTGCACAGGAATAAAATCTTTTTGAAAATACCTACATTTTCTCGGACCATCAATTGAAATTTCTGATTGAAAGAAATACTTCTCTGCTGCAATACAGCTTGAAAACATGTCTGCTCTTCGGATGGGTCGAGAAGAACTGCTGCAGTTTTCTGCGACTTGCCTAAGGCATTTTGTGGTTAATAAAATTCTTTTGGCTAAATTAAAAAGTAAAATTGTTCAGAGAAGACATTGCTATAGATAAAATCATAGTTACGTTGGAGAAAGTAGACAATAACAGTATTAAAAAAAGGTAGATAAAACGTGTATGACCACTAAATGGAAAGCAATTTCTGCTGGAGTAAGGCAAGCATCATTCTTTTGCTAAGTGGAATAAGACTCATTCTCGATTTAATTAATGGACTAGACACAAAATCGTGTATGCGGATGACAGCACAATTGTTCTGAAGGAAACAAGTTCTGGTGAGCTTAAAGCTTCGACCCAACTTACTCTTTCAAAAATGCCTATTTGGTGTAGTAGTAATGGGTTTTCACTATTTGTGACAAAACACTGTCACATTTAGAACTGCCCAGGACTCTACGGATAATACTTTGTAGGCCTATGTCTCAATCAGTAGCATTACAATGTTCACTCGTTCTAACGTAATATTTGTCGGCACGATGATAGATCAAAACTGAATTGGGATTCGTTTTTAGAAAAAAGTTGATTTCTACAAATCAAAATTCAGCCTGTTCATTTCATAAGCTGATTTTGGCATTCAAAGTACAGTAAAAGTCTAACGTGCCACTTTTCAACTATATTCTTCAACATGGATTGGAGCTTTGGGGGGTTGCTACTAACTTAAACAATATTTTTAATGACTACAATAAAAATTAAATGTTGAATTCTTTAAGCTTCAACAGCATACTCACAATTATGGCACTAGCAAAGTAATAATTTTCATTACAAACGTATTATCAGCTTAAAATTTATGAAGTAAACCCTCAATACGAATTTGTTCAACAACTTGCCCAATAATCTAAAAGAAATTGTTCAAACAAACAGTTTAAGTTAAAAATAGTTTTTACTGCAAACAATATACTGTACTGTAGAGGAAAGTTTCTACATTAAGAGGGCTCTAAACCCCCGCGCTGAGAAGCGTAAAAACTGCTTTGCGCGGTCCAAGATACTGCCCTTATTTACTGCCGTAAAATTATAAATGAAACATCTATTTAAAGATAAAGACATTTTTGACTCAAATCGCTTTTTAGAATTTTCGAATTTTCCTTCATTTCGATTTTATAGGTTATTGAAGTTACCCAATATTCAAACTAGTGCCAAAATAAAACTAGAGCTGTTATCGAAATTTTAAAAAGCGATTTTAGTCAGAAATGTATCTGGTTTCAATTTAGTTTTGGTTTCAGATCGATATCTTTAAAGCTGTAGCCGCAATGTAGGACCGCGCAAATGCCTGCATGGTAATTTATTGCCAAAAAATGCGGTGATTCGTGAGATCCAAGTGGCGAAACCTCGAACTTCTTAGTCGCGGATGGATTTTACTACTTCATTCATAAAAACCTTTCTTCATTTAATTTAACATCGATGGATGCAATGTAGGCCTACGACGACTGATATCAGTATTATTTTACAGACTGATTACTTAGAGTTAGTCTAATTACTTTTGAATGGCTTATTTCGTTTAAATTAAAATGTGCGTTCCCATGTGGTTCCTGATATAATCTAACTACAAAGTAAAGCATAACATTTTTATTCGTAATGACAGTGCACAATATTTATTATGTCATGAAAAATACTGTAATAATCATCTATATACAACATTTTTATTAAATAAATCATTTAAACTACATTAACGAATGCGTACAGTTAAAATATTAATTCAATAATTCCGGCTTGACCAAAGCAATGAGTAATTCTATAATAAGTCACTGTCACTATTGGCCTTTGTTTTATTCTAAAAATATAAATACAGTAATGTTAAGTCGTAACTATTAATTTACTATAGTTCATTAATGTTGTGGTAGAAAAAATGCTAGGTCATTTATTTGTAATTTTATAAGAAGGTTTTATATTATTGAAGCAAATATTTTACCTAAACGGTAACAAGGACAGAAAAATATGACAGCCGGGGGCCGGGGCGGGGCGGAGCGGCAATCCTTTTGTGAACTTGAAGTCATGGGGCGAGGTAGTGTTTGGGAACCTCATACCACTCCCGATGAATACAGAATTTCCCACGAAATACCGTTGAACAGCCAATGAGAAGACTTAGGACGGTAAAACTTGACATAAGTGATATTTTTAAACATTGTGCAATGCGAAGAGAATTAATAAAATACTAATTTAAAAAAGTTTTCTTAATTAGCATAGTATGTGTTGTTAGATGAATTTAATACAACATTAATATAAACTGAACAAATATAACGGTGATCGATTAAGGTAAGCTTAAGTTTACCGAAATCGATCACCATAACATTCGTAGCCTACATATTGCACTTATTTTTATCAATACAGTATAAAGTATTATACTGTATGAAATTTGCATTTTTTTACGTTACTTGTGTATTGAAGTAAAATTGTTCAACTATTATTATATTGCTCAAATAAGATGTTCTGATCGGTTTGGTTTTGTATTAATTTAATGCATGTTCAATTACTTGAGTATCCACTGACCTAATTTGGGAGCTCGTGATCAACTTGTGGCAGCCACACTGATCAACTTGGGTAGTCATCGTAATGGACTTGGCTAGCACTCGTGATCAACATGGCTAAAACTCATGGTCAGCTAGGGTAGTACCCGGGATCAACTTGGGCAGCCTCCGTAATGGGCTTGGCTAGCAGTCGTGATCAACATGGCTAACACTAATGATCAACTCGTATAGTACCCGTAATAAACTTGGCCATCCACCGTCATAGACTTGGCTGGCACTCGTGGCTAGTCAATAATGAGTGGCTAGTAAAGTAGACCACAGGGTCTACGTAATCACGTAATCACTGGTGATTACACAAGTTCAGTTCACCAATGGTGCTACTCAAAGTAATCATGGGTGGATACCTAAATTGACCGTGTTATATCTTAGATTATTAGAGGTCCTACCTACTAAGTTGACTATAGACTCTCCTTAAGGTAATCACGGGTGTCTTCTCAAGTTGACCATGGGTCCTACGCAAAGTAATCACAGGTACTATCCGAGTTGACCATGGGTGCTACCCAAAATAATCACACTTGTTATCTTGTAGCACTGGTGCTACTCAAAGTAATGGCTGATAATACCCAAGTTGACTACAGATACTACCCAAGATAATTAGGCGTGGCTACTCAAATTATTTACGGTTTCTCCCCTAGTGGTTACTCCAGTTGACAACTAGTGCTAGCCAATGTAATAAGGGGTAGCTACTCAAGTTGACCATGGGTCCTACCCAAGGTAATCACAGGCACTAACCAAGTTGACCATCGTAATTATGGGTGGCTACCCAAATTGACCGCATGTTTTACCTAAAATAATTATAGGTCCTACCTAAGTTGACCACAGGCTCTACTCAAGGTAATCATGAGTGGCTTCCCAAGTCACAAAGGATCCTACCCAAAGTAATCACAGGCACTGTCTAAGTTAACACGAGTACTATCCAAGGTAATGAGGTGTGACTACCCAAGTTGATCATGGGTGTTACCAAAGGAAATCACATATGCTATCGAAGTTGACCATTGAAGCTACCCAAGGTAATGACAGATATTAACCAAAATGATCACTGGTGATACACAAGGTAATTACAGTTATTACCCAAGTTAACCAAGGGTGCTGCCCAAGGTTAATCACAGATAGTAACCAAGTTGACGACGGGTTATACTGAAGGTAATCACAGATTCTATCCAAGTTGACAATGGGAGCTACCCAAATCACATGTAATAAGCAAAATGATCAATGGTGGTGCTACCCAAGATAATCAGAGATATTGCCATAGATGACCAAGAGTACTACCCATGTTGATCATGGGAGCTACCCAAGTCAATCACAGGTACTACTCAAAATGATTACTGGTATTACGGGTGGCTACCTAAATTGACCACGAGTGCTACCCAAAATAATCACAGGTACTATCTAAGTTGACCACGGGTGTTACCCAAGGTAATCATGGGTGGCTACTCATGCTGGCCACGAGTCCTACCAAAGATAATCACAGGTAGCACTCACGTTGACCACCGGGGCTACCCAAGGCAATCAGGTAAGGCTACTCACGTTGATCACAGGGCTTAACCAAGGTAATCACAGGCACTATCAAAGTTCACCACCGGTCCTACCTAAAGTAATCACAGGTACTACCCATATTAACCACTGTTAAGATAATAAAAGGTCCTAAGTTGACCACAGGGTCTACTCAAGGTAATCACAGGTGACTTCCCAAGTCCTGTCCACCACAGATACTATCCTACCCAAAAAAATCACAAGTACTATCTAAGTTGACCATGGCTGCTACCAAAGACAATCCCACACATTGACCACGCGTCCAACTCAAGGTAGTAACGAGTGGGCTAGCCATGTTAACCACGTTTTATAATCGAGGTAATTACGGGTTATACAAGGTAGTACCACTGTACGTGTATGGGTGGGCGGGTGGGTCAGTACCACTGTATGTGTATGGGCGGGCGGGTGGGTCAGTATCACTGTACGTGTATGGGTGGGTGGGTGGGTCAGTACTACTGTATGTGTATGGGTGGGCGGGTGGGTCAGTACCACTGTATGTGTATGGGCGGGCGGGTGGTCAATACCACTGTATGTGTTTGGGTGGGCGGGTGGGTCAGTACCACTGTACGTGTATGGCTGGGCGGGTGGGTCAGTACCACTGTACGTGTATGGGCAGGCGGGTGGGTCAGTATCACTGTACGTGTATGGGCAGGCGGGTGGGTCAGTATCACTGTACGTGTATGGGTGGGTGGGTGGGTCAGTACTACTGTACGTGTATGGGCGGGCGGGTGGGTCAGTACCACTGTACGTGTATGGGTGGGCGGGTGGGTCAGTACCACTGTACGTGTATGGGTGGGTGGGTGGGTCAGTACTACTGTACGTGTATGGGCGGGCGGGTGGGTCAGTACTACTAGCAAGTTGACCATGGGTGCTACCCAAGGATCACAGGTACTACCCAAGTTGACAGGGGTTCTACGCAAAATAATCACAGACAGATACTACCCAAGTTAATCACGGGTGGTACCCATGGTAATAACTGGTACAACCCATGTTGGTCACGTTTTGAATGCATGTAACTGTTCTTAAAAGATATATTACTTAAATGTAATAGTGACTTTATAAAATTGCGACATACTCAGCTAACTCATGTATCTGTATATTATAATACTCTGGCAAATGTAATTATTTATTATCAATAAATTGTTCAAGCATTTTTTATATTTACTAGGAATAACATTAATCTATTTCTAAATATGTTTTAACATCAGCTTTAATCCATGCAATATAATCATTTCTTATAAACGACAAATACATTCATAGGTAAATAAGTGTTCAGCACTTATGTACTGTGGTGCCAAAATGGATGAGTCCAAACTGCTTAGACAGGTGAGGACAAACTACTGTACTCATATACAAAACTGAGACCAAAGTACTGTGTGAATTGCTGAGGTCAAACTCGTAGACTACGTGAGCCTAAACTACCCCTAACATACATGTTTATGAGGCCAAACTACTGTCAGGTAGGTGAGCCCAATCTGCTTTGAACGTCTAAAATTGTATGTTCGAAATTGATATATGCTCGCAGCAGTTTCTCTGTTGGTTTCTCTGTTTTGATTGTTGGTTATTTTTAACAGTCGTGTTCAAAAAAAAGGCTATATTTAGTAATTTATATAGGCCTAATTGAATCATATTAAATTAATCACTCCTAAAAATAATGTGAAATATTTATCAGTAAAACTAAAAATTTTTAAAAGTAATTGTGTAAGAACTGTTGTCGAAATAAAATAATTGCTTTTCTCATGGCAATGGGAAAATTGAGCAAGATTATAATATATTATTTTAATTATAATTGATATCATTCATACGGTTCGCTTCCGTTTTCGTCTCTGTCCGCGAAAATATTTGTTGTAACAAAATGTTTGCTTTTTGAAACCAAACTGTCCACGTAGTGTTATTTTCATGTATTGTAGTAATTCATTCAGCAGCATACTTCAGAAGCAAATAAAAAAGTGGCTACATTTAAATTATTTTTTAATGTTTGGAAATTAGTGTTTCATGTTGCAATTGCCATAAAACTATGATAGTTTATGTGATATCATTGTTTATTTTGTTAAAAATAGTTAATAAACCGTACAAAACTATAAAACGTAAAATAAATTGACAGGCGCTATTTTTTACTATTACTTTTTAACGTGTTTTATTTAGTTTTCAGTAAAACGTATCCTATAATGCTTTACGCGTATGTTGAGAATTGTTGTGGTGTTTAATATTATTTTGTTTTAATCTTCAACCGAACATAAAAAGATACGAAATAGAAATTTATTTGCAAATTAATGCCTTTTATTACAAATTTAACCACATAAAAACCAATATTTAGATCACAACCCAACTAACAGCTTTAAGCAATATTTACAAAAACCATGCTTTGTAACGTAATTTACTTAGTTTTTAGTAAAGCGTATCTTTATGTTTATAAATCTAACTCTTCAATTGTAGAATATAAGTATGGTAAGCCTATGCCTAACTATGTTAAATTTAACCGTTTTGAGAATAACAAGATTTGAACAAGAATTATGATTTTGGAAAACGTTTCAAGTAGAAATTCAATATTTTAGTAGACCCCCCCCCCTATTTGATCAGTGAATAAATTGATTTCGCTGTAAAGTCTTCTTTTCTAAACAAATATTACTATTTTTTATAAAAACAAAATGACATAAAAAATGTTAAGAGATAAAATACAGCAGCAAAACCGGTACTGACTGGAAAATTGACAATTGTTGAAAAGAATTGGCCTTTCGGCTCAACAGAGAAGATTCGACAGAGAAGGTCGGGCGTAGCCAGCCACCTCTGAGGAGACGGCAGACGGGAGGAAGGGGTTTCCGGTTGAAAATACTACGAAAACCTACTATACAGGAAATGATTCTTCGGACTATATTGCACTTCGTCCGGCGGATTAAACTGGACGTAGTTCCAACTTCTATCGCCAGTGTCGCATGACTTCTATATTTTCTTTCCCTTTAGAGCCCTCTTAAGACAATATACTAATAAAGTAATGTGCCTTTTTAGTCATTAGTTTATAGTTATTAAGTTAATCAGTAATTGTAAATTGAAACAGTATTCCGTGTATTGACAGTAAATTATATTAACTGACGTTCGTAAAATACTTTTTGTCTATACGTTTGACTTCTGTGTCAGTGTGTTGACACAGACGGCTAACGATGAAGAAGACTAGAGACGATACGATAATTGTTACAACATAATCGCGTAATTCGCAATTCGTTGTTGTCTAAGGTCGAGATGGTGGCCTTCACCACAAGGCCGTTCCCACTATCTACAAGTCAATAAACAGCTGTCTGTCTATTGATACTGCGGCGAACGGTGTTATGATTTAAAAACACAATAAAAGTCAGCTGACGGTCGAGAAGAAGGAATTACACCGACAAGTCTATATTCGACAGCTGTTTATATTGTAGTGATACGGTTCGAAAAACAATTAGGAATCACTCAGAATAGCCTAACACAGTGAGAATTTACGAAATATAGTTCATTCTAGATAAATTATAATACTTGGTTTGGACACATCCTACAATACTTCAACAATGTACAGTAAATGTTTTCAATTACTGTATTATT
This sequence comes from Stictocephala bisonia, assembly GCA_035578905.1. NCBI lineage: Eukaryota > Metazoa > Arthropoda > Insecta > Hemiptera > Membracidae > Stictocephala > Stictocephala bisonia. The sequence goes on from JAQJVL010000267.1 coordinate 947,488, forward strand.
AATTTTACTTTCTCCCATATGCGTTAGCATATAGTATTGTATTGTGATCGTCCAAAAAACATTTTTTTTACAAGTTGGTCTGAAAATCCATTTTAGAGTCCCCTGAACCTAAAAAAGTTGTTTTTTCGAAAACAAATGTTGGTGGTGTCTGTCCATATGTGTGTCTGTCTATATGTATGTGCAGTTCGCTGGAGAACTAACGGAAGGATCAATGTTTAAGAAATGTTGTATGTATGTATATTTTAGTTTTATTGAAATTTTATTATTTTTTAAAATTATTTTATGGGCAAAAAACATTCAAAAATGAATTTTCCTCAAAAACGCCTTTAACGATTTTGATTACATTTTCAAATAGATGTTAATTACAACAGACTATTTTAGTAAAAACCGCATGTCTGTATCTTGACTAGTTTTTGAGTTATGGAAAAAAAAACATACGGTATTTGGGAATCAAACTGTTATTTAAAAAATTTTTATTTTTTTTTTTTATATAGTGTTGAATATGGGGCAGAGTTTGTGCCAATTCTTTGGAATCATTTATTTTATTTATTTTTCCTCTAATTTTGACCAAATAAGGTATACTTTATTCATTCTTAAGACGCTGATCGTCAAGATCTGGGTGAATATGGATTTCGAATAAGCATGATGAGTGTCGAAGTGCGAATGTAGTAGTCATTGTTACAAACTAAAGCCGACTGCACCTTAAAAAGAGTCATTAATTAATAGCCCAACGACATCAACTGTCGGTGGTTATCAGCTGATCCCTTTAAACATTGCAATGACTCTGATTGGGATCGATCTGAGAATGTTAACTTATATGGCCGAGCTTTCGCCAACTACGTTACCGACAAATTATAATATACGATAATCAACGCTCCTTGTAAATTCTCGACCACGTTCTATTTCATATTATCTCCGATGTTTACAATTATAGGGATAGAATGTTCGGAATGTTACACGAGAGTGTTGCGTAGTTTGTTTTTAGTACAAAATTAAACATATAATTTCGTCATTTAAAATGTCAATAATGATATTTTAAGTAGAATTTTGCTTTGCCACCTCTCGAAAGATTAGACATATCTAACTACTTGTAGCTGAATACCCAGTCTACGCACACGTCCGTTTGTGTAGTACGATGCCGATATGTCCATCATTTTCACCCATTGTAAGATAACATTTTATCACCTGGGCTTCACTAATGAAGCCTATGAAATACCTTTTAAGTTCACCAACAAATAAACCATTACATAAATACTTAAATTTACTACCTAAATCTTGTTTTCTAAGAAAGCGAGAGCGAACAAATAAATAAAATGAAAAGAAAAAACTACTTTTTTTTTTCGACGACGAAAAAGGCGAGGTTAAGACTAGATTGTCCTCTACCACCTAACCTTATAAAAAATTAAAAAAAACCAATTAAATGAAAAAAAATGTGCTATCAATACTTTTAAACCAATTGAAACATATCAATAATCAACAACAAATCAAAAGACTCAACAAGTCAAAAACTAAAAATAACTATAACTAATAAATCAATAAAGACGGTCAAGTCTTGTTTAACGATTATAACATTTATAAAAACATAATAATAATTACTTATCGTGTTAATTATGATGTTTATAAAAAGTTTGAGCACTTTATTGTTAGCCTTTAGAAATCAATCCATACAATACAATTTTTATTTACTATCAATTTTTAACCAATACAAACAAATTTAATTTTTATTAATCTTAGTTGTAATTGACATGAAGTTTTGGTACTTTAACCCAGAATTATAGAGTTCTGATATATATTTGTACCAGTAATTTTGGTTAGTTAGTGAGCTCTGCCACAACAGCTGTTTTAAACTGCATTACATTTACGTGGGAATACACTAGCGTTCCACAAAGGACCACAAAAACCGCTGATAATTTTTTGACACAAAATTTAACATAGGATGGTAAATCAACGTACAGTGTGTGTATTTAAAATCCATGGTACTCTTGAAATCTCCCGTATTATTTAGATATTATCCTACTTAATATACATTACTGTTTCAACAACGTGCGTGTTAAACAGTTTTTGTTTCTGCGAACCAGCTGTGTGGCGCAGAGTTTTGCGTACGACACGGCGAGATTCTGATTGTTGTAGTCGGTGGCGGAGCGAGATGAATGGCTCCCTTCCCCTCCCCACCGCCTATTTACGAAATGGACCCAATGATGCAACCGAGGCCCACTCCAACATTGTTTCGCTTATTTTCGCGGCACGGCGGTGTTGTAACGTGTGTCGCGGGCCGGCCCACCTGTCGCCGCAGCACCTGCACTACTCACACCATGGACGATCGGTGGACGTGTAGAAGGAAGTAAATACAATACAAGACTAAGATATCGCATGTTGTAATAGAATATCGTGAATCTGGAGCTAGAACTAAACTTAACAATTACAGACCATACGAAGTCTTCCAGTTTTTCTGTGCGATAAATAGTTGTTAACTTTAAAGCTAAATCTTAAATTCAATAGAAAGACATAAGTTTGTGTTGAAATATTGTTCATTTAGATTTATAATTCCTTTCTAAAATGTGCCTCCTCTTGGTATGCGTAAGGTGAGTACTATTTTAACGCAAAAAAAATAATTATCTATACCACCCTACCTGGAGCACAACTGGAGGAGTTCTATTCAATGCCCAATGGAAATGGTGATTTCAATTTATTATTTTTAAATTAATAGAGATCAATAAATGAAATAAACTATTTTTAAACTGATACAATTCTAGGAATCCAACAATTTAATATTTTTCATGATACGCATCGCAAAAATATTAAATTAGACTGTATTATTATTCATTCATAAGACGCCGATCGTCAAGGTATGGTCGAATATGAGGGGCGAGTGAGTGTGAAGAGTGTAGATGAACGAGTGTAGTCATTGTTACTTATTAATGTCGACTGTTCCTAAAAAAGAGCTATTTTACTAATATCCCAATAGTCAGGGCAACTAAGGGACCTACAGATTTACGTGGAATCCGAACCACGGAGTGTTGGTCTGATTTTTTCAGCTGACAAGCCTGACACTCAGTGCTCTTCCCTACACAACATCTGAACCTTGACTACGTACTTACTGATTTAAAATTTAATAAACCTAACAAGAGTCGTTCTAAAAGTTGAGCTAGAAGTTAAAAAGTGAACGGCGGTTGGTGACAGTTCCCAAACACCCGAGTGTAAGTCACAATATTGTCCGCCACCTCAGCACTGCTGCTGTAGTACAATTACTTACTGCCTTGTTTGCTTTCAATGCACTACTCATCACAATATAACGGTTGTTGCCCTCACTTCATAAATGTTTACAAATACACATTCGTATGACCTCTGTTTACAGTCAACAAGTGACAGCACTCTTACATGTCCTTGTAAGACTAAACTTTAACTACCCCCTCTCTCTAGCCAGCGAAAAAAATATTTAACACGATAACTACTGCGTGAGTCATAATTAGTTACAACTGTCCATACAGGAATATAATGTGTTCTTCTCTCCATAGTCAGTCATAATTAGTTACAACTGTCCATACAGGAATATAATGTGTTCTTCTCTCCATAGTCAGTCATAATTAGTTACAACTGTCCATACAGGAATATAATGTGTTCTTCCTTCCATAGTCAGTCATAATTAGTTACAACTGTCCATACAGGAATATAATGTGTTCTTCTCTCCATAGTCGGTCATAATTAGTTACAACTGTCCATACAGGAATATAATGTGTTCTTCACTCCATAGTCAGTCATAATTAGTTACAACTGTCCATACAGGAATATGATGTGTTCTTATCTCCACAGTCAGTCATAATTAGTTACAACTGTCCATACAGGAATATGATGCGTTCTTATCTCCATAGTCAGTCATAATTAGTTACAACTGTCCATACAGGAATATAATGTGTTCTTCTCTCCATAGTCAGTCATAATTAGTTACAACTGTTCATACAGGAATATAATGTGTTCTTCTCTCCATAGTCAGTCATAATTAGTTACAACTGTCCATACAGGAATATGATGTGTTCTTATCTCCATAGTCAGTCATAATTAGTTACAACTGTTCATACAGGAATATAATGTGTTCTTCCTTCCATAGTCAGTCATAATTAGTTACAACTGTCCATACAGGAATATAATGTGTTCTTCTCTCCATAGTCAGTCATAATTAGTTACAACTGTCCATACAGGAATATAATGTGTTCTTCCTTCCATAGTCAGTCATAATTAGTTACAACTGTCCATACAGGAATATAATGTGTTCTTCTCTCCATAGTCAGTCATAATTAGTTACAACTGTCCATACAGGAATATAATGTGTTCTTCTCTCCATAGTCAGTCATAATTAGTTACAACTGTCCATACAGGAATATGATGTGTTCTTCTCTCCATAGTCAGTCATAATTAGTTACAACTGTCCATACAGGAATATAATGTGTTCTTCCTTCCATAGTCAGTCATAATTAGTTACAACTGTCCATACAGGAATATAATGTGTTCTTCCTTCCATATTCAGTCATAATTAGTTACAACTGTCCATACAGGAATATAATGTGTTCTTCTCTCCATAGTCAGTCATAATTAGTTACAACTGTCCATACAGGAATATAATGTGTTCTTCTCTCCATAGTCAGTCATAATTAGTTATAACTGTCCATACAGGAATATAATGTGTTCTTCCTTCCATAGTCAGTCATAATTAGTTACAACTGTCCATACAGGAATATAATGTGTTCTTCCTTCCATAGTCAGTCATAATTAGTTACAACTGTCCATACAGGAATATAATGTGTTCTTCTCTCCACAGTCAGTCATAATTAGTTACAACTGTCCATACAGGAATATAATGTGTTCTTCTCTCCATAGTCAGTCATAATTAGTTACAACTGTCCATACAGGAATATAATGTGTTCTTATCTCCATAGTCAGTCATAATTAGTTACAACTGTCCATACAGGAATATAATGTGTTCTTCTCTCCATAGTCAGTCATAATTAGTTACAACTGTCCATACAGGAATATAATGTGTTCTTCCTTCCATAGTCAGTCATAATTAGTTACAACTGTCCATACAGGAATATAATGTGTTCTTCTCTCCATAGTCAGTCATAATTAGTTACAACTGTCCATACAGGAATATGATGTGTTCTTCTCTCCATAGTCAGTCATAATTAGTTACAACTGTCCATACAGGAATATAATGTGTTCTTCTCTCCATAGTCAGTCATAATTAGTTACAACTGTCCATACAGGAATATAATGTGTTCTTCCTTCCATAGTCAGTCATAATTAGTTACAACTGTCCATACAGGAATATAATGTGTTCTTCCTTCCATAGTCAGTCATAATTAGTTACAACTGTCCATACAGGAATATAATGTGCTCTTCCTTCCATAGTCAGTCATAATTAGTTACAACTGTCCATACAGGAATATAATGTGTTCTTATCTCCATAGTCAGTCATAATTAGTTACAACTGTCCATACAGGAATATAATGTGTTCTTCTCTCCATAGTCAGTCATAATTAGTTACAACTGTCCATACAGGAATATAATGTGTTCTTCTCTCCATAGTCAGTCATAATTAGTTACAACTGTCCATACAGGAATATAATGTGTTCTTATCTCCATAGTCAGTCATAATTAGTTACAACTGTCCATACAGGAATATAATGTGTTCTTCTCTCCATAGTCAGTCATAATTAGTTACAACTGTCCATACAGGAATATAATGTGTTCTTCTCTCCACAGTCAGTCATAATTAGTTACAACTGTCCATACAGGAATATAATGTGTTCTTCTCTCCATAGTCAGTCATAATTAGTTACAACTGTCCATACAGGAATATAATGTGCTCTTCCTTCCATAGTCAGTCATAATTAGTTACAACTGTCCATACAGGAATATAATGTGTTCTTATCTCCATAGTCAGTCATAATTAGTTACAACTGTCCATACAGGAATATAATGTGTTCTTCTCTCCATAGTCAGTCATAATTAGTTACAACTGTCCATACAGGAATATAATGTGCTCTTCCTTCCATAGTCAGTCATAATTAGTTACAACTGTCCATACAGGAATATAATGTGTTCTTCTCTCCACAGTCAGTCATAATTAGTTACAACTGTCCATACAGGAATATAATGTGTTCTTCTCTCCATAGTCAGTCATAATTAGTTACAGCTGTCCATACAGGAATATAATGTGTTCTTCTCTCCATAGTCAGTCATAATTAGTTACAACTGTCCATACAGGAATATAATGTGTTCTTCTCTCCATAGTCAGTCATAATTAGTTACAGCTGTCCATACAGGAATATAATGTGTTCTTCTCTCCATAGTCAGTCATAATTAGTTACAACTGTCCATACAGGAATATAATGTGTTCTTCTCTCCATAGTCAGTCATAATTAGTTACAACTGTCCATACAGGAATATAATGTGTTCTTCTCTCCATAGTCAGTCATAATTAGTTACAACTGTCCATACAGGAATATAATGTGTTCTTCTCTCCATAGTCAGTCATAATTAGTTACAGCTGTCCATACAGGAATATAATGTGTTCTTCTCTCCATAGTCAGTCATAATTAGTTACAACTGTCCATACAGGAATATAATGTGTTCTTCTCTCCACAGTCAGTCATAATTAGTTACAACTGTCCATACAGGAATATAATGTGTTCTTCTCTCCATAGTCAGTCATAATTAGTTACAACTGTCCATACAGGAATATGATGTGTTCTTCTCTCCACAGTCAGTCATAATTAGTTACAACTGTCCATACAGGAATATGATGTGTTCTTCTCTCCATAGTCAGTCATAATTAGTTACAACTGTCCATACAGGAATATGATGTGTTCTTCTCTCCATAGTCAGTCATAATTAGTTACAACTGTCCATACAGGAATATAATGTGTTCTTCTCTCCATAGTCAGTCATAATTAGTTACAACTGTCCATACAGGAATATGATGTGTTCTTCTCTCCATACTCAGTCATAATTAGTTACAACTGTCCATACAGGAATATGATGTGTTCTTCTCTCCATAGTCAGTCATAATTACGAATAGTCATAAATTAATTAACGCTTTTTATCTTTCCATCATTATTACACTAAATCATAGCAATTAATTATAATTATTATATGAGACGTAAACTTTTGCCGGTAAGTTAAGTTTTTATTTATAACATCACTCGCCAGTTCAAATGGGCCTTCAGGCATGTGCGTGAACTTTATTTTATCTCAACTGCCGCTAAGAGTAGTAAAGATCCTGACTCACTACCGAACAAGAAATTTATTCTCCTCCCCTCTCTTCTCCTCACTCACCCTCATAGCCCGCGTCTGCCCCGCCCCGCAAATTTTACTGATGGCATAACTCCCACATATGTATAGTAAATTCTAGCAATGCATTTTATATATATTATTAATCTACTTTTTTATCCAAAGATGACTGTACAAATTTCAACTCAAAATTTGAACAAATATCATTTATAGAAAAATAATTGGTAACACTTAGAAAAACTATGATTTTTTTAGATTTACTATATGCTAAGTTCATTAGTTCCTTTTTTCCACTATATTCTCTAAATGTTAATAAATTATATCACACGGTTTGTTCATGAGTTATGCACCAAAAAGGCTAAAATTAGTTACTTTGGGAAGCCACATCTCCAAAAATAAATATTTTAGAATTTTTCCCGTAGCTCCTTTATTACTTACATGGATATTAACAATTTTATTAAAAAAGTATTTAAAAATAATTTTCGATCGAACACCCTTAATCCCTTGTGCATTGTTTACCCATCATAACACTTATTTTCCAAAACACATTCACTAGTTTAGGATACATCCATTTCCAACGGGACCAAGTCAACATTCGATGAGGTACAGTGATACAAGCCAAGTTAGTCCATCTGACGGTTGTGTGCCCCAGCACTGAGGGCAGATAGCAATTGCAAGCCCTCAAAAAATGAAGTGATACTACTGTTGTGGGATGTGATCGGTGTGAGCAGGTCGATGTGGGCTGTATGTTGTGTTATGTAAGCCCGTTATCGGAGCACAGTGCAGATAGTGCGGCGGCGTAGAGCACCAACACAGGCATAGAGCTAAATGAAGTGATACTACTACTAGATGCAGAAATTATGTGTACCCGAGTTTGAAGTTGTTGTCTTAGGAACAAGAAGGTTTACAACAATTCTAATCCCACCATTGCTTCCTCGTTACTTATACTTTAATAAATATGCATTTTAAAATTTTATTATAAGTTTGACAAGTTTTTTAAATGGTTTTCACTGTACATCAAATTTACACAGTTATAACTGAAAACCTCGTTAATGTATCGAATTTATATTTTTATACCCGGTTGATAGGAAGGTTTTCTATAATTTTTATAAATTTTAGAATTTTAACTTTCCGAATAATTAAGTTATGTCAATTCCCCGAAGTATTGTTTTCTTGGCTTCTATAGGTCATAAAATTAATTACTTGGTCTAGTTGTAATCCTTATGACATGTAAAGCTAAGATACATTACTTTCATGAGTGTAAGTAAATGCGGTGATGTTATATTGATTTGAATCAATTTTAAAATAAGAACATTTCTGGATTTAAAAAGTACTTATTTAACAAATTAATACAATTGTATTTATTCTTATGACTACTAATAAAGAAGATTAGAACCGAAAATAATATTGATAGTTGATTGAGATTGGTTGAAGAAAGACTCAAGTGTTTGGTAAGTCGGCTTCCAACAACAACGAGCACGTAATCCAAGACATCGTTAGCCACTGTTGAATCCAGTTTATTGCAAAATCCTCACGCCTGGGGAGTGCAACATTTAGCATTGTACAGTTTATTTTGGGCTAGCAAGGAAAGTGGACTCCTAACTTTCTCACAATACAAATCATTGTTTTTACGTTCTGAAGCCGTCCACCAAACTGGGTGAATTACTTGTCGGCGAAGTTCCTCGGGAAGTGTCACGTGACTAACCCTCCCCCTCCCACCCACGGTTACGTACGCCTGACAAGTGAAGTCTTATCTCTATTCACAGTTTATTTTCGTTATCAAGAGCTACTTTATTATTCTCAGTGTCATGAGGCAACTTCTACGTACTTACGTAGTTTCGTAATCCGCATACCACTTGTTTGCCTTTACATCGTACCTGTATTTTGGCATGCCACGAAAGTAATGTATGAATATTACTCTACTAGTTGGTTCAGTGTCACTTCGTTTAATTTAATTTCGCAATTTAAAATACTTAAGTGGAAACCACATGTCTCTAATTGGGCTAGTTTGTTAACTATGGCAAAAAAACATATTTGGGAATCAAACTGGCAATTTTCAAAGTTAAGATTTTTTAGTGTTTAATATGGGGGAAAGTTTGTGCCAATTCTTTAGAACCATTTTTTAAACATATTTTATTCTATTTCACATGAATATATTTAAAACAGTGTTAGAAATGTATATTAAAATGTCAACTGCGTACAATGAGATTGGAATAATCTCAATATGTATTCCATCTTTGCGCCAATATTCTATTTGCCTACTAATTGAGGAAAACACGAGGTTGTAAAGTTTACGACGTATCTACTCGTCTTTAACATCAACAGCTGTATATAATTGCAAACTGGGTTAATTAGTGAGTAGAAAATGTTATCAACATTTTACCTATAAGTCTGAAGGTAGCCTACTGTTGATGATCGTTAATTTGATTGAGATTTACAGGTGTCAAACTCCTGTCATTCCCAGGTGTTGCTAACTAATTAGGCAACATTTCAACAACACCAGATATCTGAGGGTAAATCTAAACATGACTGTGTAAAACCCCACAAACAACAACGTACTAATGTCACTTTACAACAATTACGAATAAAAGCTCTTGATCTAGGTTTAATAACTGTTGAACATTTGCTATTTTTAGCAAATTTACATCGAGAATGTGCAATAAATTAAAAATCATATGAATTATACCTTGTTTGAATTATGATTACATCATCTAACTGGAGTAAAATGAACGATTCGAAAATTGAAATATACCACATCTGTTTCAGTTTCTTCAAATTAATAACATTTATACACATGTTTTACTTATTATTCAGTTGTAAGACGCCGATCGCAGAGATACGAGCGAATAGAGGGTGAGAATGGGTGTTACGAACTAAGGTCCACTGTTCCTTAAAAGAAGCAACTTATCAATAACTCAGAATACAGCACAACTAAAATACCTACGTGGAATCCTAACCACGTAGTATTGGTCTGATTTTCAGATAACTGACAAGCCTGACACTCAGTTTTCCCTACACAACACCTGAACCTTAACTACCGCCCCACATGGACATTCCAGACTTCCTTAGTTGTGTCCACGTCGATGGCAGCCACTGAGCGGACGCCGTGTAGGTTAACAGGACTGAACATAGAACCTATCGCCTACAATCTCCACAACACTTTGTCCCACAGCACTGCACCGCTAGTGGCACACAATAGTGTGTATCATTGATAACTGAATGTTCTAGGTTACTCAGAAACGCCATGACACGAAGACGTTTTTCCAGTCACACCCGCAGACTTCTCCAGAAATATGAGCGGATGGATACTCATTACTTAATATCGGAACAAAATGGTCCTGGTCACAAGGCATTGCTAGTACCAACGCGTCGTCCCGGGACTTTCACTATTTACAAGTTGGGAAATCTATCCGTATTTGTCAGTGCCCGCGGCTGTGGGCCTACCCCCTCCCCCTCTCACTGGACGCACACGATCACGGGGGCCTGATAAACACAAATTGGTGGGTACATTTAAAACTATTTCATTACATACTTGTATTTTTAATTAATTTAAATTAATTTTTATTAATATTGGTATAAAAGAATTTTTTTATAGATATTTTTAAACGGGTAAGATAACAACTATAAAAAAATTTACAAATAAATCCTATACATAAAATTAGTTTTTAATTAGCATCATACGTGTAGTTACAGATAAAAAACGCACAATTATTAAGTTATTGAAATATAAGCGCAAAATGCACAAATATTATGATATAGTTTTCTACAAACCACGTTTACCTACCTCATACCAGAGTTAACCACAAAAGAATCAATTTTTATTTTATTCTTTTGTGTAGTATTTGTGCATTTTGTACTTGTTTAGTAGTATATTTGAGCATACATTGTAAAATAATAGTGCATGTTGTACTTGCTTTGTAGTATATTGAGCATACATGGTAAAATAATAGTGCATTTTGTACATGTATTTTTGAATATTTGAGCATACATGGTAAAATAGTAGTGCATTTGTACTTGTGTTGTAGTATATTTGAGCATAAATTGTAAAATAATAGTGCATTTGTACTTGTGTTGTAGTATATTGAACAAACATAGTAAAATAATAGTGCATTTTGTACATGTATTGTTGTATATTTGCGCATACATAGTAAAATAATAGTGCATGTTGTACTTGCTTTGTAGTATATTGAGCATACATGGTAAAATAATAGTGCATTTTGTACATGTATTGTTGTATATTTGAGCATACATGGTAAAATAATAGTGCATTTTGTACTTGTATTATAGTATATTGAACATACATGGTAAAATAATAGTGCATATTGTATTTGTTTTGTAGTATATTGAACAAACATAGTAAAATAATAGTGCATTTTGTACTTGTGTTGTAGTATATTTGAGCATACATTGTAAAATAATAGTGCATTTTGTACTTGTATTATAGTATATTGAGCATACATGGTAAAATAATAGTGCATACTGTATTTGTTTTGTAGTATATTGAACAAACATAGTAAAATAATAGTGCATTTTGTACTTGTATTATAGTATATTGAGCATACATAGTAAAATAATAGTGCATTTTGTACTTGTGTTGTAGTATATTTGAGCATACAATGTAAAATAATAGTGCATTTTGTACTTGTATTATAGTATATTGAGCATACATGGTAAAATAATAGTGCATACTGTATTTGTTTTGTAGTATATTGTGTAGTATATTGAACAAACATAGTAAAATAATAGTGCATTTTGTACTTGTGTTGTAGTATATTTGAGCATACATTGTAAAATAATAGTGCATTTTGTACTTGTATTATAGTATATTGAGCATACATGGTAAAATAATAGTGCATACTGTATTTGTTTTGTAGTATATTGAACAAACATAGTAAAATAACAGTGCATTTTGTACTTGTATTATAGTATATTGAGCATACATAGTAAAATAATAGTGCATTTTGTACTTGTATTGTAGTATATTTGAGCATACATTGTAAAATAATAGTGCATTTTGTACTTGTATTATAGTATATTGAGCATACATAGTAAAATAATAGTGCATTTTGTACTTATATTGTAGTACATTTGAGCATACATTGTAAAATAACAGTGCATTTTGTACTTGTATTATAGTATATTGAGCATACATAGTAAAATAATAGTGCATTTTGTACTTATATTGTAGTACATTTGAGCATACATTGTAAAATAACAGTGCATTTTGTACTTGTATTATAGTATATTGAGCATACATAGTAAAATAATAGTGCATTTTGTACTTATATTGTAGTACATTTGAGCATACATTGTAAAATAACAGTGCATTTTGTACTTGTATTATAGTATATTGAGCATACATAGTAAAATAATAGTGCATTTTGTACTTATATTGTAGTACATTTGAGCATACATTGTAAAATAATAGTGCATTTTGTACTTGTTTTGTAGTATATTGAGCAAACATAGTAAAATAATAGTGCATTTTGTACTTATATTGTAGTACATTTGAGCATACATTGTAAAATAATAGTGCATTTTGTACTTTTACTGTACAGTATTATATTTGAGCATGCAACTCGACCTATGCTCCGATTAAACCTTTCCTCCGACTCCTTGCGGACCGTCCCTCTGGATACGTAGCGGTCAAAAGAATACGTGTTAAAACAGTTTCTGATGTCCGTTAACAACATGTAAAGTTTGCAGATAGATTGGTAACGGTTAAAATAATATTAAGTCGTCCCGGGACCTTGTATATTGCAGAATTACTTTGGTGGTGTTCCAACAATATCAGTCAAACAACAAGCGACGAGTCTAAACATTAAATAATGATGATATAAAATAATTACAAAGACGACATTATTCAATAAATATGATAGTTTCTTTTACTAAACACAAAGGTATATGTCAGGGACCGATCTACTTAAGTATGTGAATCCACTCGTGCAAACATTTATGGTTGAATGGTTGAAGTAATGTTAGCAATTATTTTGTGACAATCCTGTACCTTATGATAATCATGTTTATGTAGCTACATAAGTTTCAAAACATCGTGGTTATTAGTTACCTGAACGTATAACACAGTCGGTTATGGAAGAATGAAAATATTACCTACATTGACTTAGGCCTAACTCAAAAATTAACACTCTGCTTAGGACCAAAATTAGGTAAAATCACTCATTACAAATTTCGAAGGATATTTGTTCAGAAAATTAATATTTTTACAATTAAAACATTTTTGAACAGATTTCTTTCACTGGACGTCATATAGTATGAACTGAATGGCTTATTTTGCTATTTTATAAAACCTAATCTTTTTATTAATAGCAAAACTGCTATATATATTTTGAGTTATTTTAAATTGAAGTAAAACTTATAAAATGTGCAGCTCCGTACCATGTCTACTGCCTTAGTTACGATAAAAATAACTAATTGTTAGTTAACTAGAGTATCAACGAACACAATAACTAATCTCTATATGTTCACTCGATATATTTATATAGAACGAATTCCACTATTTCGAATGACATTATCAACGTGACTAACAACTCCTAATTTGAAAAATCCCCAAACAAACAAATACTTGATTCCAAAAAAACAACCAACCAAAAACTTGTGTTACAACCAAGTAACCGAGTACTTCTACATGTTGTTTGAAATTCATTGTATCATTGGAAATTTATAACTTATTCTTAAACTTGTTTTTGGACATTTCCAACGAGTCAATGTTTTAAAACTACACGACGTTTTGAGAGGTCGGAAACTCCTATCGTTTTCAAGTGGCCTTAAATTAGTTTACATTAATATTAAAAATAAATGAAAAATACAGTAATATTTACAAACTTAACCTACTACATGCTCTACTTAAAAAAAATATACACACAACAAACAAAAAATGCAAATAACAATTCCTGAACATAGAGAAATAATATTACATTAACAAAACAAATTACAAAAAATCAACCAAACCTTAAAAGAACGCTGCGCCTATCTTCAGGCTAGGGGATTATTTTTTTAAGTAGAATATGTAATAGGTTAGGTTTATAAAAAGTATTGTGACGAGACCTGTCCTTAAGGCCTTTCTTTCATTTGTAATATTAATGCGAGTTAATTTTGGACCACTTGAAAACGACAGGAGTTTCTTACCTCTCGAAACGTCGTATAGTTTTATAACACTGACTCGTTGGAAATAAGAGAACTTGTGTTGTGATTAAAATTAATATAGGCATATTTTGTCTGATAAAAGTCAAAAAAGCGAAAACAGAACATGATATTAATGTATCACTAACATTACATATACATTATAGTTCAGCAAGCCGTTTTATCAGTTACAATTACAGAGTGTCCGTAGTTGGTCTATGGTCACTTATTAGAGCCCACTTATTCAATAAATAAACATAACACAAAGGCATAAGCGAAACCCAGGGAGGGAGAAAGTTAAGCAAAGCCCTTATGAAATGCTTCCTTTGCCCAGTTTCACCCAACAATTGCACAACGTACAGTAAACCTACGCATTTCGTCCAATTAAGACACCGTGGTGGGAAACACTGGCCGCGATACGTACATATGTAATGTAACATTTATGGTTGTATTAAGAAACGTAAACAATACGTAAATAAATAGCTTTAATATGGAAGACGTAACTAGAGGTGCGAATCTCTGTTTAAGTTTACTTGGCTAAAAATGGTTAAGAGGCAAAGTGGACCAGCTCTAAATTTGTCATTCTAAGATATTTAAAGATACAATGTGCCAAACGTTAATAATTAAAACTGTTACTATTTACATAATCCAATTGTAAGATATGCCTTAATAACTGTGCGAAAAGTTTAATATTGATTAAAATTCATTACTCTTTAAAAAAAAGCCTTAAAATGAAAAAAATATTTTTTCCATATAGAAAATATGAATTGGTTATAACACAATCTGAAACACAGGTTTCCCTCCAAACAAACATATGTTCAGTGAATAAGAAATAAAAAGACTTAAGACAGGTAAAGAGGACAGGAAAAGTAAAGGTCAGTCCATTTTACTTTTCACCTTATGATTTTACATTACATATTAACTTATATTGGTTGGTCCTATTTTGCATTTTTGGGTTAGTTCGCTTTACCTCTTAACCATTCTTGTTCCAACGAATTTCTCTTCAAGTTATAATTACGTGATCCTTTTAATAAAATAATGAAAAAAGTGACTCGTCATAACACTAACCTATAGATAAAGTACGTTATATATATATATATATATATATATATATATATATATATATATATATATATCCTATTTTACGAAGATAACAATTAATTAAAAACCTCCTTTTATGCCATGGTTATTACAGGGTGAGGGAATACTTTATGGATAACATACAAGATGTTTAGTGTTTACCTTAAATAACGTCGAGGTACGGATAAGTTATATTAAGATTAGATTAGATTATAAGATAGCAAGATATCACTACTGTACTTGTAAGTAGACAGTTCCTTAATTAGTGAGGATTTTACATTGTGTGTATGTATATATATATATATGACGCTAGTGTGCAATTCTGTATGTTGTCAATCAATATTATATTTTGATTTGAACTTTGTACAATAAGTTATTAATTATCAGTGAAACGCAAAGAAATTAAAATTCCTTCCAGATTTTTCGCGAGCAATTTTGGCATTATTTGGCGTTGCAGGTGAAAGGCATCGTAGAAAATTTAATTTATCGGTATTTCACTAATAATTTACAGTTTGGTGTACAATTTATTACAGTTAACATTACCAATTCTCAAACTTACTGCACAAATAACTCGGAACTGATTATTTTAATATTCTACATGCCCTATTGAAAGCAGAGAATAATATAGTATTTAAAATTCCAGTGTACAAAATTAAATTATGTATTTATCGTATTTGGCCATGTATTAACGATCGACGATAATTTTTTTAATTAATTTATGTAAGAAAAAATTACATAATTATATAAATATGCTTAAATATATTTAATTATTCATTATAATTTATATTTCACCTTTTTCTATGTATAAGCCCTAATTGAATTGTATTATACACTTATTTTTCATAACGGTCTGAAAGTTTGTTTTATTGTATTTATTTATCGTAACTTATTTTGTAATTAACTGTCACTAAAACTATTTCTTGTAACAAGATCTTAATCTCCCGTGTAATTCTTATCATTAGATTTACAGAAGTAAATATATTTATTTTAAGAAGATACAACATGTATGTTATTTTCGTCCGAAATAATTTATTGCTGGGCTGTTTATGTTAACCACTTATATAAAATAAGAATATTTGCTATACAAAAAAAACTGCCGATAATCGTAGTGAGGAAAACGGCGACACATCGAAACTTATCAGGAAGCCAACAAAACTATGACAGTACCGATAAAATTTGTTTACTTTTTACTTCAATACATAAACACAAACGTGAACATATCTTTCAACTAAAATTAACTGACTTAGGGAAAATAATTTAGGAATAATATTTTAGTAGTGCTTAAAACTTTACAATTACAGTGAAAGTGCAATTCGAAAGTAAATAACTTTGACTTACAGGTAGACTACACCTGTATTTCTAAAAAATCACACTACTCGTGTATTGTCGAAGTTCTGTTTACACCGTACAATATCTTATCGAGCTGTGACACAGGTTTATATTCTTATAATTTACTGATCATTCATTATCTTATCAAAGCCTTTGCTCCGTTTCAGCTTACCTAAAAATCCCTGGAAAACCTGAGTACGATTTTAATATGAAGCAATTTTGTGTAACTTATTACAGTACATAAATTTAAAAGTAAAGATTTTTACTTTTAAGTTAATTTTTACAAGTTCAAAATTTATATTCAAACTCTTTATATTCCAAATTTAAATTCTAGTTTAATGCAACTACTTAAATAGACCTAGTCTTTTACCAATTTTAATTATTATCCTTATCTATATCACATAAATGGTATCACATAATCCAGCGGTTTAAAAATTTTTAAACATAACTAAACCATTTAAAAATTTGCTAATAAGCGAAAATTGGGTCCTTGTGAACCTTATCGAGAAGATATACTTCGGATAAATCAAGAAAATATCAAAACTGTTATCCTAATCTGTAATCAGTTGAAATATATACAGTAAATACAAGTTTACAATATAACATAATTCAGAGAAACCAACTGATATTATGATACTGACATTAAATTAAGATAGTTTTAGATTTTCCGTTCTACCTTCAGGTTCTCCTTATCACATACTGATAGCAGCTAGGCAGATAACTTTACATTTATCTGGCCATTAGAACACTACTATAAGAATGTATGTAAGTGTAAATATAACAAATATGACATCATAGATTGACGCTTCACGACAAACTGGAGAGGGCAAGGCATTACATACTGATAGCAGCCAGGGAGATAACTTTACATTTATCTGGCCATTAGAACACTACTATAAGAATGTATGTAAGTGTAAATATAACAAATATGACATCATAGATTGACGCTTCACGACAAACTGGAGAGGGCAAGGCATTACATACTGATAGCAGCCAGGAGATAACTTTACATTTATTGGCCATTCAAACATTACTACTATAAGAATGCATTGTAAGATTAAAATGTACAAATATGACATTATAGAATTGACCTTCAAAGACAAAACTGAGAGGCAAAGGCCATTAAATTATGGATAGCACCAATCGAAACCTTTAACACATTTATCTGGCAATAGAAATACAAAAGACTTATGTACAGTGTAAAGAACAAAAAGTAAGGCAGTCCATAAGATTACCTTCACACAACTGTAGAGGGCCAATGCATTTATGTTAGCAGCCGTAATAACTTTAAACCATTCTTGTCCATAGAACTACTCATATAATAGTGATTATTTAATAAAATTAAAAATAACAAGTGACTCTTTCAACACAACTATAAGGCAAAGCGTTATTAATAATATACTATAGTCATAGGAGATATACTATAATATTATTCCATTAGAAACTAACAATAAAACTCTTGTAATGTGGTTATAAAGGTAGAACAATATGAAACATAAGATTGTGTACGCTTCAAAAAACTGAGAGGGATAAGGCTATTAAATTACGATAGATAAGGCAAGATAACTACTTACATTATACTGCCAATTAGAGATTTTACAGTGTGTACGTATAGTGTAAATTAACAAATATATACATACTATAATTTACGCTTCACGACAAATACTGAGAGGGCAAGAGGCACATTTACATTTTGATAACTGTGTCAGATAACTTATTATATCTGAGCCGATTAAACATTACTTAAGAAAGATGATTATTGTTGCAGTGAAAGATCGTAAAAATATTTGACATCATAGATTACGTTCGGTACAACTTATACAGTTAACATTACAATTACTGATTATGCACAATCCGGAGATCATTTTAATTTACTGGCCATTGAACAATACTATATAGAAATTATGTAGTTAAAATTAAATAATATTACATTCCATGATTGACGATCACGACAATATTGTAGTAAGCAATATTAACATATGCTTAAACCATGAGATTAACTTTTACATTTATCTGGCCCATTAATGAAACACTACATAATAGCGAAATGTATTTTAATTGTAAATCGTAACATTTGAATAACTGCAAAATCATGTAGACAGCTTATCACGTAAATCTGTATAGTTGCAAGAGCATTACTTTTAAGGAATAGCAACATGTATGTTACTTTAACATTTATTCTGGCCTGTAGTAACACTATATAAAATAGATATTTAGCTATAAAAAAAATATGACATATAACGTATGAGCGCGACACACAAACTTGAAGGGCCAACACTATTACGATAAAATTGATTACAGCATACCAGGAAATATCTTTACAATTTAATCTGATTAGAAATAATATAGGAATAATGTTTAAGTGTAAATTAACAATTACATCAGTGTATTACGACTAACAAACTTGATTACGGGCAAGGACATACACTACTGATTGCAAAAATAACTTACTTTATTGTCATTATGTACACCGTACAGATATTTAATGTAAAGTTTAAATGTAAACATAATATTATCATCAAGCTTGTGACGCTTCAAAACCGAAAACTGAGAGCAAGGATTTAATATGAAGCAATTGGGAGATAACATTACATTTAACGGGAATAGAAATTACTTAAGTAATGTTTAAAAGTTAAAATTAACAATAACAATTCCAAATTTGAACGTTCAGAACAAACTAAGGCAAGGTACATTTAATATACTGATGCATCAAAAAAACTTTACATAATCGGCCATTAAAATTTACATAACAAACATTTAATAAATTGTAATAAGAAAATTGGTATTGGAACGCTTCGACGAAAACTTGGAAGGCAAAGAAATATATCCAAAAACTGTTATCTTAATCGGGCCATTAGAAATATATACAGTAAATACGAAGTTTAAATATAACAAATAGGACATCATGAGTATTAGTACGACAAACTTAGAGTTAGGGCTAAGGCATTACAATACTGATAGCAGCCAGGGAGATAACTTTACATTTATCTGGCCATTAGAACACTACTATAAGAATGTATGTAAGTGTAAATGTAACAAATATGACATCATAGATTGACGCTTCACGACAAACTGGAGAGGGCAAGGCATTACATACTGATAGCAGCCAGGGAGATAACTTTACATTTATCTGGCCATTAGAACACTACTATAAGAATGTATGTAAGTGTAAATGTAACAAATATGACATCATAGATTGACGCTTCACGACAAACTGGAGAGGGCAAGGCATTACATACTGATAGCAGCCAGGGAGATAACTTTACATTTATCTGGCCATTAGAACACTACTATAAGAATGTATGTAAGTGTAAATGTAACAAATATGACATCATAGATTGACGCTTCACGACAAACTGGAGAGGGCAAGGCATTACACGGGTTTAATGTTTTAGTAGATTGTGACAATACGTAATAAAAATACAATAAAAGATACTATTACCCAAGTTAAAAATGTAAAATCTAGAACTTCTTTATGTAATAGATATTGTAAAAACGCCATTGTTAAGAATTTCGACGTTCCCCTTAATTTTCAAGTATTTACAATTTTATTGGGTAGGTAAATTGAGAAGTTACACTTTAATTATTTAGCGCATAAGTTACAGATATATTTAGCTATTACTATTATACGGTATATGTGATATTTTATTTAGAAATTAATATTGTTCCTTATCTTTCTCATTTTATTTGATACACACTGTTTCTAAGTAATAAATTAATGTTTTTATCCTACGTAATGTTGAATTGTATTTAATACGTGTTTTATGATTATTAATGTTCCTGATTTTGTACTTTTTCTTTGTACATACTGTTATTGAATTAAATTTAATTATTAATGTAGCTGACTTTTGACGTTTTCCTTGGTTCAGTGCATACCTTTAGTAAGTCATATATTGATTTGGTAGTCACTATTATTGAGTTATATTTTATACTTTTTAGTTACTATTGTTATTTTTACTTTTTAATTTTTATTTAGTAGGCTACATATAGTACATTGTAAGTTACACTAAACCTTTTGTTATACATTATGTTACTGTAATAATTCTAATAACTACATTAACTTACTAACTTAGTAAGATCTACACTTTTATTAACGTAACTCACTATGTCCAGCTACTTCATGCTATTTTTCAAATTTAGGCCTACTTATTCTTTTTTTACTGTCTGTAGCTGTACTTCTGCTGTATACTTCATTCAAATATTATCCACAGTTGTCACGCATCGCTAATAATAATTGTAAACTGTTAAATTCGTATATTATATATTACTAAGGCTACTAATAAGACTACAATCTTGTAAATTAGAATAGTTTTAGTAACAAACAAGAACGATATAAGAATAAATACATTTTTTGTTTTAAATTTTGAATACATTAAAACATGTTTAATACATTTTTGTACACACTGCCTTTAATTAACGATGTAAGTGAAATAAAATTAAAATAAGCACAACGTAGTAAAGAATGTAATAATTTTGTTTCAACGAATATAGTAAGAAGGCACATAACGTATTGTAAATGTTAACATGAAAAAGGAAGAAATTCGATAAAATATAAATGCATTAGTAGAATATTTTTTTTTACGTAAGTATAAAATATCAGAAAAACGAAATTTAAATTTAAAAAAACCGCACTGTAGGTCTACACTTGGTTTCTTTTTCTCTTATTACATGCCTTTTTGATATCAAATAATGACAATTGAAAATGATAGCAAAAATAAATTCTAAAATTCAAATTCATTATAGGTCTCAATTAATAATAAGTTAAGGCCTGCTTTACACACTAATTCTTATGTATGTACTTAATGAGAAAATCCTTAAATATGCATATCCGTACTCATGAAATTTAAATTTTCTTGCTTTAGGCTTTATTGTTAGATTGTATATAGATTGCTGTATGGTTAATGGATAGCTTAGCTTTAAACTTGTGAGAAAAGCAAGATACTGAACTAAGTGCCAAAGGATTTTTATACCACGTGCAACAACCGGTGAGTGTCCTAACACGTCATTCAACAATTGCGAAGCAATGCCGCAGTGATGTATGTACATGCGCTTCCACTATACTGGTATATACTACTTAAAACAAATAACCTGACAAAATACGTTAGGTGAGTACAAAACGTATCAGTTCTAGACTTTGTCTGAAATAGATCAAGAATCGTCCACATATTCAGGAGATACATATTTCATTCCGTGAAGAACGCGGGGTTTAGATAAAAAAAAGGAAACTTAACAATAAAACTTGTTTTAAACTATTTAAAATTAATTTTAAAGTATTATTATTTTATGTTGTAAACGGATCTGAAATCCAGTTTCTCTACAATTATTTATCACGAAAATACGCAAAATATATTTTCACGACAACTCGCGTACTGCGGATTTTCGGCGGAGAAACGGCCGGCAGGTAAATTCCAGAGACACACCAATCACGGAATTCTGAGAACGAGTTCTTACGTTAGACTATGTTGTGATAGGCGAAAACTGCTTTTAGAGTCAAAATAAGTTTTTTTACCGTAAAACGAATAATACGATAATATTTAGCCTAAAAACACGTTAAAATTTTTTAACAGAAAATTTCAAAAGTGTATTTTATTTTTATCAAATAAGCTGTTTTTAAATACATTTAAATTTTAGTGAGATTAGTAAAAAGTACACTATACGACTTATCGTGTGTAGTACTAGTATTAGTATTCTAAAATATCATTCCTCCCTACCATATTGAATTGACAAAACAATTTCTAAATTATTACAAGTTACAAGATTTCAGGGAAATGTATACTGACATTTTTAAGACACGAAGGCAAATCGACGGGACTTGTAATTTTAACTTGCAGTTTAGTTACACCTTGAGTGGTGCCAGAGGAGGGGGGCGGGGGGTACACCTCGGCCCCGCTATCCGTGTCAGGGTCGCCCCCAGCGTTCTCATTAATTATGCCATTACCTACTGTTTATCTTATGGTGACGGACACTGTATTGTAAAATACTTAACCACTTAACCTCTCTAACACTGTTCAGTACTGTGAGTAATAAAGTACGTTTATTGCTGTCTGGACGGGCTATTGTGAATGTGCCTAATTTTTCCTCAAAATATTATCTAAACATTGGTTCCTTTATCTATACATATTTTAACTTGTGTTGTAATTAACTCTCACTTTTTACTAAACATATAACAGGTGGGGGAAACGACCCCACACCCGTCGACCAAAATGAATTGGTTAACTCCTAATCCCTGTCTAGGGTGCTCTACACGAATTGTTAGCCAATAATTTGTTATTTTAAACAGAATTTAGTTTTATTATTATAAAAATTTAAACTTATATGTAAGTAAGTAAATAATGCACTGTCCTACCTTCGAGCTTCATGCCAACTTCGAGGCACTTCTGGAAGCGGCAGAACGGACACCGTTTCCGCTGGGTCTTGTCGATGTGACAGCTGCGGTCCGCGACACACGTATACACCTTCTTGTTCTGCACAGTCCGCTTGAAGAACCCCTTGCACGACTCGCACGTCAAGAGGCCGTAGTGGTAGCCGGACACTTTGTCGCCACACACAGGACACAGTTCCTCGAAGCCCTCCTTGGTGTCGGGCAGGTCGGATCCGGGGGCGGAGCCCGAAGGCTGAGAGGCGGCCTGGGGATAGGCGACCACGTCCATGCCGACGCCCACGCCTGGGAAGGAGAACAAACAGGCTGTATCGAGGGCCGATCCCGCAGGCTTGGAGGTGTACAGAGGCGGAGTGGACGGGGATGGATGGATGGACTGCGAGAGCGTGTAAGGGTGCTGAGGGGGTGAACTGTACAAGGGCGGTGAGCCGTAGAGCGGGGGTGGCGGGCCGGAGTCACCGGTAGTGCCACCGCCGCCACCGTTGCCGGGACTCAGGGAGTAGTGGGACATGTTGAGGGAGGCCAAGGAAGAATGCTGCTCCATGTCCAATAACATACTCAGAATAGCACAGTATAGTAGCACGTACAATTCATCACTCACTAGACACACTCGCGATGCGAACACTAACAGAGCCACACGACGAGTGAGCAGGCCCGGCGCGCCGCGGCTCAGTGAAAGTGACGGGGGGTGACCCAGATAGCCGAGAGGGGGGGGTGTCCCACTGACCTACATACAGCCCCCCTCCATACACCACCCTACAACACACACACACACACACACACACACTCACACACACAACACTCTCGCTTTCCGCGACATTGACCCTAATAACACCATTATTCCTTTTAATTTCCCCTAAATTATGAAATATAATAATAATTACTAAACAACACTGATTATCTGCGAAGGGGGTCCTTTTCAACTTTACCGCAATATTTACTTACTTTAAACCTATTTTTCATTTTTATCAAAACAAAACTAAAATTAAATTTTAGATTTATTATAAAAAGAGAATTGTGTGCCATATTTTGAGACTTTAAAATTGCTAAAAGACTTATTATTACAATATTGAAGTGAGCATTTTAAATTATTAATTAAAATGCAAATATTTGCCATTACATTGTATAATCGGGAACATCATAACAGTTTTTGTATTCTAAAATTTGGAATTAAATTACACAAAATATTTTCAACATAATGCGCATAGGTTAGAGGCCACTAGGTCAAGTACTATTCTAAAACGAGCGATAAAGGCACACTTATCAAACAATTTAATTAATAAACAAACATTTCACATTACACTGCATCAAAAAAAGTATTAAGGAGAAGTAGATGTTCTATACGATTATTTATGTTATTGTAAAAACGCACTGTGCTGTACTTTAGTTGTTGGACTAACTCTAAGACGCGTTACAAACATTTCACACGTATGGAGGGGAGGATAGGTGCAAATTTCAAAAAGCCCAAACGAAATTATCTATTCAGAAATGTCAGCCTCCCCTAATTGTCTTCTAGCTACTATATGTAAGATGGGAAATGTACTTAATGTACATCACCAGGTGAGTGTTCCTCGGTCGCTGCTTGCCCATGTATATGGAGGTGGTCGTCTGAGATGTTTTATTGGGACAGGGTATTTTTGTTGTACTTTTCCAAGTTTGTTTTGCAATAATAGAGAGAGGTTTATAAGATTATACGCTATGCACATAGCTATTAACAATTTAAGGTAGCCGATTTCCAAACCGCTGGAACGTCAACAGCCCCAGACAGCCCTATACACTATACAGTTGTAGCAACGCAATTTAAACGGCAGCGGTCCAACACATCACTTTTCTATTTCAGCTGTACGGTTAGTGTTTATTACTACAATGAGTTATAGTGAACACTTTATGATTATTATAAAGGTTCACTCTAGTGGACCATAAGTTGATATTATAGTTCTTTAATGTAAAATCGTCAATAATTTCACATATTTAACCATATAAATATAATAAAATGCACATTAAAAAAAAACTAAATCAAGGTCTACTAGAACAGGTTTTCACCTAAAATGACACTTCAAGTATGTCTATTATTACGAACCGGATCGTAGAAATAGAAACTCGTGTTTTTGGCGTTTTTCGCGGAGGGAAACGGACACCCCCATGAGCGGAGAAGAAGATTGATTGTAGTATGGAAGACTATTCATTACTAAAACATTGATCGTAGAGATATGAACGAATACGAGGGGCGAATAAGTGTAGATGAACGAATATAGTCATTGTTCCTACGGTTGACTGTGATGTGGAAAGAGCCAATTTTATTAATTGCCCAATAGCCAAGCCAATTACGGGATCTACAGCTTTACGTAGAATCCGAACCACGTACTGCTGGTTAGATTTTCACCTTGACAAGCCTATCCTAAAGTTCTCTTCCCTTAACTAATCCGAATCCTGACTACCACCCAACACGGCCTTCTCTAGTACAGCGTCGACATCAATGGCAACCACTGAACGGACGGCACATCGGTAATACGAGGACCAAGTGTAGAACCCATCGCCCAAAATACTTTTTAAATAATTTCAAAACCAACTTAATTAGGGGAGAGGGATTGCTACAGATAATGATGTTTATGGAGATAAAATTTGTAAGAAGCTGACGCTGGTGGAGGTTGTTGCCAAAGAGCTGTTCAACTAACCGACATATATGTATTACAACACTTCTCTCCGCTGGCCTTTGAAGGGACACGACCAAGTTTCCTCGTATATGAGGCGTGATTCACACCTCAGACTTGGACATATAGGAAGGCTGATACAAGAACACAGAGACGATCTACGACATCAACATAGTTTTAAAGCCATTTCAAAATTAATAATTAATTACAAAGAAGACCAATATTTAGCTGAAATTCGTTAATGAAATATTTACTATGTTTCCTTAAAGACAAAAATTTAGGCCTAAATTAATATAGTATATGTTACCCGTTATAAATGGGTCATCTATACAGGGGTGGTCCAAAAAGAAATGATACATTTTAATATCAATTTTCATTTACCCAATTTTAACTATAAGATAAAATTTATATATGTATAGATATAAAATTAAAAAGTTTTTAGTAGTACTCAATAAATCCAAATACGAGGCTCTCTGGTGTGGACACGAAATTTAGCATATCACACAATTGATAACATTCCTTGAGTAATTCCTTTATTGTCAGCTTTTTTACGATCTCTCTCTCTCTCTCTCTCTCTCTCTCTCTCTCTCTCTCTCTCTCTCTCTCTCTCTCTCTCTCTCTCTCTCTCTCTCTCTCTCTCTCTCTCTCTCTCTCTCTCTCTCTCTCTCTCTCTCTCTCTCTCTCTCTCTCTCTCTCTCTCTCTCTCTCTCTCTCTCTCTCTCTCTCTCTCTCTCTCTCTCTCTCTCTCTCTCTCTCTCTCTCTCTCTCTCTCTCTCTCTCTCCCTCCCTCCCTCCCTCCCTCCCTCCCACCCTCCCTCCCTCCCTCCCTCCCTCCCTCCCTCCCTCCCTCCCTCCCTCCCTCCCTCCCTCCCTCCCGGCCTCCCTCCCTCCCTCCCTCCCTCCCTCCCTCCCTCCCTCCCTCCTTCCCTCCCTCCCTCCCTCTCTCCCTCTCTCCCTCTCTCCCTCTCTCCCTCTCTCCCTCTCTCTCTCTCTCTCTCTCTCTCTCTCTCTCTCTCTCTCTCTCTCTCTCTCTCTCTCTGTCTCTCTGTCTCTCTGTCTCTCTGTCTCTCTGTCTCTCTGTCTCTCTCTCTCTCTCTCTCTCTCTCTCTCTCTCTCTCTCTCTCTCTCTCTCTCTCTCTCTCTCTCTCTCTCTCTCTCTCTCTCTCTCTCTCTCCCTCTCTCTCACTGTTGCTGTCTGTTCTGCAGCTATTTGAAAAATTTTGAAACGTTTTGGTGCTGAAATATTGTTTCAAGGAAACTGTTGCGTTCTTTTTAAATAACAAAAATACATCGACAACAGGCTGGGCGAGGATGGGCTGATGCATTTGTTTTGTTTACGTTTACCATTACCGGCAACAAACAACAGGCGGGCAACAAGAAGAGATAATGTGAAAGGTAATTTTTCACCAGCGAAGAGCGTGTTTGGTTAATTAAACCTTCCAGTTTATTTATTCAGTTATTATCAATAAAATGCAGAATTACTTAAACAATTTATTGGATAAAAACATTAATATAAAGTTCATTGGATGTTGTTTCAAGTGTGGAACGTTTTGTGTTATAGTTTATTGACGTAAAGGTCTAGGCCTACTAACTCTAAAATCGTAAATTTTGACAAAGTGTTTTAGTTTTGTGTGAATTATTATTTATTAAAACCAACAAGGTTATTATGCAGTTTCTTGCCACCAAACAACATTTAAAAGCTACCTGAAATGGGTCAATAATTGACTACAGTTTCGTGAGAATTTTTTATTCTGCGAAAATCGTTTTTACAGAACAATTCGAAAAAACTAATGTCACATTTTTTAGTATTTTTTATATATTTCCGTTAATTTAAATGATATTATAATCGTATTTTTTTTATTTTTATGTGTTGTTTTTGCGCTAAATACGAATTTGAAAACTATTTTGGGTATTTATGCAGTTTCTTGCCATCAAAGAAATTTGGAACATTTTGCTTGAAATGGGTCTAGAATTGGTTGTATTTTCACGAGATATGCTTTTTATTGAAAGGAAATAAAGTATTTTACCGGAAAATTCGAAAAAACCAATGTCACAACTTTTAGTATTTTTTTCATATTTCCGTTAATTTAAATGGTATTTTAATCATCTTTTTTTATTTTGATGTGTTTTTTTTTTTTTTTTTGCGCTGAATACAAATGTGAAAACTATTTTGGTCTATTACAAATATTTCTCGAGACATAACAGAAAAACTACTATCGCGATTAGCGGCCATTATGCGATCATTATATACAACTATTAATCACAAAAACTGAATTCACCTATATTCCCGCCGGAGGGATGACCGGCAGGCCGTCACGGAGGCCAAACACTCGAATTTAATGCAAATTACGAATTTTTGTTGAGAAAATAGACAATTAGGATAAATTAGGTTGTCAGTAAAAAATGCATTTTCGAGCTGAAAAAATAATTTTACTACAAAACCAGTTATATATTTGTTTTCAGCATAAAAAACACGAGAAATAAAAAAAATTTTCGAAAAATAACTATTTTTAAAAAAGTTGATTTTTTCACTACCGTATGCGATTTTTCGCTAAAAAACGAGTTTTCCACGGATAAAATCAAACTCCTCAAGAGATTTAAACTCATATCTACCACTTTTTCAACATGAAATCGCACTTTCAGTGGTGGCAAGTAAGTGCATAATTACCCTATTTTGGTCTATACAAATTATTTCTCGAGATATAACGGAAAAACTACTTTCGCGGCGAATCACGATTAGCGATCATTATATACATCAGATTTTAACCACAAAAAAACTGAATTCACGCATACTCCTGCCGGAATGACGGACGGTAGGCCGTCACGGAGGTCAGGCACAATAATTTAACGCAAATTACGTCTATTTGTTGAGTAAATAGTCATGTTAAGTTCGGTTATGTTGGTCAGTAAAAAGTGTATTTTTCAGGCCGAAAAAATAATGTTACTGGATAACCCAATATTCGTGATCAGCATAAAAAACATTTCGCGGAAATTACGTATTTTACCGAAAAATTCGGAAAACTGATATCGCAACTTAGGCTATAGTATTTTTGACATTGACCCATACACGTACAGTGGGTCATTACCACTGTACGTGTATGGGTGGGTAGGTGGGTCATTACCACTGTACGTGTATGGGTGGGCGGGTGGGTCATTACCACTGTACGTGTATATTCAATACCATCGTAAGTGTATGGGTGGGTAGGTGGGTCAGCACCCCCGTGGTATTGACCCGCCGTGGTATTAACACGTACATTGGTATTGACCCGCCCACCCACACACGTACAGTGGTATGGACCCACCCGCCCGCCAATACACGTACAGTGTTAAACATTTTCGACTTTTTCTAAATGTTTGACTTTTTCGAAATTTTTGACTTTTTGAAAAGACGATAAGTTGACTTTTACTTTAAGACGATAAGTTTAAATATCAATTATGTCCGTTGTGGACCATGTCCATGCTGTTGTGGATATGGGGCAAAAGGCGTACGGACCGAATCCTTGCAGGTTTCAGGGGGGAAGGGTAAAATCA
The DNA here is from genome assembly GCA_035578905.1 of Stictocephala bisonia. Classification (NCBI taxonomy): domain Eukaryota; kingdom Metazoa; phylum Arthropoda; class Insecta; order Hemiptera; family Membracidae; genus Stictocephala; species Stictocephala bisonia. Next base: position 976,885 of record JAQJVL010000267.1, read on the forward strand.
GATAAAAAACTAGTTTTTTCGATTTTCTGTTAAAAAAGAGTTTTCTGCGGATGAAATCAACCTCCTCAAAAAAAACTCACATTTCATCACTTTTTCAACAAGAAACTGTATTTTCAGAGGTGACAAGATATTGCATAGTTACCAAAACATGTAAAATGAAAAAAAAACCTCCTCAAAAGTTCACATTTCAATATTTTTTCAACAAAAAAATTTTATTTTCAGAGGTGAAAAGAAATTGCGTGGTTACCAAAACATGTAAAATGAAAAAAAAGTTGTAAAAAAATAACGATTTTTAAAAATGTGGGTTTTCTTCACATACTTATCAGATAAAAAACGAGTTTTGTTTTCAACTCATTGTGTTATTGATATAACAGTAATTAATTAAAGCTGGGCCTATCGCAAATAGTCCATAGGCTTATTAGTAAAATTTGTATTAAAGTAAGTTAGGCATATCACTAGATTTTGAGCCTACTTATCAATGAAATAAAAATTTTTAGGTAACTGCTAATTAAGCCTAGGATACATATGCAATAATTCAATTTCTTTATGGCCTACAAGATTATTGACATGCCTAGCTATAAAACGTGCTTTTTTATGTATTGTACTATAATGAGTGATTACGTCGATTCAGAAATATTTTCCTCTGTAAGTGCGCCTTGAATTTTGTTTGAAACCCCTTGGAAAAAACCTTGAATTGTGCTTGAATTTTTTTTACATGATTGAGTAGCCACCCTGTGTCTGTCTGTCTCTCTCTCATCGAACTGTGACTTTTGACCAATAATCATAGTAGATTAGCTGTATAACGTAAAATCACAGAATTTAATTTATTTACAGTGTTTCACTTACATTACTTGCGTTGTTATCTATTTATAAAAATACCCAATGGTATTAATTAGCCTTTTTAAAACTCGTTCATTTAATTTGTTTTTGTTTAACAGCTGAAGATTAAACTTTTAATGCATCAGTAGTATAATGTCAAACATAAAAAATAAACATGTTTATATATTTTTATTTTAAACTAATTTTTACAAAACAGGTGTTATTAATTTACTAAAATCAACCCAATGTTATTCTTATGGAAAAAATGATATTTTGAGAGGCTGTTTGTACTCCTTAGGAATGGAATTTCGAAAAAGCCTTTATAATGCACCTCTAGAGCATATTATAAACATATGTACTAAATTTCATGTCTCTATCTTTTTTATAGGCGATGTTGAATCAATGAGTCAGGACTTGTCTTTTTATATTTTTAGATGTAAACCACAGTAAATTATCAACAAACGGCTGTTTGGCCACTAATTTAAAAACTGCTGTTTGAATAATTAATTGTAAAAAAGCTAGCAATAAAGGAATTACTAAAGCGATGTTATCAATGGTGTGATATGCTAAATTTCGAGACCACGCCTAGAGAGCCTCGTATATTTGGATTTATTGAGTACTAATAAAAACTTTTTAATTTATATATCTATACATATATAAATTTTACCTTATCGTTAAAATTGGGTAAATGAAAATTGATATTAAAATGTATCATTTCTTTTTGGACCACCCCTGTATAGATGACCCATTTATAACGGGTAACATATACTATATTCATTTAGGCCCAAATTTTTAAATTTAGGCCAAAACACCCTGGAAGAAATAAGAGACCAGCAGCCTCTTAATATATGATGGGCCCACCCGCCCTCTCATACACGTACAGTGGTAATTTCCCTCATGATCTTCCAACACGTACAGTGGTAATTTCCCACCCACCCCTCCCCCATACACGTACAGGGTAATTTCCCCCCCCATACACGTACAGTGGTAATTTCCCACCCGCCCTCCCATACACGTACAGTGGTAATTTCCCACCCGCCCCTCCCCCCCTACACGTACAGTGGTAATTTCCCCCCCCCCCCATACACGTACAGTGGTAATTTCCCACCCGCCCTCCCATATACGTACAGTGGTAATTTCCCACCCACCCTCCCATACACGTACAGTGGTAATTTCCCACCCGCCCTCCCATACACGTACAGTGGTAATTTCCCACCCGCCCCCCCATATACGTACAGGGTAATTTTCCACCCGCCCCCCCATACACGTACAGTGGTAATTTCCCACCCGCCCCTCCCATATACGTACAGGGTAATTACCCACCCGCCCCCCCATACACGTACAGTGGTAATTTCCCACCCGCCCTCCCATACACGTACAGTGGTAATTTCCCACCCGCCCCTCCCCCCCTACACGTACAGTGGTAATTTTCCCCCCCCCCCATACACGTACAGTGGTAATTTCCCACCCGCCCTCCCATATACGTACAGTGGTAATTTCCCACCCGCCCTCCCATACACGTACAGTGGTAATTTCCCACCCGCCCTCCCATACACGTACAGTGGTAATTTCCCACCCGCCCCCCCATATACGTACAGGGTAATTTTCCACCCGCCCCCCCATACACGTACAGTGGTAATTTCCCACCCGCCCCTCCCATATACGTACAGGGTAATTACCCACCCGCCCCCCCATACACGTACAGTGGTAATTTCCCACCCGCCCCCCCCATATACGTACAGGGTAATTTCCCACCCACCCCCCCCCATACACGTACAGTGGTAATGTCCCACCCACCCCTCCCATATACGTACAGGGTAATTTCCCACCCGCCCCCCATACACGTACAGTGGTAATTTCCCACCCGCCCCCCCCCCATATACGTACAGGGTAATTTCCCACCCGCCCCTCCATACACGTACAGTGGTAATTTCCCACCCGCCCCCCCCCATATACGTACAAGGTAATTTCCCACCCGCCCCCCATACACGTACAGTGGTAATTTCCCACCCGCCCTCTCATATACGTACAGTGGTAATTTCCCACATGATCTCCCAACACGTACAGTGGTAATTTCCCACCCGCCCCTCCTCATACACGTACAGGGTAATTTCCCAATTTTCCACCCACCCTCCCATACACGTACAGTGGTAATTTCCCACCCGCCCCTCCTCCATACAAGTACAGGGTAATTTCCCGCCCGCTCCCCCTGCACGTACAGCGGTAATTTTCCACCCGCCCCTCCTTCATACACGTACAGGGTAATTTCCCGCCCCCCCTACACGTACAGCGGTATTTCCCACCCGCCCCTCCTCCATACACGTACAGGGTAATTTCCCATCCGCCCTCCCATACACGTACAGTGGTAATTTCCCACCCGCCCCTCCTCCTTACACGTACAGTGTAATTTCCCGCCCGCCCTCCCCCTACACGTACAGCGGTAATTTCCCACCCGCCCCTCCTCCATACACGTACAGGGTAATTTCCCACCCACCCTCCCATACACGTACAGTGGTAATTTCCCACCCGCCCCTCCTCCATACACGTACAGGGTAATTTCCCGCCCCCCCCCCCCCCTACACGTACTGCGGTAATTTCAAACCCGCCCTCCCATACACGTACAGTGCCAATGAAAGCTGGCGATAAATAAATTACTGAACCGATGTTAAATTTAATGTCCAAGAAGTGCAGTAAAACTGTGAGATATGCTACATTTCGTGTTCATACCTACATTGCCTCAAACGGTGTATATACCAGGATTTATTGAGTACTACTAAAAACGTTTTGAGTTTTCCTATCTGTAGGCCTTGATATATAAATTTTACCTTATAAGTTAAAATTGGGTAAATGAAAATTGATGTTAAAATGTATTCTTTCTTTACGGACCACACTTTAATTGAAATAAACTTTCGTGTATAGATCGTTGAAGCTGAAAACCTATAATGAATAGCTCTTTACACTGTATTTGAGCAGTCTCCTGTTTTATTGAAAAGGCTTTTAGGGTAGTAAAAATCAATTTTCAGGCATGCCATGGGGTTTACAGGCCATTAATATTAAAAGTTACATTTATTACAAAACATTATTCAAGATGTTGCTAAAAAAATTCCATATTCTGTATCCGACTAAATGTTCTTTTATTTACCAGAACGACATGGAGCCACACGACTGCAAAAGTAGCATATAATTTAAAATGAATAATGCTGGTTTTTTTCCAACTAATGAATCACACACATAACTATAAATTTGACAATATCGGTAGTAAAGAGATATGTCTATAATTTGAAGGGTCTTTTTTATCATTTTTTAAGTATCGGAATTATTTAAGAAATTTTTAATTAGTTAGGAAAGTGTCTAGATATGACGGAAGAATTTACAAGATCTGTTGGTATTTTACTACGATTACGTTTAGCCGGTTGTATTATTGATATCTGAATATTATCATATCCACTTGATTTAAATGAGTTAATTAAATTTTTTTATCTTTTATTTACATTATTATTTTATTTACATTACTATTTTTTTATTTCTGCCTGTACAAAAATATATTTTTTACAGACACAAATAAATATTAATAGTTTATAAATATCAAGTTGACATTAATGCAAGAGTATGAGTATAATGTCGGCTGTTGAGAGGGTGTTTTCATAGTCTACGGTCTAACTGATTTGACAGCACTGTACGACATCTGCCGTAGCCAAGAATTAGTTTCATGGCGGACAAGTAATAACATAATAACAAGAAATAATAAAATAACTTTATTTAGTATTTTTATGTGAGGTTAATCATTAAAATATAATTTAGCGAATTAATTTGTTTAATTTTTAGTATGTATAAGAAGCCTATTGGCATTTTTAAATGTGAAAAAAAAATGTTATTGCATTATTCTTTTATAATTAACATAATAATTAAAGGTATAGTTATTCTTATTATGCATTTTTTTATTTTTCATTCAACCCCACAGACCACAACTTGTAGATAAATATACTTAAATTTTACATTTAGTAGGCTATTCTAAATAGTAACAGCAAATCATGAATGTATTTATGGTTTTGACATAAGAGTTCTAGAACATAATTTTAAACAGAAAAATCATTTACAATTCATAATAAAATTACAAACATACATCGATATTTTTCTCTCGATAGTATCGTAAGATCGATATTTGTTTTGCGATATATCGATCATTCGATAAGTTGGAACATTTGCCATCCCTCCCGACAAGTGTTAAATAACTTGACAAACTAAGGTCATGTTTAAAGCATATCTAGATTGGAATAATTGTGGAGCACTATGGGCAGACCCTGGCCGAGCGAAACAATTTACAAGGGTCACTAAAAGAGAAAGCACCGCGTCATATATCTCGGAGCCCAGGGTTGTCAACACCGAGCCCTCGGGCCTTTGACGAACCGCCTTTCTCCTCAAATGTGCACCTCTACTTTTTATCGTACCTAAATGCATTATAGACCTACTCCTATTGTCGTTTTTGGCATCTTCCAGCAGACAGGAAGTTCAGGTGACCTATTTAAATTCACAACTAACTGAAGTGAAAATCTACTGAGTTAGCTAAGTTTTAATGGACGTACATAATATTCAGAAAGTACACCAGTTGTAGGCCTACCTTTATAATGCAGTAATGACAAGATAAGTTTTGAATTTTATATTCAAAATGACTAAACATTTTTAAAAAATCTTAATGTTATTTCTGAAATGTGTTGCCTTGAAGCCTACTTGATTTTTTTTAATTTGTCAGCCCAATAGATGAAGGCGTTTTCTAGTAACATTTTTATGTCCATATAAATTAATCAGTTGAGAAACGAGCGAAATAGCGAGAGGGAAATATTCGTACCAACAAGATTCGAAGACAATGTATACAAATTCAAACACGGCAGTGAATATATGAACACTTTAAAAATAACCGAAAAAACAATGAAGAAATGATTGAACACTTTCGGAAAAATCGGCAGAATAAAGACCTGGCGGTAATTGGCAAAGAACAGGACGACCGGCATACGAAACAGTAAAACCTAAACAAAAAACAGGAGGTAAGTGGACATGGTAAAAATACAAGCAAACAGTTGAAGGATGAAGAAATTTCGGGGGGAAAAAGAAAAAAAAATCACAAGGAGACTGTACTGATCATATAACAATAACAATAAAATAAAACAAAAGTAAATTATAACCACGCGAAATCAATTATTTGCTGAACATTTGTAAAACAACAATTGTAAAATGTTACTGATTGAAAGACTAGTCTGTTAATTTAGAGGATAAGTGGGTTCACATTCAAATCAAAATAAAATAAAAACTTCTGTATCTGAACAGAGTTTATTAACTATCATCAATATGTTTTGCAAGATTTTTACAGATTTGTTATATTTATTGGACACAATCTGAATAACCGTTTTCGCAGAGTGATAAAAGAGTAGAAATGAAATGAAATGAAATGGTTTATTGTCACAGAAAATTACATTAGTGTTAAACAGATAATCTGCTACTAACTGGTGACTCGTCAATTGTTACAAAACTACTAACCTAAAGAATTAAAAAAGAAGAAATAACAAAATAAAGAGGTTAAATCACCAACTAATCAATAATTTATACACAATAACATACTTAATAAATTATTTGTCAGCGTATCTAAAATATAACGACCTCGTCCTGCAGAAATTCGGAGACGGAGTAATAGCTTCGGTCAACTAGAAACTGCCTGAACTTTCTATAGAGCTGATTGGCATTCCCCAAGCTTTTGTATTTCTGTGGTATTTTATTATAAATTTGTATTCCGCTACATAATGGACTATTTTCATATTTTCTTAATCTATGTTTGGGGGCACGTAGTTTATTTTTACTTCTTGTATTATAGTCGTGGTTCACATTATTTTGTTGGTAAGAATATATATTTTCGTGTACATTTTTTACTACTTCCAACAAATACAATCCTGGGAATGTAAGAATACCAAGTTCTTTAAATATTCTTCTGCAAGATTCTCTTGGGTTCATACCCATCATGACTCTTATCATTTTCTTTTGGGCTCTAAATATTTTTTCCCAGTGATTTGAACGTCCCCACATAATTATTCCATAGCGTAATATGGATTCAAAGTACGCAAAATACAGCACTAACTTGATTCTCCTGCTCGCTATATGAGTCAGACATGACATGTTAAATATTGCCTTGTTCAGCCTCGAAGTAATATATTCTATGTGCGCTTTCCATTTGAGTGTTGAGTCAAAAACTAGACCAAGCAATTTCACTGTCTCTGCTATCGCCCCATCGTACTTGTTTGCATCATTTACTACTGTTTGAGTTTTAAACTGTATGATGCTTGTTTTTTCCTTATTTAAATTTAGACTTAGTAAAGATTTCATAATGGCCAACAGAACACGACCTCGGGGGGAACTGTAGCCCGACGTGTGAATCTCGCCTTCGGTAACGGCAGAGAGCAGCTTACCAACTTTTGTAAGCGTACAAATGAAATACAAATTACGTGAAAACAAACCATCCGTGAACCTGGTGTTTTGTGCACAGCAGAGCCGTATAAGGTGAATCTCGCCTTAGGTAATGGCAGAGAGCGGCTTACCAACTTTTGTAAGTGTACAAATGAAATGAAAATTACGGAAGAACAAACCATCCATGAACCTCGTGTTTTGTGCACAGCAGAGCCGTATGAGATGAATCTCGCCTTCGGTAACGGCAGAGAGCGACTTACCAACTTTTGTACGCGTACAAATGAAAAACAAATTACGGAAGAACAAACCGTCCATGAACCTCGTGTTTTGTGCACAGCAGAGCCGTATGAGATGAATCTCGCCTTCGGTAACGGCAGAGAGCAGCTTACCAACTTTTGTAAGCGTACAAATGAAATACAAATTACGTGAGAACAAACCATCCGTGAACCTGGTGTTTTGTGCACAGCAGAGCCTTATAAGGCAACTGACAAATGTCCAACTAACCCAAAACATTCTCAAGCATGCGTATAACTTAAATGCGAAGTTTTATATAAAGCTTTAATCTCGTTTCTCCGTGAAGTAACAACGGAAGGGCTACCAACAAAACATATGTAATAATTAAAATATGTATAATGCACATTACTGTAAGTAGAATAGTGGCAAAACTATAATTTTATTTGTTTAGATGTACCTGATACTATGCACTATGTATCGGGACATGAATTTACCTGATACGATGCACTATGTATCGGGACATGAATTTAACTGATACGATGCACTATGTATCGGGACATGAATTTACCTGATACGATGCACTATGTATCGGGACATGAATTTACCTGATACGATGCACTATGTATCGGGACATGAATTTACCTGATACGATGCACTATGTATCGGGACACGAATTTACCTGATACGATGCACTATGTATCGGGACATGAATTTACCTGATACTATGCACTATGTATCGGGACATGAATTTACCTGATACGATGCACTATGTATCGGGACATGAATTTACCTGATACGATGCACTATGTATCGGGACATGAATTTACCTGATACGATGCACTATGTATCGGGACATGATTTTACCTGATACGATGCACTATGTATCGGGACATGATTTTACCTGATACGATGCACTATGTATCGGGACATGAATTTACCTGATACGATGTAATTTATAATCAACATTTATAATCAGGCCGTATATTTACCTGGTATAATACCAGTAATATATTTATGTATTACTGTATGTTATATGTAATAAAGTAATCACTATGTATCGGGACATGAATTTACCTGATACGATGCACTATGTATCGGGACATGAATTTACCTGATACGATGCACTAGATTTTACTTTGCCATAAACTTAATGTGGCCGTTTTACAAACTGCCAAGTCACCGCTGGAAAGTCCATAATGCATTTAGTAGAGATCACGTCTTATCGACGATACGTTTATTGATAAGGGCCGAATCATTACAATAGAAACCCATGTTTTGGGACGTTTTTCGTGAAGAGAAACGGCCACCTTAATGCGATGCACGGTGACTCTATACGTGAGTATATAATGAAAATATGATTACTATAAGAATTAATACCTACAAAAACCCATTTAACTTTTGGCTTTGCTCAGAATAATCGAATAAAGTGTTATTAGTTTGTCGCTAAAACATGGATCTAACCAAGTCCACAAAGAAAATGCATAGATAACAAAATTATTATCGTTTTTCATACCTAAAACATGTTTCATACTAAGCAGTGGATCCAAGTGTGGTGACGAGTCACCCGCCCACCTGGACACTGCACGGTCACTGCAGTAATCATTATACACCGATTGTGTGTACCTGATAATCAACCCCTCCCTGCACATTAACCTGTTACACTATCTATTGTATACCAACAGACTGGTACAGTGGTGGCGAGTCATCCCGTCCGCCCGGCCACTGCACGATCACTACGGTAATCATTACAAACCAATTATGTGAATCTGACAATCACTCTCTCCCTGCACACAAACCTTATACACTATACTGTATACCACCAACATACGGGTACAGTGGTGGCGAGTCATCCCGTCCGCCCGGCCACTGCACGATCACTGCGGTAATCATTATAAACCGATTGTGTGTACCTGACAGTCACTCCCTCCCTGCACACAAACCTGTTACACTATACTGTATACCAACATACGGGTACAGTGGTGGCGAGTCATCCCGTCCGCCCGGCCACTTCACGGTCACTGCGGTAATCATTATAAACCAATTGTGTGAACTTGACAATCACTCCCTCCCTGCACACAAGCCTGTTACACTATCTATTGTTTACCATCATACGGGTACAGTGAGGTGGCGTAAATTAACTCTTTATTCTTTCCTATAAACTTGGGTAGTAGACCCTATGATCAACTCGAGTAGCCACTTGTAACCAACAGTTAGCAATCCGTAATTACCCCGGCTACCCACCCATGATCAAGTCGGGTAGTCTTATGATGACCTTGTATAGCAATGTTCATTTATTGTATCCTCTCTTGATAAACTTAGGTAGCACCCGTGATCGACGTGAGTAGCCACCCGTGATCAAAATGAGTAGCCCCATGAATCAGTTTGATAGCATAAGTAATCTACTTGATTAGCATCTTTGATCAACTTAGGTAGCCACCCGTGGGAGGTTCACGTTGATCACTCAGAGTCCAGATACTACCAGCCCACCCCATCAGTTACAGAGGAATTGACCCACCAGCCAACCCCTACTCGTACAGTGGTATTGAACCACCAGCCCACCCCTACACGTAGAGGTATTGACCCACACAGTGGTACTGAACCACCAGCCCACCCATACACGTACCTATCAGCCCACCCTACACGTACAGAAGTATTGACCTATCAGCCCACCCTACACGTACAGAGGTATTGACCCACCAGCCCACCCCTACACGTAGAGGTATTGACCCACACAGTGGTTTTGAACCACCAGCCCACCCATACACGTACCTATCAGCCCACCCATACACGTACCTATCAGCCCACTCTACACGTACAGAGGTATTGACCCAAAAGCCCACCCCTATAGTGAGGTGGCATGACATCCCGTCCGCCCGACCACTGCACGATCACTGCGGTAATCATTATTAACCAATTATGTGAATCTGACAATCACTCCCTCCCTGCACACAAACCTTATACACTATACTGTATACCACCAACATACGGGTAATGTGTGGTGGCGAGTCATCCCGTCCGCCCGGCCACTGCACGATCACTGCGGTAATCATTATAAACCAATTATGTGAATCTGACAATCACTCCCTCCCTGCACACAAACCTGTTACACTCTACTGTATACCTACGTACGGGTAATGTGTGGTAGCGAGTCATCCCGTCCAACCGCCCACTGCACGATCACTGCGGTAATCATTATAAACCAATTATGTAAACTTGACAATCACTCCCTCCCTGCACACAAACCTGTTACACTCTACTGTATACAACAGACTGGTACAGTGAGGTAGCGAGTCATCCCGTCCGCCCGGCAACTGCACGATCACTGCGGTAATCATTATAAACCAATTATGTAAACTTGACAATCACTCCCTCCCTGCACACAAACCTGTTACACTCTACTTTATACAACATACGGGTAGAGTGAGGTGGCGCGTCATTCTGTCCGCCCGGCCACTGCAAGATCACTGCGGTATTCATTATAAACCAATTATGTGAATCTGACAATCACTCTCTCCCTGCACACAAACCTGTTGCACCTTACCGTATACCACCAACATACGGGTACAGTGGTGGCGAGTCATCCCGTCCGCCCGGCCACTACACGATCACTGCGGTAATCATTATAAACCGATTGTGTGAACCTGACAGTCACTCCCTCCCTGCACACAAACCTGTTACACTATACTGTATACCAACATACGGGTACAGTGGTGGCGAGTCATCCCGTCCACCCGGCCACTGCACGATCACTGCGGTAATCATTATAAACCGATTGTGTGAACCTGACAGTCACTCCCTCCCTGCACACAAACCTTATACACTATACTGTATACCACCAACATACGGGTACAGTGGTGGCGAGTCATCCCGTCCGCCCGGCCACTGCACGATCACTGCGGTAATCATTATAAACCGATTGTGTGAACCTGACAATCACTCCCTCCCAGCACACAAACCTGTTACACTATACTGTATACCTACGGACGGGTAATGTGTGGTAGCGAGTCATCCCGTCCACCCGGCCACTGCACGATCACTGCGGTAATCATTATAAACCGATTGTGTGAACCTGACAATCACTCCCTCCCAGCACACAAACCTGTTACACTATAGTGTATACCAACATATGGGTAAAGTGTGGTGCTGACTCATCCAGCCGCCCGGCCACCGCAGTAATCATTATACACTGATTATGTGAACCTTACCATCACTCCCTTCCTGCAAACATTTTCCATGGTAAAGCAGCTTCTTCGAAAACAAATAATAACTTTGTATTTATTACAATATATTAGAATTGTTAAGTGACTACATTTTGCAATACAAATTAATTGTACTTATACGGTAATTCATATAATTAATGCTCACAATCATGTAATTGATTAAATTTAATGTCCATAGTAAGTAACTATAAGGAAATCATAAAATGTGCATATATAATTGTACATATGAAATACGCGTGATTGGGATTGGATTAACGTAATTTTATTAGTTTTAATTTGTAATGAGAAAATACAAACACGTATATACTTTTGTAAAATTTTGTTGAATAAGGGTACATGCTGGAAATTTACTGTTCCAACAGCCTACCCTTTATATTTTTGGTTCTGTTTAGTTCAAGGGCACGTTGTCTGGCGAGTAATTTATCAATAAACGATAAAAATAACGCATTCATTATTATGAATCTGAAAATTAACAATTTATTCCCACTAATTTCTGTATAGGATAAACTAAACTCAAATAGAAATTTAACCAGTAAAAAATATTATTGAATTAAGCAGTTAATTACTCGTTAGGAATTAAAACATCCAACTATCAAAACTGTTCGAAATTGTATGACTTATCTGAATAATCAAAAAGGCATACAAATTGGGTTTAAATTTTTTTTAGTATTCCTTAATTTTAAAACAATATATAAACAGATTTTACACGGATGCCAATTTTCTTTAAAAACGTACACAAACACAATGACAGATATATAAAGAGGGAATTTAAGACACCCATGCTTGGTGTAATGAAAACGTCTGAAAGACATCGTGGGGTGGGCCAGGGGGTGGCACTGCGGCCGGCGTCCTACTTTTTCTCGGCGTAACTAGGCCACGTGAGAGTGCCTACACCAGTTAAGAGACATGCGGTTTTAACTAATATATTTTAAATTGTAATTCACATCTTTCCTGAAAATTTAATCCAACTATTTAAAACCATTTTTGGGAAATTTCCATTTATCTATGATTTCTACATATAAAAATAATTTTAAAAAACCAATATTTGAAAAAAGTGAAAAATAATCAGGAGATGTTGGCTAAATACACCTATATACCAAATTTTATAAAAATTGATCCATCCGTTTGGTCTTCAGGGAAGTGCACATACACACAGACAGACACACATTCGGACAGACGCAAAAAAAAATTGATTTAACACTTTTTTGGGTTCAGAGGATTCTAAAATGGATTTTTGGACCAACTTGTAGAAACAATATATATATATATATATATATATATATATATATATATATGATACTTTCATAATATATCTTTTGACTCCAATTACAAGTGATTACACTGTATTACATAAAATCATATTGTGTAAATGTATATCCGGTAGCTCATTAACTTTATTTGCACTACTTTTAGTCTAAACATAAAGTAATATAATCTTTCATTATATACTCCTACGATAGACATCTCATCTGATAGGCACACCTAGGGGACACCCCTGTACACTTCGCGTGCCAACCCCCCTCGCTGCGCTCGTAACACGTCGGTTTTCGGCCTCGGTAATGCTTGTTGACATTAAGGCTTCGGCCAGTGACTTCTAAATTGAAAATGTTAGCGCGTAAACTGAACCGAGTAAAATCATAATAATACATTTATTTACAGTATCACAGTAAACCACGCGTTGCTAACTGCTTAAAGTATAAACACACAACGATATTACTTAAGACTTTTCAAACGTGTTCGTTTCATTTACATCTGAAGATTTAATTAAATAAATAAAATAACAGCATTAAATTACCAATGAAGCCTTCAAGTCTGGTAGAGCGGAGCTCTACAGTCGAAAATAGACCAAACCATGCTTACAACTCTCCTTGGTTTAACAAATGAAAGATCTAACCTCCTCAACTTACAAAAACCCATTTTTTACATTCCAACAGCTGTTAAAACTTTTTGAAAATAAGTATTTACATTTTAACAGCTGTTACTTTTCGATTCATTAAATATATCTCCAGGTTATTCTATGGACGAACAACATACTTTGAGGGCTTTTCATACCCTTCAGGTTGAAAATATTGAAGGACTAAGACCTAATTGCACAACTACGAACAGGGTAACATTTTTTCACACCTCTTAACCATTTAAATTGGTTAAGGAATATGGGAGGAGTTGAAAAAAATGGATTCACGTATTATAAGGATTGTACCTGTAATTTGTTTTAGTGAGGTCTGCTATGACAAATGGTTTAAACCACATTAAATTTACATGGGACCACAGCACTCGACAATGTATCACAAAAACAACAGATAATATCAGACACAAATCTTTGATCACTTTGGTAGCCACCCGTAATTTACTTTATAATGCTTGTGTAATTTACATGTAGCATATAACTTAGAAAAATTAAGAATAATTCAAAATCATTTCTCGAGAATAATCTAAATATATGAAAAGACAAGTCTTAACTCACTGACTGATTCAACATCGCCCAGCAAATACCATATAAGATAGAGGCATGACATTTAGAACATATGTTTATCTTATGTCCTAGAGGCACACCAAGAAAGAATTTTTCGAAGTTCCATTCCTAAGGGGTACAAACAGCCCCTCAAAATTTACTGTATTCCATAAGAATAACATTGTGTTGACTTTAGTAAATTCGTAACAGCTGTTTTGTAAATAAATAAATATGGTTATTTTGTATGTTTGACATTATACTATTGATGCATTAAGAGTTTAATCTTCAGCTGTTAAACAAAAACAAATGAAGTGAACAAGTTTTAACTCTTTGAAGCATGGTGGTGAGTAGAACTGACCATTTAATTTTTGCCCTTTCCAGCATGGTGGTTAGCAATGCAAACCACTTAATAATAACATTCTAGCCTGCTACCTAGTGGCCAAAACATGAACTAAGTAATATGTATGGTTCTTCCAAAGCATGACAGATGGCAGTGTGATGCTGCTTTTGCCAAAATTATATTTTATGTGAGTCACTGGTGAGTCAGCTGAGTTGTAAACAAGTCCTTTGATCAGTGTTGTGCCCATGTTTACATTTGTTATGATTAACACTTAGTGTTTATGGTAGTGAGTTATAATGTGCTTTAACTTTTTAATTAATGATATAACAAATTGAGAACATGCAATATTTTATTATTTGGTGAACAGTATGGTGCTCGTTTTACTGTTTTAACAAGTGGTTAGAAGAGCTGACCACCATGCACTCAGGGTAGGCCTAACCTATATGTAAACATTGGAACTTTTATTATTTTCCTGGGTAACTTTGTCATGGATCGTGAAGCAATTGCCAAATATTTTGAAGAAATACCTAGTGGTTCAGATCTTGATCACTCTGATGACACAGATGAAGATTCAACGTGGTTTCCTTCTGAAAGCAAGTCGAGTACAAGTAAGATAACACAATTTTTACCTTCATCCTCTGATGATTCTTCTGATGAGAGGAGGTCCCTTCTGCTAAGAGTTTGTTACACAATTTCTCTAAGGAACATAGGGATTCAGTATATAAAAGCTTACATTTCACTCCTATAATTCCGACTAAAACCTACTCTCGCCAGAGTAAGCTTGGTAAGCCTAATGAAACTTCCCTCAGAGTTTCTGATGAATTGTTGCTTGACAGTCCAGTGTCAGTGTCCCCAAATGACACTCTTATTAGGTATATAGATGATGAAATACCAACACCACCTGCTCTTGATTCATCTGTAGGCACCTCTGATCCTGATGAGCAAAATACCTCAAAGAAAAAACATGCCTCTACTAGCTGAAGACAAGACACTGAAAAGGGGAGAGTTTGACTGGAGGCAATGCAATACTCTTACAGCTTTCAAGTGGAAGGATAATAAATCAGTTCACCTACTGTCAAACTATCACGACCCGTCGGACACAATAACAGTTCAAAGGAAAGAAGAGGATGGTACAATAACTGATGTACCTTGCCCCCAGATCCTGAAGGATTATAACAGCAATATGAACTATGTTGATAATTTTGATAGGCTAAAAGGGGACTACGCATTGGACAGAAAAAGTAGAAAATGGTACCTGAGAATTTTTTTCACTTTGTAGATGCATGTGTTACCAATGCTTTCATTGTGAATAAACTCCTTGGTGAAAACAAACTAACAAACAAGGATTTCAGAAGAAATGTGTATCAAGAACTGCTTTCAAAAAGAATCACCGAAGTGAGCAGTGAAAACGTACGCCCAATAAAGAAAAGCGTCGAAATTAGAGCTCACAAACCTTATGTGGATAAGAGCATAAGGCTAGAATCAGCTTGTCATATGCCATTAAATTCCACCATGAAGAGATGTGCCAGATGCAGTACCAAACAGAAGCCAGTTCGGTCAACATGGACTTGCACTACTTGCAACGTAGCGCTTTGCTTAGGCAAAGATAAAAACTGTTTTCAGGTGTATCATCAAACATGAATGTAAAACGAAACTTTGTGAAGAAAAAAAGACAGTAATTTGACACTATTCTATTTTTATTATTCAATTTACATTTTGTATTTCAATGAATATTTAAATGTTCATAGAATATTTTTTTTAATGGTCATATTTTTCCAGTTTTAATAATATATTTAGTTTTAAGAACTTAAAAAACGTTTGTTTCATGTTATTTCAGACTATTAAATTTATTCTCAATTCATAAACTTATATTTAACTGTTGTAGTAGTGAGTGGTTAGTATAGCTAACCACCAAGTATAGGGCCGCCGTTTGCACGGTGGTCACCACAGCTAACCACATTTCAAAAGGTAATAAAATGTTAAATAGATGTTTAATAAAAATTTTAGTGAGTTTTTCTTAAATAGACAGACAATACTTACATAAAAAATTTTAGAAAACCTAAAATATGTAAAAAAATTTTTCTGTGCTTGAAAGGGTTTTTATTACTGAAAATATCCGTGCTTCAAAGAGTTAAACAGGCTAAGTAATACCATTGGACATTTATACTAATAAATAGGTTGTTGTAGGAGTGAAATACTGTAATAAATTTAATATTTTGATTTTACGTTGTGCAATTAATCTACTATTATTTTTAGCCAAAAGTCACATGCCGAGGCCGAATTTTAACGACCACGGCGAGAGTTGGGGTTGGCACAAGAAGCGTGCAGGGTTGTTCCCTAGTTTTACATAAAAACAAACGAGAGAGTTCATTTGTTTTATTCAAGAAGTGGTCATCTAATAATTTAATTTAAAGTACTAGATGTACCCAAACTAGAACTTTCAGATTGCCCAAAGTAAACAAGACACTATATAGTAGTCGAGTAGCCACTTGTAACCAACAGTTAGCAATCCGTAATTACCCCGGCTACCCACCCATGATCAAGTCGGGTAGCTTTTTGATCACCTTGGATAGCAATGGTCATTTATTGTATCCCCTCATAATAAACTTAAGTAGCACCCGTGATCGACGTGAGTAGCCACCCGTGATCAAAATGAGTAGCCCCATGAATAAGTTTGGTAGCATAAGTAATCTACTTGATTAGCATCCTTGATCAACTTGGGTAGCCACCCGTGGGAGGTTCACGGTGATCACTCAGAGTCCGACTCTACCAGCCCACCCCATCAGTTACAGAGGTACTGACCCACCAGTCCACTCATATACGTACATAGGTATAGACCTATCAGCCCAATCTACACGTACAGAGATATTGACCCACCAGCCCACCCCTACACGTACAGAGGTATTAACCCACCACCCCAACCATACACGTACAGTAGTATTGACCCACCAGCCCACCCATAAACGTACAGTGGTATTGACCCACCAGTCCACTCATACACGTACAGTGGTATTGAACCACCTGTCCACCCATAAACGTACAGTAGTATTGACCCACCAGCCCACTCCTACACGTACAGTGGTATTAAACCACCAGTCCACCCATAAACGTACAGTAGTATTGACCCACCAGCCCACTCCTACACGTACAGTAGTATTGACTCACCAACATACCCTTACACGTACAGAGGATTGACCCACTAGTCCAACCCTACACGTACAGAGGAATTAACCTACCAGCCCACCCATAAACGTACAGTGGTATTGACCCACCAGCCCACCTCTACACGTACAGTGGTATTGACCCACCAGCCCACTCATACACGTCCAGTAGTATTGACCCACCAGCCCACCCCTATACGTACAGTGGTATTGACCCACCAGCCCACCCCTACACGTACAGTGGTATTGACCCACCAGCCCACCCCTATACGTACAGTGGTATTGAACCACCAGTCCACCCATACACGTACAAAGGTATTGAACCACCAGCCCACCCCTATACGTACAGTGGTATTGACCCACCAGCCCACCCCTACACGTACAGTGGTATTGACCCACCAGCCCACCCCTATACGTACAGTGGTATTGACCTACCAGTCCACTCATACACGTACAGCGGTATTGACCCACCAGCCCACCCCTATACGTACAGTGGTATTGACACACCAGACCACCTCTACACGTACAGTGGTATTAACCTACCAGCCCACTCACACACGTACAGTGGTATTGACCCACCAGCCCACCCCTATACGTACAGTGGTATTGACCCACCAGCCCACCCCTACACGTACAGTGGTATTGATCCACCAGCCCACCCTATACGTACAGTGGTATTGACCCACCAGCCCACCCCTATACGTACAGTGGTATTTACCCACCAGCCCACCCCTATACGTACAGTCGTATTGAACCACCAGTCCACCCATACACGTACAAAGGTATTGAACCACCAGCCCACCCCTATACGTACAGTGGTGTTGACCCACTAGCCCACCCCTATACGTACAGTGGTATTGACCCACCAGCCCACCCCTACACGTACAGTGGTATTGACCCACCAGCCCACCCCTACACGTACGGTATTGAACCACCAGCCCACCCCTATACGTACAGTAGTATTGACCCACCAGCCCACCCCTACACGTACAGTCGTATTGAACCACCAGTCCACCCATACACGTACAGAGGTATTGAACCACCAGCCCACCCATATACGTACAGTGGTATTGACCCACCAGTCCACCCCTACACGTACAGTGGTATTGAACCACCAGCCCACCCCTACACGTACAGCGGTATTGAACCACCAGCCCACCCCTATACGTACAGTGGTATTGACCCACCAGCCCACCCCTACACGTACAGTGGTATTGATCCACCAGCCCACCCCTACACGTACAGTCGTATTGAACCACCAGTCCACCCATACACGTACAGAGGTATTGACCCACCAGCCCACCTCTACACGTACAGTGGTATTGATCCACCAGCCCACCCCTACACGTACAGTGGTATTGATCCACCAGTCCACCCCTATACGTACAGTCGTATTGAACCACCAGTCCACCCCTACACGTACAGTGGTATTGACCCACCAGCCCACCCCTACACGTACAGTGGTATTGATCCACCAGCCCACCCCTACACGTACAGTCGTATTGAACCACCAGTCCACCCCTACACGTACAGTGGTATTGATCCACCAGCCCACCCCTACACGTACAGTCGTATTGAAACACCAGTCCACCCATACACGTACAGAGGTATTGACCCACCAGCCCTCCCCTACACGTACAGTAGTATTGATCCACCAGCCCACCCCTACACGTACAGTCGTATTGAACCACCAGTCCACCCATACACGTACAGTGGTATTGAACCACCAGTCCACCCATACACGTACAGAGGTATTGACCCACCAGCCCACCCCTACACGTACAGTGGTATTGACCCACCAGCCCACCCCTACACGTACAGTGGTATTGACCCACCAGCCCACCCCTACACGTACAGTGGTATTGATCCACCAGCCCACCCCTACACGTACAGTCGTATTGAACCACCAGTCCACCCATACACGTACAGTGGTATTGAACCACCAGTCCACCCATACACGTACAGAGGTATTGACCCACCAGCCCACCCCTATACGTACAGTGGTATTGACCCACCAGCCCACCCCTACACGTACAGTGGTATTGATCCACCAGCCCACCCCTACACGTACAGTCGTATTGAACCACCAGTCCACCCATACACGTACAGAGGTATTGACCCACCAGCCCACCCCTACACGTACAGTGGTATTGACCCACCAGCCCACCCCTACACGTACAGTGGTATTGATCCACCAGCCCACCCCTACACGTACAGTCGTATTGAACCACCAGTCCACCCATACACGTACAGAGGTATTGACCCACCAGCCCACCCCTACACGTACAGTGGTATTGATCCTCCAGCCCACCCCTACACGTGCAGTGGTATTGAACCACCAGTCCACCCATACACGTACAGAGGTATTGACCCACCAGCCCACCTCTACACGTACAGTGGTATTGAACCACCAGTCCACCCATACACGTACAGAGGTATTGACCCACCAGCCCACCCCTACACGTACAGTGGTATTGACCCACCAACCCACCCCTACACGTACAGTGGTATTGATCCACCAGCCCACCCCTACACGTACAGTCG
Source organism: Stictocephala bisonia (assembly GCA_035578905.1). NCBI lineage: Eukaryota > Metazoa > Arthropoda > Insecta > Hemiptera > Membracidae > Stictocephala > Stictocephala bisonia. The sequence goes on from JAQJVL010000267.1 coordinate 997,105, forward strand.
TATTGAACCACCAGTCCACCCATACACGTACAGAGGTATTGACCCACCAGCCCACCCCTACACGTACAGTGGTATTGACCCACCAGCCCACCCCTACACGTACAGTGGTATTGATCCACCAGCCCACCCCTACACGTACAGTCGTATTGAACCACCAGTCCACCCATACACGTACAGAGGTATTGACCCACCAGCCCACCCCTACACGTACAGAGGTATTGACCCACCAGCCCACCCCTACACGTACAGAGGTATTGACCCACCTTCCCACCCATACACGTACAGAGGTATTGACTCACCAACATACCCTTACACGTACAGTAGTATTGACCCACCAGCCCACTCATACACGTACAGTGGTATTGACCCACCAGCCCACCCTACACATACAGAGGTACTGACTCACCAGCCCACTCATACACGTACAGTGGTATTGACCCACCAGCCCACCCTACACATACAGAGGTATTGACCCACCAGCCCACTCATACACGTACAGTGGTATTGACCTACCAGCCCACGCTACACATACATAGGTACTGACTCACCAGCCCACCGAAGGTGTTGACTTGTAAGGAAACGTTAATTGCAATCGACGGCAGTTCAATAACTTTTTAATCAAATACAACGCCTCGTTTGGGCATATGACTGTAAAACACTCGGAGGGAACACACTGAATGAAATCAAATACCACAAATTTAGTAGTAAGTACACTTAGAAGTTATCCTAAATGTACGTCGCGTGTTATCGTCCTATGTTACATCGCTACGTAAAATACGTCCCAAAAATTAATTAGCTATCCTTCTTTGATCACGAGACGAGTTTCGTTTCATTTATTTTCTTAAGTTACTATCCAACATACAAACTATAGAGGTTGATTATTCACCTTAATTATCTTCGGTTATCTGGCAGTTTATAGTTCAACCTATTCACCTAATGTTTTAACAATTTAGTAATAACGGGTTTACCTCTATATTTAAGATTAAAACATCGCAACGCTTTCTTCGCCCCGATTACCTAACGCAATGTTTGGCATTTTCGCCTATTTAACTACTTATTCCTAAAATATGTAGCCTACTTATAAAAACATATAATATAAGGGGGAGGGGGAGGGGCTTGCTATTGTTCTTAACATCTTTATTTGTTTTATTCCTGGTTTTAAACATTTCACGTGGGTTTAAAATCGTTTGTAAATAGGGCATCGACAAGAAATTAGTTTCGATTAATAATGTTTGAGACAGAAAATACTACTCATTCCAAAAAATATTTGAGCTTAATACAACATAAATTAACTATAAATTAAATGGTATTATTTATATCGCCGACCATACAATCAATACATTTCGTAAAACTACTGGTCTATGTGAATAAATCGTCAGAATATTTATGTTTCTTCCCTAAAAGAATGTTCAAATTCGTAACAAATAATATGAAGAACGTTTAGGTAATTTGACAGTTTATTTCAATATTTAAAAATTACGTAGAAGAAATCGGTACCCTCATATAATGATGTATGGCTTTTTTATTATCAGCCACAAACAAAGAAAAAGAAAACATTATGTACAAAATAAAATAGATACAGTAATCACACCTTAGATACCCCTCACAAATCCATTCCAACATTCGCAGCCACTCGACGACCCCCCCCCCCCCACTCTAATTGAATGAAGGTCAGGTAATCCTCCTAGGGAGGACCGCATTAAGCAATCATCTAACAATGGTATTCGTGGTTTAAGTTTTATTTCCACAATAGTTTGCCATTCATACTTTTACATCCTACAGTCCTTCACCTGTCTATCCCTCCAGGAAGGTTCATCATTCATCTATTACAGTCCTCAAGTTTGTAAACCACCAAATAGTAGCAGGTATCCAGCCTATCGTGTATGTTCGCACTTTGACGAGGGTGGAGTCCCTGGACTCTTCATTTCCGTCCCATACATGCTACACTGTATAGCCTGAGTAAGTGAATGAAGCCAGAAACACAATAAACCGGCCTTCAATCGTGTTGCATCGACGTACCGAATTTAGACCAACGATCACCACAATAACTTCAGCAAGGACTGCTTCAAACGGCATGTTTCCCTTAGTTGGATGATCGTTGATTCTACTAAAAATTGGACAACTTTTTAATTAATTTTTTATCAATTTTATGTACTAATCTTCATTATTATCATTATTATTACTATTATTATTATTATTAATATTATTTTACTATTCTATTTAATAATGCGAAGTTTAAATTTGGTAAAATTTGGTAGCCTACTTTTGTTAACATCAAACCACTCTAATATATCTGGTTTTTTGTTAATAAATACTATGATATATTAAATGTAATATTTTTAAATAATTAATACTATTTACAATACAATCGTCCAAGTAATAATAATAGATAATAACTTCTTAACATAACAATTCTTTCCGCGGGGATGCTAAGTTGTAGGCTGCGCCAGCCTACTGTAAATATAAATGATCGAGTCAAATGCGTAACTTCAAAATATAATTATACAAAAGGTTCACGAGATTGATTTTAAAAAATCTCATTATTCTAACTATTTATCTAAAACTTTTCCGCTTACAAAACTTCTATGACTAACAAATAAAAATGTTGGCAGCCAAATAACTTGTTCATGTCACGATCTAAATTCTATATAAAAAATCGCCTTAACAATTTATCTAAAAATAATCAAATTAATTTAAATATTGTAAACTACACTGTCAAGATAAAATACTAATGGTTTATAGGTGTGCAAAATTTAGTCTTTTTATCTCATTTCTTAATATCGTATTTTAACATATAGATTATATCATAAGCACCCATTAAAATGTTTGACTCTTCCGAGCGTATTTTTTATCTTTCTAAGTGATACCAAGATGGCGGCCATGGCTTCAGTCCCTGCAATGCTGGATATATGGACATGTCACTTCTATTGGTCTTATGTGTTCGATGGTGTCCTCCCACTCAATCAGCGTGTTCGCGACTCACGAGACACCACCGCGGGATGTATTAGTCCTGTCACGGACCGTCAGAACATGGTCTATTCACACGGGACCAGTTAAACTAGGTACGTGTTTGGCTTCAGTCAGTGAATTTCTTTTGACACCAATTACATAGATTACTTTATGAAAACATCGTCCAGAATCTTTAAAAAAAATTAATTAATAGCAGTTCGAACTACCAGTCAACCCAATAGTCTGATTGTAAACTGATCCTATCTTCTAATCCTGTAAATGTATTAGTAGCAGTTCGAACTGCCAGTCAACCCAATAGTCTGATTGTAAACTGATCCTATCTTCTAATCCTGTAAAAGTAGTCGACAAATTAATTAGTAGCAGTTCGAACTGCCAGTCAATCCAATAGTCTGATTGTAAACTGATCCTATCCTCTAATCCTGTAAATTAATTAGTAGCAGTTCGAACTGCCAGTCAACCCAATAGTCTGATTGTAAACTGATCCTATCTTCTAATCCTGTAAAAGTAGTCGACAAATTAATTAGTAGCAGTTCGAACTGCCAGTCAACCCAATAGTCTGATTGTAAACTGATCCTATCTTCTAATCCTGTAAATGTATTAGTAGCAGTTCGAACTGCCAGTCAACCCAATAGTCTGATTGTAAACTGATCCTATCTTCTAATCCTGTAAAAGTAGTCGACAAATTAATTAGTAGCAGTTCGAACTGCCAGTCAACCCAATAGTCTGATTGTAAACTGATCCTATCCTCTAATCCTGTAAATTAATTAGTAGCAGTTCGAACTGCCAGTCAACCCAATAGTCTGATTGTAAACTGATCCTATCTTCTAATCCTGTAAATGTATTAGTAGCAGTTCGAACTGCCAGTCAACCCAATAGTCTGATTGTAAACTGATCCTATCTTCTAATCCTGTAAATGTATTAGTAGCAGTTCGAACTGCCAGTCAACCCAATAGTCTGATTGTAAACTGATCCTATCTTCTAATCCTGTAAATGTATTAGTAGCAGTTCGAACTGCCAGTCAACCCAATAGTCTGATTGTAAACTGATCCTATCTTCTAATCCTGTAAATGTATTAGTAGCAGTTCGAACTGCCAGTCAACCCAATAGTCTGATTGTAAACTGATCCTATCTTCTAATCCTGTAAATGTATTAGTAGCAGTTCGAACTGCCAGTCAACCCAATAGTCTGATTGTAAACTGATCCTATCTTCTAATCCTGTAAATGTATTAGTAGCAGTTCGAACTGCCAGTCAACCCAATAGTCTGATTGTAAACTGATCCTATCTTCTAATCCTGTAAATGTATTAGTAGCAGTTCGAACTGCCAGTCAACCCAATAGTCTGATTGTAAACTGATCCTATCTTCTAATGTATTAGTAGCAGTTCGAACTGCCAGTCAACCCAATAGTCTGATTGTAAACTGATCCTATCTTCTAATCCTGTAAATGTATTAGTAGCAGTTCGAACTGCCAGTCAACCCAATAGTCTGATTGTAAACTGATCCTATCTTCTAATGTATTAGTAGCAGTTCGAACTGCCAGTCAACCCAATAGTCTGATTGTAAACTGATCCTATCTTCTAATCCTGTAAATGTATTAGTAGCAGTTCGAACTGCCAGTCAACCCAATAGTCTGATTGTAAACTGATCCTATCTTCTAATCCTGTAAATTAATTAGTAGCAGTTCGAACTGCCAGTCAACCCAATAGTCTGATTGTAAACTGATCCTATCTTCTAATGTATTAGTAGCAGTTCGAACTGCCGTCAACCCAATAGTCTGATTGTAAACTGATCCTATCTTCTAATCCTGTAAAAGTAGTAGACAAATCCCTTTGAGCCAAGTCTGAGCACACTTGTTGATCGGGACTCGTGTAATACTTGTTATATCCGACAAATATAAAAAGCGACAGATTACTCTACGGTACAGCCAATTGTAGATAGTTATTTTCATCCCTGTCATCTTTTACTTTGCGGGTTTTTGTCAAATTTGCTTATTATTTATTATTTACTCGAATTTAAACCTTGAAAACTGTTCGTTTGTGTTGTCATATTTTTGTCATGCAACATCCTTGATGATATTATCATTTATTTACTTCTCTTTAGTTATTGTTACAACTGGTTTATTTAGAATAATACTACAGTAAAACTATACTATTGTTAAAAAACTATCATTTATAAATATGAATATAATTGGTGGATGAAGACTGAACTTTATTCACGTTTATATTATTTAACTTTTTTTTATTAACTAACATTGAAAATTAACTTTAAACTGTGTTTATTTTTCAAACAGTTTCTTAATCAGCTGTAAAAACAGTATGTGTTTGTAAAAATACAATAAAAGTGAACGTCACACGACAAAAATGTAAGTTGTAAGAAACGTACGTCACAATATAAGTATAAAATGTAAAAATAGTTCGGAGATCGATTTGGTAAACCACGTTTACCCTCCTCAGACCAGAGGGACGCTAAAAGGAAATGTGACGTTGACACACTTTGTGCGTATTTTAAGGCGAATACGAACTAGCCCAACAGCCAGGCAACTTAGGACCTGCAACTTTACGTGGAATCCGAACCACGTAGTGTTGGTCTCATTTTCATGTAATTTACAAGTTTGATACTCAGTTATCTCCCCTATACAACGTCCGAACATTGACTACCACCCAACAGGGACACGCCAGACTTATCTACAAATTGATCCCCATATTTGTATATTATATACTTATATTGAAATGTCTGTTGTGTGACGTTTACTTGTATTATATTTTACTGCCACTTTGTACTTAAGAGCCCTAAAAAGCGTTCTAATAAACAATTTCAACTGTTTATCTTGATTAGTTTTGTTTTGACAAATCAATATATTTCCTATATTGTCAGTCTCTTAACACTTTTAGTACATATAAATTTTTTCAGATAAAACTGTATAAAATAAGAAAGTGACAACTATACTTTTGCCATTCGTGCTGTTGATGCCCGGATGGTAAACACTAAAGTTCACGCCAGTTCAGTTGACATTCCACCCGCTGCTGACCTCGCTATCACAATGTAACATGACATTGTTGCGTCATTCATTTGGAATGTTTTTGTCAATACAAACGTGACCATCTCAGATATAACTTCTTCATTTTTTATCTGATAAAGGTGGATGTCACTTAGTTCGTTGACCAGTCGGCTGACTTCTATCGAAGTGAAAGAAAGATTTTTACGTTTGTAGTTTGTTTCTACAATGCAATGATTTAACCAACAAATTTTCTTAAAATCTGACTGTAACAAATTAATGTCTTAGGCCGATTCCCAAATCACCAAACCACCGCTGGAACGTCGATAGCTCCAGATAGGCCTTCAGTAGCAATACAATTTTACCGTCAGGGGCCAACACATGGTTTGTCTATTTCAACTATACGGTTTGTGTTTATTATTATAATGAGTTATAGTGAACACTTGATGATTACTAAAGGTCCATAAATGAATTTTATGAGTATTTTAATTTAAAATCATAAAAAAGTTTCTCATATTTCACCGTGAAAAAAGTATTAAATACGCATTTTTTTTACAAAAACCAACTTACTGTCTACTGGAAAAGGTCTTAAACTTTGAAATGACACTTCAATTGTTACTAAACGGTTAGGATTACGAAACCCACGTATACGGCATTTTTCGCGGAGGGGAACGGCCAACTTAACTAAAAATTCTTATTTTCCACTTTTAAAAACTGATCTCAAACGTAAAAGCTTGAAATTAGTTGATTCAAACAATAATTTCCAAAATAATGATTTTTTCTATAAGGTGAATTATAAAAAAAAACTAACAAAAGTGCAAGCCAAAAGGCGCATGGTTAGGCGTAAGAGTGGAATCAGTAATCCCAAACTCGCCATTACCCGTATCACCAATATCTTCCAAAACGTTAAACGTCCGTAATTAAACAAATTGTAATCTGTATATAGGAAGGGCAAGGAATATATTTTGTACCCCAATTACACGCATACACCTATTTTACTACTTTATATTTGTATACCTACATTCAGTATTAAAACAATTAAAAAAATATAAGAAAATTACACTCATGCCAAACAAATAACATTTATACCATGCTAAACATTTGGGCAATATAAGTAAGGCGAGTTGAACAATGTGCGTGTTTCGTTAATTAACCGTATTTTCGAAACCAACATGAATTATTTGTCGTCTAGCTGGTTTTCGAATGTTCTGTAACTTGCCAAGTTTAATTTTTTACTATCGCATGGTAGGTGGTTATAAGTATGCTGATAAGTGGGTTCTGCACGTTTCAGAAACCATGCATCGGAATCATCGATCGATGAAACGAAATATTTCTGATTTTAAGTAAAAATGTTACATCCAACTGTTTGTCAATTTAGGTTGTGTCCTGCTATAGTAACCTCTTACGCACATACCCCACTATTGTCAAGTTAGGCTGTGTCCTGCTATAGTGACCACACACTCCCCACTGTTGTCAAGTTAGGTTGTCTCCTGCTATAGTGGCCACACACTCCCCACTGTTGTCAAGTTAGGTTGTTTCCTGCTATAGTAACCTCTTACGCACATATCCCACTGTTGTCAAGTTAGGTTGTCTCCTGCTATAGCATTGCAGTGACAGATATGTCGAGGAGTTTGGTAATCGATGGTCCTTCATTGAATCCCATTGGCCCACATTCACCAGGCTCAGACAGAAGTACCTATTAAATCACATTGCCTGCCCCGGCGGTCCATTGTCATGGCAACCATTGTAAACATACCTCTAACCTAGATACTGAATTGAAGAAAACTAGGCTTTTGTAATTCAGTAATAATAATCTATTGAGTGAAATTATTGTTTGTGATAAAACATTTGCTGCTTAAATATATAGTATACATGTGGAACTAAGTCGTTTCAACAATAATAAAAATCATTGAATTAAAACTAATCAATTTTTTATTTATTGGACAGACTAAAAAACACCCTACATGAAATGTAATGTAAACAAAGATACGTTAACCAGTAACGATACAAACGCTAAAAAAGAAATCCAATAAAATAAGCATTCTTGAAAATGCAAACAAATGTTTATAGCTAAGAAATATTATTTAAACTAGGGGACAACTCTGCACGCTCCGCGTGCCAAATCCGTCACTCGCTGCACTCGTGAACATTCGGCCTTGGCATGTAACTTTTGACTTCAACTATTATTAATTAAATTGTATTAAATAAAATCATATTATTTAAATTCATTTACACTCACTGAACTTGATTTCCACTCTATTTATAGTATAATAATTCTAAACAACCAATGTTATTACTAAGCCTATTTTCAAGTGTGCTCATTTTATTAACGGCTGATTATAACATACACACAAACAGACGTGTATTCGCTCTTTTATAATTAACTTGATATTTCACTGAGCTGCTCTTTTATGTTTAACCTAACAACTTATTTGGACCATTTAACATTTGTTTATGTCGCAAGCTGATCAATCTAAAATTAATCCCCATTAGAATAACATTGTAACTTTAACGCTGTGTACGACAAAAACTTATGGAAATTTAACAAATCTAGCTCCGTTACAACTTGGAAATAAAAATTGTATTTTGAATAAAAAAATGTCATCAAAATCGGGCAAGTAATAAGTTCAGAAAGTGAGTGAACTAAATGGCCCGATTGTTTTAATATATAGGATAAGCAAAAAAAAAAAAAAGCTGATTTATACAGATACATTAATTTCTATACTAAGCTTGTGATTTGCTTCGTATTAGTTGTAACGTATTAAATAGGCTACGACCTTTTTAACATTTGCAATATAAAAAGAAGTGTTTCGTTTATAATTTGCTGATTATGTGGACATTAATAGGTCTACGTTTAGTATAACTATACAAAACATAATATGTATATTTTAACTTACAAGAGTTGACATTTGAAAATTGCTTGGTAATGTAAATGAAATAACAACGATTTATAACACTTTTTGTTATCTCACAATACATTTTGAAATCATCACAAACATTTAAGTATTTCATGATTGTCCTTTTAATTCATTGACGGTATTCGTATATTTTTTAACCATCGACTGATCTTTGTAAAAGCCAAAACAATAATTAATTAATTAAAGTGTTTAACTTTCTGTGCGAATGCAATACTTGACAAAACACTTAGAAATCTTTCGCAAAACATACTTAAAAACAAAACATTGTATTTGTTCTTGCACTATGTATACTCTATCCTTTCCAACAGCGTTAAAGGTGTGGCTCTCATTTTCACTTTACATTCAGCTTGTTACATGTGAAATATACATAATTGTAAATCCGTAAATAAGTTATTTTTAAATTTGACAATTTCTTTAGTCTAATAAATTTTAAAGGCTGTAGTTAGAAATCCAAAGCCCTCATGACAAAAGGTGATTAAAAATGGTTAAAATGTTGATATAAAACATGATTTATTAGCTGTTCAATACTTCCACAGCATAAACCTTTCGTGAACTGTTTAAATACTTCCAGGCGCACGATTCGGCAACGCCGAAGTGCTCAGTTGAAACTAGTTTTTAAGTGCTGAACATCGGGAGCTGCTTACACCTATGGGCACATCGATGTATGTTGAATTAACACAATATCGCAAGATTTTTTTATCGCATTTACAATTTTACAATCTTACTTTATTTTCCAGTCCGGTATTTTTGAGCCGTTTTGGAAGTTTCTATGATCAGCCATTTTTAAGATTGCAAGTGTTTACAAAAATTCCAACAGAAGATTTTGGACAGACTAAAAAAAAAAACAACCTTCACATGTGGTTAAAGTTTCAGTGACTTATCTTCAGTGCCTTTTGTTTTAGAAATTTATAAAAAGTGCTAAAATGTCGTGATTTTTGTATTATCTACCTGCTATAAAAATTCTAAAAGTCTTCAAAAAAATATGTAAGTTATATGACATACGTAAAAATAAATAAGTTAAATTTATGTGTAACAATGAAATCGGATGAGTATATACTTTCTAGCAGAGGTTCAAACTCGAGTACATTGCTTTTTTTTTTAATCCGACAGGACGAAATTTCCAGTTACATCATTGTTTTCCTCGTTTAATTTCGCGTTATCACATACGCATTTTTTAGTTTTATTATAAGTTTTAGTTAATTTTTATGATAATGAGAACAACAAACTACCGAAATTTTAACTAATTTTTACTGTACATCAAACTTTACACCGTTATTACTAAAAACCCCGTTCATGTATCACTTACGTTTTATTACGTGGTTCATAGGAATGTTTTCTATTAGTTTTATACATTTTACAGTTTTAACTTTAAAAGAAAAAAGTTCTTATCGATTCTCTGAAACATTGTTTTCTTGACTGTAGAGGTCGTAAGTAAGTGGCCTTGTTGTAGTCCTTGTGAAATGTATAGTTACGATACATTACTTTAATATGTGTAAGTAAATGCAGTGATTTTATATTGATTTAAATTAATTTAAAATAACGTAAAATTGATACATTTAAATTGATTACTTCAATATAAAATCAGTGCATTTACTTAGGCATATTAAATCGATATTATTACAACACGTCATAAGGATTACAACGAGACCAAGTTAATAATTGTACGACCTCTAGAAGCCAAGAAAACAATGTTTCAGGTTCTTTCTTAAAAGTTAAAATTCTAAAATTTATAAAATTTATAGAAAAAAATTCTTATCTACCACGTCGTAAAATATAAATGCGATATATTTACGTATTTTTAGTAATAACGGTGTAAATTTGATGTACAGTGAAAACTAGTTAAAATTCCGGTAGTTTATTTGTTCCAACTAGCATACCACTTAAGGTTTCTTAGTTAACAATGTCCAAACTCGTGTGCGCACAGTTTCTGCGCCGACGGTAGGCAAATGTGCTTAGCGTACAAACACTATTGAAATGATATACGGAAAATATATTTTGTGATGTTCATAGTAAGTTGCAATATTTTCAAGTTATCTAGCCTATTTGCAGGGCAAGAGAGGCAAAACGGTTGCTCGCGTGTGTTGCAAACTGCATCCACCCCTGCCGATTTCAGCTGACGAACCCCATACACAATACTGTTTCTTGGGTATATTATATTTATGTTATTTATATCGATACACAAAGGGAGACAAGCCATAACAACACTAGAAAAAAGTATCTAATAGTGTAAATATGTTTTTATTATTATCTGTTGTGCTAATATTATATTGTTTATATATTAGACACTTTTATACTACATTAATTATTCGTTGACTTCGATTGTGTTTACTATTTCTTTATTATTTTTAATTACGTGTATTATTTGAGCTAAATTGTTTTCTTCATCAGTGTAATTTCTTATCAGCTAATGTCAAGGAATGTTATTTAATAAAGCTTTTTACATCTAAATTAACATAATGGTTGTTTATACAGTCAGATTTAAGCTGGTTGAATAATATTTTTGTGTAACTTTATATAGTTGTAGATATGTATTTAGCTCGTATACAGTAACATTAGTCACTTCGAAGTTTTGTTTTTATTTGTAATATATATTCAATGAATTTGCGTGTTCTGTTTTTCCTTTGCTATTATGTAAGCTATGCACAAAATGTATGTATAAAAATAAATAGTAAATGTAATTAAGTAGAATTGTATTTTAGTTCATGTGTGTAGTTTGTATTATAAATTATGGATTTATTGTTCTAATAATAATTGCAGCAGATGCCGTGGGGTTAGTCACCCAAAATTGTTATTTAAGCGGCTGTTGCTGTACAGATCATAATAATAGATAATAAAACTGGTCACGCTACTGGAAACTGTGACTAATAATATTCCTAAGTTGTACTATGTTGTATGATTATTGTAAACATTTATTGAAGCAATAAATAATTTATTCATTATTCACAATTTTACCAATGCTATTAAGTACTATTGTATATTTTTTCGTTATTGTTTGTGATTGTACTATAAATGTTTCTTGAGTTTTATATCCCAATTATTTATTTTGTCAAATCATGGTTTGTTATTTTTTTGTAGATGGGCATTATCACTTACGTTGTTCACATGTGCTCATATCTAACGTGATTCTATGAGGTTGTGTTAGAACTACTTTTGTAGACTAAACTGCGAGTATTATCTACAAATTCTATGTATATTGGTTACTTTACGTGTTAAGTAGTGTGTTTATTTATTTTACTTATTTTTCAAGTTGTATTGGTCTATATAATAATTACATTACGAGATATATTTATTTGACATGGTTCACCCCTGGTGCGCAGAAGACCAATGTGGTGATTCCTCAATTAACCGATCCTCAAGAGTGTCTTAAATAATGTTAATTCGGATGTATGTAGGCCCTAGACTACACCTATATTAATAAAAAACTAAATTTGTCTTAAAATTGTTTCTCAAAGCCAGCTACCAAACTAAAGGGAGAAGGAATAAATAACAAAATTAACCAAAAAATAATATCTAAATAAAATAAAATCTAAAGTAATGGTGTCTTACATTTTAAATAAAGTTTAAATAATCTCACGTCACAGAGCTAAATCCAGGTTTCGTAGCCACCTGCTTCTTCTATTGACTGAAGACCAACTAATTCCCCCTGAAAGAACGCAATGGGCAATCATTAACCATGTGATCCATAGTTTAAAATTCGATCCGCAATTACCGACTTATATTTCGAGTAGTTGCACCTTCTCACACCATGCGGAAGACTCAACGTAGTTCATTCCTTACGAGGAAGGTTCATTTCACCGATGACGGTTATAAGGTCTGATACCAGAAACATGTGTCTACCATCAAACAAACTCAGAGTTAACGCCCAGTCGGTTTTTGGTGAAATTACGTTTGATATTAGCTGGGAGGCTAGTCTAAGAGGTGATTTTCTATAATTAAGTCGCCCTACACGTTGTGGGAGTATATGGGATATTTTTCAACTCTCAGAGAAGTGCCTCTGCGTATTATACCCGTAGGAGCTATGTATAGTAGAAGGTTGCAATGGGGAACCGCTCGTATATGTGTACTGCTAAGGCACACACGAGACCACAATATTCAGCAGTGGTACGCAGGACTCCATACCACGATAATCCAGAAAGTTTCTGCACAATGTTATAGTTATGATTCTCACTTTAGTTACTATTTTCAGTGGATGTTACAGAGATATCGGCCTTGTATGAAACTAGGTAAATATCCGATTAGGCTCTTGCTTTCTTCCAGGTACTAAAAAAATTGCTATCCTCTGGCGCTTCCACGAGAGCAATATCATGTGCATATATGAATTTTCTGAACTGTAAAGCGGGATTGTCGACATTGTATATATTGAATAAAATAGGAGCAAGAACAGACCATTGTGGCAGTTCATCATTCGGTGTCTAACGGAATACGTTCACGTTTTTAGGTCCAAATGTTTTACGTTTGGTAACTAAACAATAAAATACGCCTTTACCTTGAATGTAGAACAACGTTTTTTCTTATTATATACGGATTATCTATAATTACCATTATTTGTAGATTAGTTAGTTATATTGGGAGTTTTATTAGGTTAGTTAGTTATGTTGGGAGTTTTATTATATTAGCTAGAAATATTGGTAGTTTTGCTATATCAGTTAGTTATATTGGGAGTTTTATTAGATTAGTTAGTTATTTTAGGGGTTTTATTTTGTATCATACACGGATTACTTCTTTTTCTCTATATTTCTATGTTTGCAAGTTTTTTTTATATTTTTCACAGATTCCCTATTATTGTATCAATTTGGACGCGTGAATGGCTTATTTAAACTATTGCTACAATGTAGGCTAAAGTAAACATGGCTTTTCAAACAATACTTTTTCAAGAAAAGACCTTCTATTTTCTTCATATACAGTACTGACGTTTTTCATGTTATGTTGACACATCTACTAGGACAAGAGCTGGAATATTCTTTATGCTTGCTTACATACAAGCGGTGCTTAAAGTCGACGTTGGGTAGATGGGTAAGGGACATACAAGCGCCGCTCACACGTGTAACAAGCTGCCGGCTGCTGCGGAGAGAAACTGATTTCCAACAAAATGAAGCGAAGTGAAGTAACAACAATGGCTATACGAAATGGAAAGTGGAGTCTGTGTTTTTGTATCGTAGTCGGTTACGGTGGTGTGCGCCGGCGGCCTTGACACAGATGGGCCGTGGAAAGCGGCCAGCGACAACGCGACGGCCTTCGGGCCCCCATCGCAGGCCTCCCAACGTCCTGAGCGGCGTCCCCGCGGGCCCCCTCTGGTGGTCTAGGCGGCGCTTCAGTTTTCCAAAACTCTTGAGCGGGCACTCACCGAGCTATGCCAACACAAGCTCCCAAAGCGCCTTAAGCGATATTCCTGTCATGGGGGCAGTACCATCACGAGCTTCTAAAACACGATGAGAGGCACTACCACTGGTGTCCAAAGCACCCTGAGCGGCACCACCAAGGAATTCCAAAACAGCTTGAGCGTCGCTACCACAGGCTTCCAAAGTACCCTAAACGGCACCAGCGAGTGATTCCTAAATAGCCAGAGCGGCCCTACCACTGGCCTCCAAAGCACCCTGAGCGGTACCATCAAGGGACTTCAAAACAGCTTGAACGAGGCTACCTACCTACCACTGGCCTCTAAAGCACTCTGAACGGCACCAACAAGGGACTCAAACATCCAGAGCGATATTACAAAGGACCCCAAAACAATCTGAGCGGAGCTACAACTGGTCTTCCTCTATCGATCACCATCAAAGCACATTGAGCGACTATAGTGATATTGTGCTTCCAAAACACCTTTAGCAGCAGCACCAAGCCACTCCCCAGAGCGGCGCTTCAAAAAGCTTTAAAATCATTCTGAGGGGCGTCACCACTCCTCTTTCTGAGAGGTTTTGGCGACACCACGGGCTTCCAAAACACTTTGAGAGTCGCTATCACTGGCCTTACTCTAGCGATCTTGCGGCGACACCACGGACTTCCAAAACACTCTGAACGACTAGTTCACTTACTTCCAAAACCCTGAGCGACGCTACCACTGGTCTTCAAAACATCCTGAGCGGCAGCATAACGCGTATCAAAAACCCACTGAGCAGCGCTTCCGTTGGCTTCTAAAGCTCCTCAACAAGGCCACCACATACTCTAGAATACCATGAAAGATGCTAGTAGAAGCCTTAAAAAGACCCTTAACGGCACTACCATGGGATTCATAAAACACCCTGAGCGGCGCTACCGTGGGACTCCAAAACACCCTGAGCAGCGATACAACTGCTCTTCTTGTTGTAATCGAGTTTTGTTTAAGTTTTAGTTTATTTGAGAATTATATTTTACGTTGTTGGTATGGATATACATATATATATATATATATATATATATATATATATATATATATATATGGTTGAGTGTAAGAGAGGATTTTATAGTCCTCACTGCACCTATCAATAAAGACATTTATTCTTCTAGTGGTCTTTGCGGCAGAATCACGGGACTCTGACGAACTATTCGGATCTCCTCGGCACCACTTCAATGTTTCAACTTCATCTGTACATAACATATATAATCACCGTCCTATGAACTGACAAATACCATGAATCTGTTTGTGCAACAGGAATGTCTGACATTTTGGGAAATAATCACGGTTCTACTCACGTTTTGATCGAAACTAACTGACCTATTTAACGTAGTAAGTATCTTTATAAAACTCTACACGCATGCTTATAACGACGTGCATTCTTGTAACGACGGTTTCCCACCAGCTTATAACGTTTATATGTAGTGTTTACAATGGATATTTTGTACTAGGTGGATAATAATGGATATTGGAGGTTCATAATTCGTCACCAATGTAAGGTGAGTCTCACATATGGTCTTAGTTAAGATATCCAGCTGTTAATGAAAAAATAATGTTTAATGTTGTGTCAATAATGTTATTTTATCTAACTTTATATAATCACTAAAACATGCGATACAAACTTGGAGTACCAACAAAATTGGCCTTATAAATGTGATTGGAAAAATTAAACATAAATCCAATATTATATAGCTGCTTTAATGCAGAAAGCTATACTTACTGTATCTCCACTTTTCATATCCAATATTTTGAATATTATTTTTGAACTAGCCGACTGCCCTTGCTTCGCTACGGAGTGGTTCTCTACGCTTGCTTACCCTTCCCTCCATGGATATTTAAAACCACCACATCAATATAAACGTTCAGCCTGCTGCCGTTCTCCTAGCTAGCAATATAAAAGTTAAGCCTGCTGCCGTTCTCCTAGCTAGCAATATAAAAGTTAAGCCTGCTGCCATTCTCCTAGCTAGCAATATAAAAGTTAAGCCTGCTGCCGTTCTCCTAGCTAGCAATATAAAAGTTAAGCCTGCTGCCGTTCTCCTAGCTAGCAATATAAAAGTTAAGCCTGCTGCCGTTCTCCTAGCTAGCAATATAAAAGTTAAGCCTGCTGCCGTTCTCCTAGCTAGCAATATAAAAGTTAAGCCTGCTGCCGTTCTCCTAGCTAGCAATATAAAAGTTAAGCCTGCTGCCGTTCTCCT
Organism: Stictocephala bisonia; assembly: GCA_035578905.1. Lineage (NCBI taxonomy): Eukaryota > Metazoa > Arthropoda > Insecta > Hemiptera > Membracidae > Stictocephala > Stictocephala bisonia. The sequence goes on from JAQJVL010000267.1 coordinate 1,013,550, forward strand.
AGCTAGCAATATAAAAGTTAAGCCTGCTGCCATTCTCCTAGCTAGCAATATAAAAGTTAAGCCTGCTGCCGTTCTCCTAGCTAGCAATATAAAAGTTAAGCCTGCTGCCGTTCTCCTAGCTAGCAATATAAACGTTCAGCCTGCTGCCGTTCTCCTAGCTAGCAATATAAAAGTTAAGCCTGCTGCCGTTCTCCTAGCTAGCAATATAAAAGTTAAGCCTGCTGCCATTCTCCTAGCTAGCAATATAAAAGTTAAGCCTGCTGCCATTCTCCTAGCTAGCAATATAAAAGTTAAGCCTGCTGCCGTTCTCCTAGCTAGCAATATAAAAGTTAAGCCTGCTGCCGTTCTCCTAGCTAGCAATATAAAAGTTAAGCCTGCTGCCGTTCTCCTAGCTAGCAATATAAAAGTTAAGCCTGCTGCCGTTCTCCTAGCTAGCAATATAAAAGTTAAGCCTGCTGCCGTTCTCCTAGCTAGCAATATTTTATAGTCTTGAAAACCCTTTAAGACTACTTTAGTGGGGTGCAAAGTATTGTAATCATGTCGGAAGTAGTAGAAATTACCTTATACATTTCACAATGTAAACCAAATCAGCCAATCTTTGGCGTTAATTTATTTATTTATTTATTTTTTTTAATCAGCTGTTTGAAATAAATGATTAAATTACTTTAATACTGTTACTCTTATGGAAAAATAAGACGTTTAGGGACTGCTTCTACCCCTTGGGAATGGTACTTCGATAAATCCATCCCTTCGAAAAATATCATACAAAAGCTAACTTTCGTAATGAGTGAATACATAGTTTTTGGAATTTATAATATTAAGATAAAGGATTACCTTGTAACATTGTTATTTTAACAATCGAACCTTAAAACCATTCTAAGCTATGTAATAATCTAAAATTCTGTAATCGGTTAAATTTATTTAAAAATTATACATAACAGAATTTCTCACATAAAAAAAAATTTTAAGATGAATACTATCGTCATTAGTACATGTATCAAATTACTTAAATATATATATTTACTATTATTTTAGCATTTTACACCCCGCACGCTTCGAGTGCCAATCCCGTCACTCACTGAGCTCGTTAGGTAAACTGTATTAAGTAAAATTATAATACTAAATTTATTTACAGTATCTAACCCACATAACTTGGGTGTCTGCCTATTCATTAAAATTAACGCCCAATTACATTACCTAGCCTATTTCAAACGTGTTCATTAATTTGTTTTTGTTTAACAGCTGAAGACTGAATAAATAAAAACCTATAAATAATTACCATTGAAATCTTCATTCAAGTCCAGTGGGACGGAGCCCTACATTTGTATGTGAATAAATCCCTGCTAACAACCTTCCCCGGTTTAATATTGTGAAAAATCTATCCTACTCGATATTACAAACACAATTGTTTACATTCCAACGGGTGTTACAATTGTACGTGTATGTCACTATTTACATTTTAACACTGTTACTTTTCATTTAACTCTTCTCCATCGTATTCTTGTGGCCAAAAAACGTAGTTTGAGGGCTTCCGGTGTGAAAATATTGAAAAATGAAGACGTTAATGCACAACTACGAACAGGGGCAAATTTGTTTACACCACAACCGTTTAACAAAAAACTGCTTCACGTATTATAATATATAAGGATATTGGGTGTACAAAATGTGGCTGCCGGAGGTAGGGGTAGGCAGTTAGTAGACTCAAGGTCGGAATGTTCCTTATATAATAGTAATCACCGTCCGTTCTCACGTCCGTACACAAAGCCAGTCACGCCGACCTCCTGCCGCTGCACCTCACTCTCTCTCTGAGCCGTCGACGTATGTACGAGCACCAGCTGCAATTAGCTCCTCAGAGATGAGGATATCTTTAAATAAATGTGAATCGAAATAGGCTCTTATAATATAAAATAAACATCAGTTCTCTTTATACTAACACGGCGTCCGCTCGATGATTGCAATCGACATGAACACTACTAGAGAAGATGGTTCAGATTTACTGTGGGAAAGAAAACTGAATGTAAGGCTTGACAGTCAGCTGAAAATCAGACCAACACTAAGTGGTTAGAATTTTACGAAAATCTGTAGGTCCCTTAGTGGCCTAAATAGATATGTTTGTGGAACAGTCAACCTTAGTTAGTAACAATGACTATACTCGTTTATCTACACTCATCACACTCATTTGCCCCTCAAAATCTTGACGATCGGCCTTATAAATTGTTATTGAGGCCTATCCTTTTTTTCATTCACAAATTAAAAATATTAAGAACATAACCTCTATCAAACTCAATTGACTCTGGTCCTAGGATATGAATAAACAATTCTACTACCAAATAGTGTAAATTAAAGCACTAAAAGAATAGGAAAAACACTTGGATCTTATTCAAAATTCAGAGTAACTTTGACGTTAAGACAATAACTATTTGCTATCTGTAATATAATATACAAGATATTGAAGGCAGGCTACATCACAGCTAACACGTATTGAAGGAAAACAAGCATCCATGTCTTTCAGTCCAGTTATTTATATTTTCTTTGAACCCGATTATGTTCAAGAAAACGTTATCACACTTTTTATAGCATTGTACAGGAATTTTTAGTAAAAACATTTCAACGGAAAAATTGAATCTTTTCCGAAATCCTCAAATTATGACATCATCAACTTATCTTGGTCTGAAAATCTCTCTTCTAAATCTGACATGAAATCAACAAACACAGCGGTAATGACTCCCGACGGCGATCCTCGGTTTGGCAACCCACCGCGACAGTCACCTCGACGAAGGACGTTTATCGACGGTCGGTTATCACGACGGAATTAGCAGCCATCAAATGTCAACAATCGATGCGTGGGGAGCACCGACACGGCGAACTGAGTGCCGACATAAATTGCGCTGAGGATAACCCGCGACAATGAAACATTGGCCACTTTAGTCAAACGACGGTCGCACGCTAGCCATAAATGTGGCGAGAAATAGCTTCAAAATGACAGTGCAGCATCGTCCCTAGCCATTGTTCCTATCGTGCATAGGACGTGTTGACCGATAGCACGATTTACATAAGTTACGTATAAAGATGTCTCTGTGTGTTAAAAACCGAAACATTACACATACACGTTTAAAGTCTTAACATTGGCGGCGTGGTGGATCAGTGGCTAAGGCTTCGGACTGCGGAGGGCAAGGTCCAAGGTTCGAATCCCCACTGAGCCAACGGTCGGTACTTCATTCGTTTAATAAAGTTAACGAACAGACCTGCAGGGAAGCGAGTGAAGTTTTATATAAATATATATAAAACGTTATTTATAAAATATAGGCTTTCGGAACTTCATGAGTTAAGTTTCCGTGAGAGATTTTATACTAAAAAAAAACTGCACAAGGTTATACATAGTGTGATAATGACTTCTAAAACATAAGTGTGTGTAGTGAAAATATGAATGACTAAACAGAATGGCTGAATACCTGAATAATGTGTATAGCTATGACTTTAGGTTGGCCTGCTTCAATATATTTTATATTACAGATAACAAAGAAAAAGTGTTTACTGTCCATAACAGTTACTCTTAAATTTGATTAAAAGATTGAAGTGTTTTTCCTACTCTTTTAAATGCTTTAATGTACTCTATTTGGTTGCACCATTGTCTATACTTATCCTAGGATCTGAGCTATTTGAGTTTGTTAGGAGGCATGTCCTAAACATTTGTAAATGAGACAAAAGGTAGGTTTCATAAACAAACTTATCTGCTAAATATTTCATGTTAGATGGTCATGACATAAAATATATATTTTTATATTTTATATCATGACTCAAAATATAAAACTATCAATGACAACTCAAACAAATGTTCTATCATCAGCGCCTATTTCGATACGCGCTTATTACAAGATATTGTCCTCTCCAAGAGGACATAATTGGAATTATTTAAGTTTTTTTCCTAGCTGGCTGGAGAGTCAGAGACATAAAAAAAAACTTCTCGAAGGGTCTGCAGAGGCTGTCGACCGAGTTGATTTTAATCCTACAAGAAAAATGTTATTTGCGAATCCATATCTTTTCGTTATTTATTGACCAAAAGTTGTGTATGAAGTGCTTATTGCTTATTGGGTTTGCTTTTGATGTTTTGAATACTTACGTCTGTTTTGAAAAATATGCGAAAGTAAAATCTTAAAACAAAATAATTTTTTTTTCATATTTTTTTCTGTAAACCAATTAGTGATTTGCAAAGCAATTCCAACGCGCAAATTCATCCTTGATCAAATGCAATTTGTTTGGAAAAATCCGTTCAAAAATAACTGTTTACTTTAGATACACGTTATTGTATGTCCGGTTCGAAAATAACATTGTTCTTATGGGATTAAAACCAACATGGCCGCCGGCCTCTTCAGACCCTTAAGAATAATTTATATTATACATAAAAGATGTAATTCTGATAAATTTCGGCCGAAAATTGTTAGATGCATTGTGGTCATTATAATGTTAATGTGCACGCCATTGTACGTACACCCACAAACGAGAACTGCCCACACTGACAGGTCGGTCAGCGACGGTTGCGACAATGTTTAAATGATTTTGTTGATAATAACAAGTCCTTATTTATGGCAGGTTGGTTTGCAAATGTCACTCACATAGTCATTTCTCGACAGAGTGGTCATCCAGACACTATTCTTCCAACAACATATTTTAAATGCGAGTGGTAAAAACACCTCCACATAACATTAACATCAGGTTGGTGGGTAGATATGTCTAACTAACAAAGATAATCCATCATAAATGACATACACGCCAGACCTGCGGAGAACTCCTGAACTATGAAAGAACTACAAGAAGTGACAACCTCCACCAAAGTATCTTTTTAAAGATTAAAACTAATTTAATGTGTTATTCTGGTTAGAGGGTAGATATTTCAAACTACTAAAACACTATATCTAAACCAATAAAATTATACACTTTAGTTGAAGTGACAGTTCCTGGTGGACAAACTGTCCCAAGTCGATGATGCACGACCGTTTATTTCTGTTCACAGACCATAACGGCCCGACTCGTCCTGCTCTGCTCATCAATACAATCCGACACGCTTTCCCTTCCTTCATCTCCTCTTCTCTTTGTTGCTGTACCCACCGGGTTGATCCGACATTTGGTCCTCACTCCCATCTATTGTCGCCCCACTACCATAACTACTTGGACTGACTTTGACCGTAGATACGCTTTAACGGCTAATTTCTTGTTAGAACTCAGCCCTACTAGAACTGTCATAAGGCTCATGGGGATCAATTGTAAATAGAGTAGCATTTCGAAAACATGGCTCGTGGATGTTGACAAAGTTGAGCTGTGATGGTCATAAGAACTTACTATTGAAGGGATTACGATAGATAATTCGTAAGTCTTGGAGAGTTCAATTCATTTCCTCAGTCCCTATTAAATCAACAACTTGTATCGTGTATGGGGGAAGGATCGATGGCTGGTATCTTGTGGACAATGGGTAGGATGGATGTATTTTAGCTAGAGTAGATACATGGTCTTATATAGTTACAGAACATGTCCGTGTCTTAGGTAAATTGCCGAAGGGAACATGTATCGTGCCGGGTGGAGGGTAGGCAACTCGAATTTTCACAAGGGTTCTTCATACGATGGATATGTCCATTGATAATGTCCTAACTTATCAACATCAATTTTGTCAAGACAAAAAACAGATTGTTTCCTTTTAAAAGTATGACTTCCGTCAAAGTTTACAGCAAGCACGACTTATTAGGCCCTACCCATAATACCACGTAAATTTTATCAATTCATGAAAGAAACAAAAAAATCCCCCACTGTTTACTTTAAAGCGCTCTTAAATATTAAACATTGATAACAATTCTGTTATAGCTTTATTCCTTTTTTGGGCTTTCAAATTTGTTAGTGTTGTCATTTTTGAAATTATAACAATTAGTTCTAAGCACGTGATTCACAAAAATAAAAATGCGCTAATCAATATACACTCTCCATTAAAATACCTATAAAATAACAAATCATTCATTATTTACCCAAAAAAGGTACCATATCAGTTTAATCCAGACCTTAACTAGAATAGCCCCAAGACAGCCGGTCACTTATGACCTGCATTAACCGCCTCGTTGGACTTGGAAATACTTTTTATCACGTCTTTTTCAGAAAACTTGGACGTAATCAGTATAGCCCACCAAATAAAATCACTCCCCGCTTGTTGTCAAAAAACAGTAGCAAGGAGGTTTGAAACAGAGTTCATCAATCGCTCACTACCGGGTCAGGTATAAGTGGTTGGTGTGGGAAAATGTATGCTATTGTTTAAATGACGCAAGATAGTAAGCTTACACGTTTATGGCTGTCACACTAACTTGTACATTGTCTATGTCAATAAACATTTATTTATCTAGGTTGTTCATATCACAATAATGAACTAAAAAATTTAATAGCAATTCTTGTAACGATGTTATCCTATAAAACGTGTTATCGTTAAAAAATTGCGTCACTCCACAGGTTTACTAAGAGCGTGAGACACATCGCGCGTGTAGTCCACACAAAACTATTGAACTATCCTGGACAAAAATAATATTCTTAGAGCCAATCAATATGGTTTTGGAGCAAATCGTTCAACTATAAAAGCAATTGTAGATATATTAAAGGATTTAGTATTGCAGTTAGAACGTGATAAACTAGCATTAGTTATATTTTTTTATGTTTTGAGGGCGTTCGATCGGGTTAACCACAACATCCTTTGTGAGAAATTGAAGTATTATGGCGTGCGTGAAGCCGCTCTCGACTGGTCCAGAACGTACCTTCATAACAATAGACAACTCGTTGAGATTTCAGGATTTTGGTCTGAATTCACTATTTGTGGACATGGTGTTCCCTAAGGCAGCATTCTAAGACCACTGCTCTTTATCATTTATATAAACGATCTTCCAATTCACCTTCACTTAGCAAAATCTATAATTTATGGGGACGACACATTACTGATTGGACACCCCCTTACTAATCTACAGAACACAGTTACAGAGACAATAATATCACTTCAAAGTTGGTTAATGGCCAAAAATCTTATGCTTAACTCATATAAAACGGTCTTCATGCAGTTTCTCACTCACAGTAAAAAAACATATTTCTTTAACATGTTCGCTGTCATGTTTCTGGGTCTGACTTTGGATAGTGGTTTGACATAGGCTCCCCATGCATCCCATTTGTATCGAGATCCCCCCGGTTGATTTGGATCTGTTACGCTCTTAGAACGCTTCAACCCTTCTTGATTGTAATTCTCTACCCATGGTTTTTTATGTGAGGTCATACAGTATTGAGATATGAGGGGGACTCTACACACACGCTTCTAGGTGTTTTTCTTTTTTTTTCAGAAGCGAGCTGTGCACATATCAAAGGACTGCCTCCGTTGCATTCAAGCAGGGGTGTATTTCGATCGCTTCGTCTTCTAAAATTGCCTTCCCTTTTCATATATAGGGTCATAATGTCCACAGAAACCAGACACGATGACGATCTGCTTCTTCTGGCAATTTATGACAAGGATGTATCTTATGCGAGACCAATTTTTATAATAAATTACCAGAAATTATTAAGAAATGTGAAGACGTCAGGTTTGATAAACACGTTAGAAATTTTTAAATAAAAAAGAATGTTATAGTATGTAGGAATTTCTGTCCGCTTGAACACAGGAAACAAGTTGTTTTCCCCTTTCTCTTGATTCCTGCGCCCATCCACCCGCCCACCCATACACGTACAGAGGTATTGACCCACCCGCCCACCCATACACGTACAGTGGTTTTGACCCACCCGCCCACCCATACACGTACAGTGGTATGATATGTAACGTGTGTTGTAGCCTCTAGTATTACATTGTATCGCTCAACAATATTTATAAATTCATAAAATATGTTTAATGTTGACAATTGAGATGTACACCACGTATGTATTTATGCAGACAATAAAGAAAGTCTATGTATATGTCTATTTTAACAACATAATTCACATATTTGTTCGAGTTTATTGTTCTAATTAAGTCCAATTCCCAAAAACCGAAATGGAAGTTTTGAATAATTTATTTGAAATCCTCAGATATTAAAGCTTTTAAAATATCTTACTGATTAAAATTTACAATTTATAAACAAATTAACATTTAAAAGTACACTTTTCGTGATTGTTATTAGTAAATTGAAGAACAACTGGATTTATCGTGGTAAGATTGTATAACATCCTCCAATCGTTCACTCAATTGAAGCAAACATTCACGATGTTTGCATATAAATGACATGAAAGAGTAGTTCAACTAATACATTTACAACTTACAAGAAGTTACAAGTAGAATCTTGAGGATGTCTTCCAATATTATAAACAATTGAATATACATGTAATTAATGATTGAGTGAAGTTTTACTAAAGCCGATTTGACACGATATGAGTGTACTCGGTCCGATCGAACTCGGATGTTGCGCGCATCACTCAATGCTACTCGTAACGCGTAATATATTCACAATATGTTCCGAGTAACTTGGTCCGAATACACTCGGTAGGAGTGAAGTCGTATTCGTATAAGAGTGATCCGAATCGGTTTTTTTTTTAAATTACCGTTCCGCTATTTCATTCGTTTCGTTTAGGTTATGTTTATGTATTTCGAAAACTGTAGTCTAACGATTGGAGTCTAATGCAACAGCAGCTATACCTCGGTATCATTTTAGCCATCGTCTTAAGAATACTAGATTTTATCTTAGTCTGGCATCAGTCCGTGCACAATCCGTCATGTCAACTCTGCCATCCGATCGCATGTCCACATGCGCTTGGATGAGTACCACAATTATACTCGGGTCGGGTGCGCTCGTATCGTGTCAACCCGGCTTGAAGCAAGCAGTAAGTCCGAGTTGACCAAAGGATTCCGAAAATATGTTTAAGGTAACTCGACTGGAGCAGTCATGAGAACTCCTTTACTGGCCCCGATGACAATCAATTGTACTGTACTTTGGCTGGTGGTATTTCACTAACCCATCTATGTGCAGTGCTGCTTTGTCCAAAACACATCAATCAGCCGTACAATGAGAATTAGCCAACAGGTAATTGATTGGTAGGAAACGGGAGAAAGCGACTTGCAACTGTCTAAGTATATACATAATTAATATCTCTGTAGGACTTGAGTAATCGGGCTGAGGCAATATGGAGTTAGAGTGACGTGGCTTTCCTGCCCTCCTCTTTACATGTGCTTTTCTGAGCACGCATTTTTGAAAATGTACACATATCCCATGCAGTTTTCCTCTTTAATAAAAGAAGATTTTATAGGACACATGAATTGACTAATTATCTTCACTAGGAAGGAATCGCAGACGTTCGTGGTATAGAGTTGGAGAGCCACGGAAGTCAAGTGGAAGGAAAAGTCGTCAGCGATCGCAAATGCAAGGAAAAGCCATGAAAGGTGAATGAGATGATGGCTCGTTATAGTCTTTCTTCATTTATCATGATACTGGGAGAAAACTTCACTTGCCATTCCTATTTTTGCAATCGTTACACTCTTGTTAGGTCCTGAAAGAAATTAACTGTTCTAAATTTAAAATTTCAATGATGGATCTATGAAAGATGTAACGAATACTAACAAATCCTTACCAAACAGAGAATCTCACCAGATTAGTTACAAAGTTCCGAAAGTGTGAAAATCCCATTTTCTTTACTATCTATCTTTCATTCTACAGTAATGCATTGAACGAACAGGCACACAAAATAAAATCAACATTGAAGGAATTCTATGGTGTCATATGCGTATATCCCTTTTAACCACCCCCTCGAGTTTCCTGTCATTACAACTTTCCTCTTGTCGATATAGTTGTGATGGAGTTTTATAAACATGGTCAGGTTAGGTTTGGTTTGGTTAAGTTAAGTTCTGTTCGTTTAGTTTAGGTTTTGTTAGGTTAGGCATTGCAGGGTTTACCTCATAATCAGCTACACAGTTTCAGAACTTTATACTGTTTTATTTTGTAGAGTTTTACTTAATTTCTCCTAGCAGGTTGGTACCGATGGCTTCAAATAGAGGTATTGTCTATATGTATCCTCGCTACACGATTATAATATATTTTCATATTCTAAATCAGTGGTAATTTTTACTTTGAGACACAAATTTTTTTAGAGACAAAGGAAACATTTTATTAGCCCCTTCGGGATTTGAAGCCAGGGCACTTCGTATTGAAGGCCTAAGCACTAAGTTAGCATAGGTCATTTTTTCTTCTCTCTTGTAAAGAAATGCAAGTATTGATTTATTGTTCGCCCATAACTAGTGCGTCTTTGTGATCTACCTGTCCATCCCCGGTCTTTAATGGCATCCAACCATAAATCCTTTGACAAATTATCAACACAACAGTTCGCCTAAGATAATACCCATTCTCCATCGCAGCCTCAACGAACTAGTAATAAATCACAACTTATTGCTATATAAACGCCCTTACTCAACGACATCTTCTTCTTGCTTTACCAATTATTTCATATCCAAACAGAAGTAAAGACCTGTTGAAATCGCCCCTGAGTTTCGGCGTAGCTGGAGGCGAGACGTTTCAGTAGCTAGTTAGGTAGGCGAAGGCCAGGGGGCAGGAGCCTTTATGCCATGCTAAAACCTACAATAGTAACTTTCCCCTGAACCAAGGTCTCGGTGAGTTGAAGTAAATGTGCGATGATAAACACTAGTTCGATTGCACAGTGCATTATTTATTGGGTATACGTACGACAAAATGTTTGACATATATGTTAAAACTAAGTTAAACTACCTGTATGAATAATAAACGTGAACTTGATCAACTTGTAGTCCAGGCAGCATTTGTTTTGGAATGACAATTTGAGAGTATAGATAGATTTTTGCGAAAATGTGTCCGGGATGGTTCAAGGAACAATAAATGTTGGTTTCCACCTCACGGGAAAGTCTAACTTAAGGCACGAAAAATCGAAATGTGAAATCTTCCTAAAATATGTTTGCACTCAATTCGTATAAACTTAATAAATTCTAATCGTATGAGGAAAACTCTTGCAAAATAAAAGTGTTGTAATTTAATTTTACATACGATTAGATTATATAGAAAAGCTAAAAATAATAATAGTGTTTGTTAATAATTAACAACAAAAATTATAAAACTACTTGTTTTTTTGACTTTTTTACGATTTTGTTTATATCATATTGAAGGGGAAAACGTATTACAACAATTTGAAGCAAATCGATTGATTATTTTCTGCACGTAATTTGTTAGTGTTAACGTTTGAAAAATATATATTATTTTCTAACATCCGGGGAAATCAATTGCTAGTGCAATCAAATACAAACATAGTATATTTGTAATGTATACTACTGTAGTGCACTTAAGCTTCCAAATGGCGTTCGAATTTTTGAAATCAGTTTATTTGATAATCTTAGGGATTGCTTTCAAAATGCTGTTTATTTATTCTTCTCATTAACATTTATAATGAAGTCGGAGAAATTGTTAGTAACATGTTTAAAAATTTGAAGGATGAAATTGCTCCAAAACACGCTCAGTTTGAAACCAAGAACGTGAAATTTGGTCGCTTAGCTTCTGATAAATAACCGGTCAAAATTAATTTACCGTTATTTTACAGTAATTTAACAACAAGTAATGTGCTTCTTTAAGGGCCAGTGACTTGTTATTGCTAGATACTTTACATCGTAATGTACTTTAAATCGTAAATAAAAGACCGAAAACATTTTTTATAAATCATACAATTCATTAAAAATGATGGTGGGCGTAAACTCACACGGTCGCTGAAAAAATTCAAAAGTTCAAATTCGCTGCAAAAAAATGAATATATCAGCTTCTACTGTACTATAGAAGAGTAGGCAGGTCTGCCTATTCTTAAATCGTATCTTAATCTTAGCAAAAATGACTTTTGACTGAGTAAGCAAACACGACAAAGTGTAAAGTAGGCATACTTGTTTAATCACAAATAACAGATAATAAACTGAAACAAATACTATCACAAGTGTTTTTTAAAATAAAAATCACACAGTTACTTATGTAATAATTTTTATGTTTACTAGAATTCTAAATTACCAAATAAAGTGGTATTGACCCGCACGCCCACTCACACACGTACACACGTATAAAAACAAAATTGACCCACCTGCTCATCCATACACGTACAGTGGTATTGGCCCACCCGCCGACCCATACACGTTCAGTGGTATTGACCCACCCGCCCACCGATACACGTACAGTGATATTTACCTACCCGCCCACCGATACACGTACAGTGGTATTCACCCACCCGCCCACCTATACACGTACAGTGGTATTGATTCACCCGCCTACCCATACACGTACAGTGGTATTGACCCACCCGCCCACCCATACACGTTCAATGGTATTGACCCACCCACCCACCGATACACGTACAGTGATATTTACCTACCCGCCCACCGATACACGTGCAGTGGTATTGACCCACCCGTCCACTCATACACGTACAGAGGTATTGACCCACCCGCCCACCGATACACGTACAGTGGTATTGATCCACCCGCTCACCGATACACGTACAGTGGTATTGAGATAAAACATTAAATAAAGTTAAGATGACAATTTAATTATAGAACGTATCGAAATCAATCTTTTATATATAATAAATAAAATTATCAAAATATAATTTTGAAAACCCCTACCTTCGCCGAATAAACCAATTTCGAAAATTCAGACTCCATTTGGAAGATTGGGTGCCCTAGTGTACATGAAAAATGTTAGAATTTCATTTGGGCAATTTTCGGAAAGTTATAACAGTTATAAAAAAATATGTCAGTAGATTTACTCCAAGTGTTGTACTTTTATACATTAAAAAGCTTTTCTGTAAATATGAAGGTAAAATCAATCATTTTAAAAATTAATTATAAAGTGGTTGACGTATTATATACTGTACAATGTTAATAAATAGACAGTAATAACTATTGTTGATTATAAATTGTTTGCATTTCTATGTGTCAAACGTGTTAGAAAATGTAATGAGATTTGTATACATTTTCTATACAGTAATTATTACTTTGGAGTTTAGAGACCACAATGACAGTTAATTAATTCTACAGAACTAGTTTCTATTTTGTTGTTTAATAAAGAAACAAATACAATATCCGTATTATTGTCTTAGTGATAAATTGATTGTTCTTATATAAAAGGATCATTAATCGTTGATCGATAATCAACGTTTTAACAAAATTAATAACATTAGAATTTTTTAAATTTTCATTGCATAAGTATCAAAATAGATGGTTTAAAATCTATTCTTAAATAGAGCCTAAGTGACAAGTAATGACAGCGGCTATGGGCGAGGCGACTAGCGCCATGTCAAAATCGCCAACGACAAGAACAATAGAGGAGCCAAAACAGAGACTTGCGACACACCACTGCGCTGCCTTACGCAACCAACGCCCCAACTTTATATTGTAACGACGCTTTCACGGAAACTAAGGGCAAAACGACTCACTCCCATTCCGACAACCGAGAAAGATAGCTTTAGAGAGAAGGCAGATCTCAATCGGTTGTTAGATTATAACTTACTTAACCCCCTCATCAGAATCAATTTTAGCATACAAAAATACTACTGCACATGTGCTATTACAATAAAATATTTCATATAGTACTTCATGTATATGAGAAGTAAGCTGTTGTTGAATACATCTATTAGACATAAATCCAACAGGTGATCCAGAAAATTAGATAAATTCTTATTTTATGGGAACATAAACAATTTTATTGAAATACTAAACAGGAAATCTAGAATAATATACGTATACAAACTATAAAGGAGACACAACTGCACAGGGTGTATCTGAAGTCTCTGATTAGATCTCATTGGTTCTGGATTATTTAGGATCACAAATGTCATATTTAAAGTGTCCGAAACACATCGGTTAGCCTTGCAGACGCCATTTTGTAATTTTTACTTTTAAATTTATAACTCAAAAACAAAAAAGGTTTATTAAGGTGGAATTTTGCATGAAACTTTATAACATAAACATCCTTTTTTGGAAAAAAATGCGTTTTACTGCATCAACATTTTTAAAATGACGGTTATTTAACATTTTAAGTCCTAAGTAATTTATAAACTAATAATTATACTATAAATTACGAAAAAATATTACTCGTAATTGAATAATACTTTTTAGGATATTCAATTACGAATCCAATTATATAAGGTTTAAAAAGTCTTATGAAAATAATTTACGTGACAGTATGTACAATGCAATATGACAGTACAATGTGTAACACACATGTAACATCTAATAATAGTAAAAAAGTAATTTGTGATAGTCTTAAATCAGATGCTTACAAAACTTTATTGTTGTACTAATCACTTGATTTAAGACTATCACAAATTACTTTATTATTATTAGCTGTTACATGTGTGTTACACATTGTACTAGCATATTGCATTGTACATACTATCACATAAATTATCTTATATTCATTATTTTCATCCGATTTTTTTTATTAACAACAAGATTTGTTATTGAATTTTCCTAACAAATATTAATCTGTGTAATTTTTAATATTATTATTGGTTTATAAGTAACTTAGGTTTTAAAAATTTAAATGGCCGCCATTTTGAAAATGTTGATGAAGGAAAATCCATAATTTTTCTCAAAAAATGTGTTTATCTTATAAAGGTACATACAAAATTTCAGCTTAATACACTTCTTTATCTAAGAGAGCTTATCAGAGAGTTCAGACACCCTGTATATATCGTATGTTGTATGTGTCAGCCAGTGCGTCACTACGTAGGAGAGGTTTTCGAGAAGTTACCCATTCTTCTTGGTGTAAGTCTTGCGAGCGTTAAAGATCTTATTGAGCTGTCCTCCTTCCTAAATATACCTGAAGGACCTTATAACAGCTGTATTACACGGCAAAAGGCAAGGTAGTTGCCATAAGAGTACCACTTATAATGCTCGTAACTTTGTTCAGTTGGACATAGTTCGATTCTCTGCCCCTCTGTCCCCCTAAATAAAATTATGCTCAAAAACCCAAAATTTGGTAAAGTTAAACTAATACACCCAAGTGGGGTATCAAATTAAAGGTATTCATATCTTAATTACTAATATACCATCAGATTTTAGAAAAGGCTATATTTATGGGCTCCACTGCCCCAAAACCAAAATTCGTAGTCATACTGCTTAAGAATCCCAGCGAGGCCGAAGACCGATCTTCCTCATGAGGCTACATGCCGAGCTCCACAAATGTGAGACTGTAGCAGAGTGCCTTGGCGAGGCCGTAGGCCGAGTTGCACAATGAGGCTAAAAAGCTAAACGCGGAAGACTTCCGAAATAAAATGCATTAATAAGCTTCAAGGTAAAGCAACAACAAACTATCCTCAGAATCCTCTGGGAGATATTGATGCTATATCTTCAGTTTGCAAAATTCAACTGAGCGAAGCTCGGTCTCCTGCACTAGATTATGACAACGGCTATTCTGATATACAAATACAGTAGTTGTAAATTAGTAAATATATATATATATATATATATATATATATATATATTGTTGTTGTTAAGGACGTAGTCATTGGTATGATTAATAGTTCAGAAACATTCATAGTTCCAGTCAATACATTTTTTTGTTTATTATCTCTTCTCGAAGTCATTGAAGTACGCTCGGCGGGACAGGCGAGGCAGCGAATGGAGGGGAATACATATTGATTTTTTGTTAGTTAGGCAAGTAAGCTCTTAACGACTACTGTATTAGCGACATTTGCGATAAAATGTAGAACTTAATTCCTTAGAGAGCTCAACTGGGCGCCTGGTTGAACAACCTTACAGAAATTTATCCATTCATGGTAAAGGATCAGAACCGAAGGTTACTTATCAATCGGAACCTTGAAGAAAGTTCAGTGTTTTGTTATTTAGAGTGTTGCCACGGGGTGGTTGGCCCATCAGTTGACAGTCGAGTTGACCAATCGCTGAGTCTGCTGTTGTGTCACCCGAACACACTGTCAACACGAACGGCCGCGACAATAAACACAAGGGTCATCACCTTTCCGAGGGCTACATACTACTGGTTATTTATTATATTATAAATAACACTTGTTAGTTTATTTTCGTACACCGGTGGTATTTTTAACATGATATTCAAACGTTGTTGAGGGACAACGGCCCAAAACACTATTGCAACTTTTATTTTAAAAATTATAGGAATAAGATTGCTAATATTAATTTATCGATAAAAGACTGTACACAATTTATAATTTTTTTAAATTCTAAAACAACCATTCAATCATTGGCTGAGGAAGAATGCATGCTGACCGCTGCACGTTTAAATCAATTGGTTGGAGCTCTTGGCAACTTAAAATATGTTGATTCAAACTATACTCAATATTATCAGTAGCTAATTATTCACTGTAGCTTTTCAAGGAAACTGTCAAAAATATACTGATCTTCAGGGAGACACAAGGCTTTGGAAGGCGTATATTTTTGTAGGAGTTAATGAACAGACAACGATAAAACACTGACGACACTAGGATTTAATAATTGACGATAAATACCTAATTGATTATAGAGGCAGAAATCAGCGACAAAGAAAATTATTAGGGTAGGTATACTGAGGTTTTTCATCCACCACGGCCTGCTCAAGTTGTTGATGATTATATTCCTTCAGTATTAGGAAATATTAAAGAATCACAGTCATCGTAATGGGCCTCCTAAAAATGGACGCTATATTCTCTATAAGGATGAATTACACAATCAAGCTTCCTTGCTCAATTTTCTTTATTCGAGGAAGACTAAGAATATCAGATTGGTTTTGCAATATCGTGAAGAAGCCTGGACGTAGAATAGTACGTAAAGTTTCTTTAATCAAATTTGTCATTCTACGCATGCGCTAACCATATGTCAACTCTGAGTTTACCTCACCTGAGACGGAATCAGATCACTGTGGATCCGGTAGAAAGTGTTCCTGCCCAGTGTCCAGGGGGCAGTGACGGCGCGGCAGAGAGTTAACTGTGGCCCCAGTGAGATGTGTTCCTCCCCGGTCTCAAGGGAGCAGTAACGGCGCGGTCAGCAAGCTAACTGTGGCTTCAGTGGGAAGCGTTCTTCCCAGTGTCCAAAGGGCAGTGACGACGCGGCAGAAAGATCACTGTGGTCCCCGGTGGGAAGTGTTCCTGCCCGGTGTCCAAAGAGCAGTGACGGCGCGGTGAGCGAGCTAACTGTGGTTTCAGTGCGAAGCGTTCCTACCCAGTGTCCAGGGGGCAGTGACGTCGCGGCAGAGGTCAGTGTGATCCCAGTGGGAAGTGTTCCTCAACGGTGTCCAGGGGACAGTGACGGCGCGGCAGAGAGGTCACTGTAGCTCCAGTGGGAAGTGGTCCTCCCTGGTGTCCAGGGGCAGTGACGGCGCGGCAGAGAGGTCACTGTGCCTCCAGTGGGAAGTGTTCCTGCCCGGTGTCCAGGGGCAGTAACGGCGCGGCAAATACGACAGTGTGGCCCATAGGGAAGCGTTCCTCCCTGGTGTTCAGGGGGCAGTGACAGCGAGGAGAGCGAAGTCACTGTGACCTCAATAGTAAGAAACTCTCCGGCAAATCGGTGTTCAGGGGACAGTGACGGCGCGGCGAGCAAGCTAACTGTGGCTTCAGTGGGAAGCGTTCATCCCCGGTGTCCAGGGGGCAGTGAGGTGCAGCAGATAGATTACTGTGGACTCAGTGGGAAGTGTTCCTGCCCAGTGTCCAGAGGGCAGTGACGGCACGGCAGGGAGTAAACTGTGGCCCCAGTGAGACGTGTTCCTCCCCGGTGACCAGGGGACAGTGACGACGTAGCAGAGATGTCATTGTGGCTTCAATGGGAAGTGTTCCTCCCAGGTGTCCAGAAGACAGCGACGGCGCGGCAGAGAGATAACTGTGCTTCAGTGGGAATTGTTCCTCCCCGGAGTCCAGGGGGCAGCGATGGCACGGCAGCAAGGTGACTGTGGCTCCAGTGGGAAGGGTTACTCCTCTATGTCCAGAGTGCAGTGACTGCACGACGTGCGAGCACACTGTGATTCCAGTGTGAAGTGTTCCTCCCCGAAGTCCAGGAGGCAATGACTGCACGGCAACGAGGTCACTGTGGCTCCAGTGAGAAGTGTTCCTCTCCGGTGTCCAGGGGGCAGAGACGGCGCGGCAGACAAGTCACTGTGGCTCCAGTGGGAAGTGTTCCTCCCCGGTTCGTCGGGGGCAGTAATGGCGCTACGTCAGAGGTCATTGGGGCACCAGTGGGAAGTGTTCCTCCTCGGTGTCCAGAGGGCAGTGACTGCACGGCGAGTGAGGACACTGTGATTCCAGTGGGAAGTGTTTCTCCCCGGTGTCCAGGGGGCAGTGAAGGCGTGCCAGAAATGTCACTGAAGCTCCATTGGGAAGTATTCCTTCCCGGTGTCCAGAGGGTAGTGACTACACGGCGAGCGAGCACACTGTGATACCAGTGGGAAATGTTCCTCCCCGGTGTCCAGGAGGCATTGACTACACGGCAACGAGATCACTGTGGCTCCAGTGGGAAGTGTTCCTCCCCGGTGTCCAGGAGGTAGTGACTGCACAGCAACGAGGTCACTGTGGCTTCAGTGGGAAGTGTTCCTCGCCGGTGTCCAGAGGGCAGTGACGGCACGGCGAGCGAGGTCACTGTGATTCCAGAGAGAAGTTTTCCTCTTCCGGTGTCCAGGGGGCAGTAACGGCACGGCAGCGAGGGTATGTGGCTTCAGTAGGAAGTGTTCCTTCCCGGTGTCCAGGGGGCAGTGACGGCACGGCAGCGAGGTCACTGTGGCTCCAGTGGGAAGTGTTCCTCCCCGGTGTCCAGGGGGCAGTGACGGCACGGCTGCGAGGGTCTGTGGCTTCAGTAGGAAGTGTCCCTTCCCGGTGTCCAGGGGGCAGTGACGGCACGGCAGCGAGGTCACTGTGGCTCCAGTGGGAAGTGTTCCTCCCCGGTGTCCAGGGGGCATGACGGCACAGCTGCGAGGGTCTGTGGCTCCTGTGGGAAGTTTTCCTTCTCGGTGTCCAGGGGCAGTGACGGCGTGGCAGCGAGGTCACTGTGGCTTCAGTGGGAAGTGTTCCTCCCCGGTGTCCAAGGGGCAGTGACGGCGCTGCGAGCGAGGTCACTGTGGCCCCGGACTGACGCAACAGGCCCGTCATGCCTCGCGCTGCAACACGGTGACGTCACGCGCTGACCCACATAAGCACCATTAGCAGGTGCCGTGCCGAGCCACACAGATTCCAGTATTGTCTGATCGTCACCACTTTCGATGACTTTTAACGACATCGTTGCATCAGCAGCTCTATGAACGCACGGCGAGAAGAGGAATCATCAATGTATAGCCGCCATAATTCGTAGTAACGTTAGAGAACTGGATATAATCTACTCACGGGTAATAAGACATTTCTGGATTACATTTCAGTTTGTGGTGACTTTTCAACCATGTTAATATAGCACTTTCCTAATTAAAAACCATCAATATTAAAAATGTAGTCTTATCCAGATGTTCCTGTTCAGTAAGCTACCTTACAAAATTGTTTGCCGACGTTTTATGATCAATATAAATATGTAGTAATCGGTGAACGAAATTTTGATCTCAAATTTAAAATACAATCCTATTTGTTCCAATTGTTCCAACTAGACAGGAACCAGAATAGTTAACTAACATATTAGCGCATTAAATAATTTTAAAGTGGTTTAAATTTTAATTTTTTAGTATAATTTAGGATTTAAATGTTAAGTCTATAACATTCTTAATGTAACAGACAAAAAGTGTATCGAGATTGAACACAAGTAAAACATTTACTTAAAAAATCAAGTGGAAGGTGGTTAGTAAAATTATGGAAACGCTTTCAAAACTTTTTTATGACTTCACTTGTACAAGTGAAATCTTGTATATCATCATGGTTAGGAAGGGACTGGTTTCTGAAGCAATTAGCGACATTTCATCTTTTCAGGGAGACGGCTCGTAAGTAGTTGAACGAAAATCTTCATTGTAAGCCTACGTGAGGTATGGTATCAAATGAAAGGTCTATTCGAGAGAAATTGATTGCCGCAAACCGGACTTCGGAAGGTTTATATACTTCCAGAATAGCGGCCGTAGAATGTCAGAGTAACTAATTTGGTCAATATTATTTCTCCGCGATTTCACGGTTTGAAGTAAATTATTCCGATCTTAGTTACTTTACAAGACAAAATGACAACATTTGTTTGTCATGAAATTCAAGCGACCTTTACTCTGGAAAGAATAAACCTTCCGAAGTCCGGTTTGCGGCAGCCAATTTCTCTCGAATAGACCTTTCATTTGATACCAAACTTGACCTAGGCTTACAGCATACTCTGCCAAGTCCACAATATACGAGGGACATGGTTCATGAACTACTACTCACCGCAGCAAGCTGATCCGTAGTAAATGGTGGATCAATGTTTAACAGACAATAGCAGCTGTTCCACGTCTCCGTTCTTGCCACCCTCGAGCAAGGAGTCACAGTTCAACAAACACATCCATGCTAATGGATCACATCTATTGATAAATTGAATTGATCAGCGAATTGGAACCTAGTATAGTTCTATAAAAAGTGTTATAACTACTTTTATAATTTTAATTAACCCTTAACTGGTATAGTGGGGTCTATCAGGACCCTAACGATCTTTTTCTTTTTTTTTTTTTTTTTTTTTTTTTTATTGGAAAGTATCTATGTAGAAATTTTGTTGTTTCAAGTATTCTTCTACATGCATGTCAACAATAAGAACCAGTTATTTTGACATTTTAAAGAAAATTATTATTATTTTTTTTTTTTATTTTAATTGGAAAGTATTTATGTAGAAATGTTTTTGTGTTGTTTCAAGTATTCTTCTAAATGCATGTGAACAATAAGAACCAGTTATTTTGACATTTTAAAGAAAATTATTATTATTATTAGTTTTTTTTTTTATTTTAATTGGAAAGTATTTATGTAGAAATTTTGTTGTTCCAAGTATTCTTCTAAATGCATGTGAACAATAAGAACCAGTTATTTTGACATTTTAAAGAAAATTATTTTTTTTCAGAAAAAAATAGTTAGGGTGCTGAAAGACCCCAGCGTACCACAGGGTGACTGTTTTTGTTATTAGACACCTTTTTTAAATGAGTGACGTTTTAGACGAAAGTAAAATATTTTCAATTCTAATTATTGATCAACCGGTAAGTGAAGTAGATAGACTGAATGTCATTTGAAGATGATGTACCAGTAATAAATACCTCTGGTGTAATGAAGTTGCAGAGACCAGCGAAGCGCAAACGCTGCGATCTCTACCCCAGAAAAAGACAAAAAGTGAAGACTGTATGCGTAAAATGTGATTGAACAGTAAACGAAGGCCACTATTAATTACACATCATTTGTAATGAGTGCTCAAACGAGTAAGTACACCACAAAATAGTTTTGAAATTTTTTAAACACAAATTTATCAAAAACAGAAAAACTATTTTTTAAATGAATATTAGTTTGTTATGTATAATATATGTTTGTTTTTGTTTTAAGTAGTTACTATGGAACGTAAATAAGATTGATATTAACATTAAAAGTTGAAAAACCATATAATAAGGATTAAAATTATAATTTTTCACAACTCTTAAATAAAGTGTCATTTTTGCAAGGTTTATTTTGAAAATTAAAAAATAAAATAAAAAATATATATAGGCCTATATAAAGACATTTTTAGTTATAAAAGTAACTTGTTGCTGTTGCATACTAACAGAAAAAATAAATAAAATTGATTTTGTAAAGATTGTTGTTATACGTATCGTTTTTGTGCATTTTCCCCTTGCACTGTACCAGTTAAGTTAATCAAAATCCACTGTACCAGAAGAGGGTTAACACTAGTGTAAACCACATTAAAATAGTCCGATAACATTTTAGGCGGTATTGCCGGATCGTTTCTGAGAATCACCCATCCACGTTTTATCTATGACAAGATGCATATGTTCAGTCCTGCCAATTTGATTGGCAGTTTCTTTACAAAACAACTGTATTGTACTATTTAAATACACCTTTAAAATAAGGCAATGGTAATAATTAATTATGGTATGTGTTAGTACTGTATTTATTTATTCTATTTTTTTACTGCATTACATCAATGTTTTCTATTCCCATACAACCGTTATTAATACTTCGTTATCGTAGTTTTTTGAATATTAAATATTTAGATAATATTGAAACATGCTCAAAAACATTTGTAAATAAATGTAAAGTAAAACTTGAAAAATAATAACTAATGCAATATAAACATATTTCTTCCACAAAATATTCCAAACTAAAACACGTAAATTTGTTTAAAATAACAAATTATGATGTTTGTTTGCTGCAACAGATGTTTAGATAGATCAATTTTCAATGAATTTACATCTGACAACATTGCTGGGCGAGAGGTGAGGAGGGGGCTTCACATGCATAAAATATCATCGGACTATTTTGGTGCTGTTTACACGATAAGTGATTAAAATCAGTTTCAACATTAAATCAACACAAATTCACATTCAATACAAGTTAATATTCAAATCAGGTCTTTAACTTCAGATCTAGAGTAAAAATTATGGACACTAACCACTGTCTCTATAGTAACGGTTTTGTACAGAGTTGTTTACGTTAGCAAAATAATAATAATAAAAAAACACAGTTTTATTGTTATTGGAAACTTGTTATTTCCAAGTTTCTATTGACGTCAAACAAGATACACGCCGTATTTTTTACTTTAGGGGTCCTGGTTTGAAAACAGCTTTTGGAATTTGAATTTTAAAGTATTTTTACTACCTTATTATTTATAATTAAACCACCTTCAAATACGATAAATAATATCGATGTAGTGATTATATAGGCCAAGATATGTTCTTATCTTACTATACAAGCTCCAAAAAACGATGTACTAACTCATCACAAAATTTCTTGAATCACTGAACAGATTTTGATTAAATTTGAAGGGAAGTCAGGTTTTGAATAATAGAGATTCAATAAGAAAGAATTTATCGAAATTTCATTCCTAAGGGGTAGAAACAGCTCCTCGAAGTATCATTTTTTTTCAATAAGAGAAACATTGTCATTAATTAATACAATAATTTAATTAAAACAGCTGATAAAAAATATAAACATGACAGAAAAACTGTTTGGATTTAATTGTGAAATGTTAATTGCTATCAACTACGCCATGATTGCACTACTATGCATCTTCCTAAAGTACATTTATTGGGGTTTCAAGGCACTAAAACTTGGTTATCTATTCTAGGAGAACGGCAGCAGACCAGGTAGAGGTTTTATATTGATGTGATGGTTTAGAGGGAACCACGGAGGGAAGGGTTAGCAAGCGTAGAAAACCACCCCGTAGCGGCTCAAGTGTTGTCGGCTAATTGAAACATGAACATATAATATTTCATCATTGTTCTTGTTGAAATGATTTTTTTTTATTTTGTATTATCGACAGCGAGATAGAAAACAAGTTAAAAAACGATGTACGCCTACACGGTAAAATTAGGATGTATAAAACGTCTTATAATTAATTGAAATGTAATACATGCCGCTATTCAACGGTAAAATGTAATACATGCCGCTATTCAACGGTAAAATGTAATACATACTGCTATTCAACGGTAAAATGTAATACATACTGCTATTCAACGGTAAAATGTAATACATACTGTTATTCAACGGTAAAATGTAATACATACTGCTATTCAACGGTAAAATGTAATACATACTGCTATTCAACGGTAAAATGTAATACATACTGCTATTCAACGGTAAAATGTAATACATGCCGCTATTCAACGGTAAAATGTAATACATGCCAATATTCAACGGTAAAATGTAATACATGCCGCTATTCAACGGTAAAATGTAATACATGCCAATATTCAACGGTAAAATGTAATACATGCCAATATTCAACGGTAAAATGTAATACATGCCGCTATTCAACGGTAAAATGTAATACATGCCGCTATTCAACGGTAAAATGTAATACATGCCGCTATTCAACGGTAAAATGTAATACATGCCAATATTCAACGGTAAAATGTAATACATGCCGCTATTCAACGGTAAAATGTAATACATGCCAATATTCAACGGTAAAATGTAATACATGCCGCTATTCAACGGTAAAATGTAATACATGCTGCTATTCAACAGTAAAATATAATACATGCTGCTATTCAACGGTAAAATGTAATAGATACTGCTATTCAACGGTAAAATGTAATAGATGCTGCTATTCAACGGTAAAATGTAATACATGCCGCTATTCAACGGTAAAATGTAATACATGCTGTTATTCATCGGTTAAATGTAATACATGCTGCTATTCAACGGTAAAATGTAATACATACTGCTATTCAACGGTAAAATGTAATACATACTGCTATTCAACGGTAAAATGTAATACGTACTGCTATTCAACGGTAAAATGTAATACATGTTGCTATTCATCGGTAAAGTGTAATACATGCCGCTATTCAACGGTAAAATGTAATACATACTGTTATTCATCAGTAAAATTTAATACATGCTGTTATTCATCGGTAAAATGTAATACTTGCTGTTATTCATCGGTAAAATGTAATACATACTGTTATTCATCGGTAAAATGTAATACATGCTGTTATTCATCGGTAAAATGTAATACATGCTGTTATTCATCGGTAAAATGTAATACATGCTGTTATTCATCGGTAAAATGTAATACATGCTGTTATTCATCGGTCAAATGTAATAAGTGCTGTTATTCATCGGTAAAATGTAATACGTGCTGTTATTCATCGGTAAAATGTAATACCTGCTGTTATTCATCGGTAAAATGTAATACATGCTGTTATTCATCGGTAAAGTGTAATACATACTGTTATTCATCGGTAAAATGTAATACATGCTATTATCCATCGGTAAAATGTAATACGTGCTGTTATTCATCGGTCAAATGTAATACGTGCTGTCATTCATCGGTAAAATGTAATACGTGCTGTTATTCATCGGTAAAATGTAATACATGCTGTTATTCATCGGTAAAATGTAATACATGCTGTTATTCATCGGTATAATGTAATACGTGCTGTTATTCATCAGTAAAATGTAATACGTGCTGTTATTCATCGGTAAAATGTAATACATACTGTTATTCATCGGTAAAATGTAATACGTGCTGTTATTCATTGGTAAAATGTAATACATGCTGTTATTCATCGGTAAAATGTAATACATAATGTTATTCATCGGTAAAATGTAATACATACTGTTATTCATCGGTAAAATGTAATACATACTGTTATTCATCGGTAAAATGTAATACATACTGTTATTCATCGGTAAAATGTAATACGTGCTGTTATTCATCGATAAAATGTAATACATACTGTTATTCATCGGTAAAATGTAATACGTGCTGTTATTCATCGGTAAAATGTAATATGTGCTGTTATTCATCGGTAAAATATAATACGTGCTTTTATTCATCGGTAAAATGTAATACAAACTGTTATTCATCGGTAAAATGTAATACATTCTGTTATTCATCGGTAAAATGTAATACGTGCTGTTATTCATCGATAAATGTAAATAATGTAATACGTGCTGTTATTCATCGGTAAAATGCAATACGTGCTGTTATTCATCGGTAAAATGTAATACGTGCTGTTATTCATCGGTAAAATGTAATACCTGCTGTTATTCATCGGTAAAATGTAATACATGCTGTTATTCATCGGTAAAGTGTAATACATACTGTTATTCATCGGTAAAATGTAATACATGCTATTATCCATCGGTAAAATGTAATACATGCTGTTATTCATCGGTCAAATGTAATACGTGCTGTTATTCATCGGTAAAATGTAATACATGCTGTTATTCATCGGTAAAATGTAATACATGCTGTTATTCATCGGTAAAATGTAATACGTGCTGTTATTCATCGGTAAAATGTAATACGTGCTGTTATTCATCGGTAAAATGTAATACATACTGTTATTCATCGGTAAAATGTAATACGTGCTGTTATTCATCGGTAAAATGTAATACATGCTGTTATTCATCGGTAAAATGTAATACATACTGTTATTCATCGGTAAAATGTAATACATACTGTTATTCATCGGTAAAATGTAATACATACTGTTATTCATCGGTAAAATGTAATACGTGCTGTTGTTCATCGATAAAAAGTAATACATACTGTTATTCATCGGTAAAATGTAATACGTGCTGTTATTCATCGGTAAAATGTAATATGTGCTGTTATTCATCGGTAAAATATAATACGTGCTTTTATTCATCGGTAAAATGTAATACAAACTGTTATTCATTGGTAAAATGTAATACATTCTGTTATTCATCGGTAAAATGTAATACGTGCTGTTATTCATCGATAAATGTAAATAATGTAATACGTGCTGTTATTCATCGGTAAAATGCAATACGTGCTGTTATTCATCGGTAAAATGTAATACGTGCTGTTATTCATCGGTAAAATGTAATACGTGCTGTTATTCATCGGTAAAATGTAATACGTGCTGTTATTCATCGGTAAAATGTAATACGTGCTGTTATTCATCGATAAAATTTAATACATGCTGTTATTCGTAAAATGTAATACATATTGTAAATTTTTGGTAAAATATTGTATCAATCGTTATATATTTACTTTTATTGTTTTCTAATGAAAAACTTAATGGTGATGTGTATATTTTTTTATATCTAAAATCTGTTCTAATTAATGTATTTACGAATTTTTTATATAATTATAGGTATAATTTAAAGGAAATATCAATTATACAAGTAAAAACATTTTCATCGACATAAAACCTCGAAATTCCATAAATTAATTAGTTGTACATACAAAAATAACCACTAGGTGTTAAAGACGCAAGTTCAACAATATACCATGTGGAATGTATAGTTAAAGCCATCCATTGCACTAGAATAGTGAATGAAGGAATACAATTTTTTTTTATTTTAGCGGTAAAGTTAGGACTACACAGTCAGCTTCTACTTAACCACCGGAATAGAGCCGGTTTCTAAGGAAAACAATAAACTCTTTGCCCTCTATGAAAACAAACACAGACGCTTAAGAGTCTATATTATGAAACTACTTCAATTCTAAATATTCTTAACATTTTGAACAAATATAACTTAAAACAAAAAAAAATTATTAGGTGCAAGTTGTAAGGCAATATCTGTAATGGCCAAACAACATACAAAAATGGATTTTTTTAAAAAATGTATATAACGCTATTGTTAAAATTTTCAGAAAAGATGTGAATTACAACTTAAAAATTTTAGTAAAAAGCACATGTCCCTGACTTTAATGGTTTTTGAGTTTTAACATTGTTTCTACGGCTAAAACATTAAAATGCAATTTTTCCATGCTTTATTCTAACGATTTTATTAAATTTTCAGTAAAGATGCAAAGAACATTTAAAAATATTATAGTTACCACACCACCAATTTGGGGTTGGAGGCCGAAAGCCGGAAGCCACACTCTGGTTGTTGAAGGTTGTTTACATAAAATCTGGCTATGTAATTAATTCAACAGCTGTTTTTGAAGATTACTTTTCTATACTTATATTTAAATTAACTTTTTGTGTGGTAGCTGCCATTGCTGGGAGATCATCAAATCATGCGTGACAGACCAGCTACCAGATTAAGACAGCTACCAGCTTTGTGACAGGAGATCACTTTATTTTATATTATATGTAGCATGACTTTTGGATCTTAATCCAAATAAATCACAGCCTTAAAAAATTATTAAATGGTAGCTTACAAAAAATAAGATATATTTAAATAAATGTTTCTTAAATTTCTTAGAAATGTAATTATTTGAACATCAGTTTTTATTGTACATTTTTTTATTAATCTGACACAACAAAGGGAAATACCATTTATTTATACAGTAAATTTTATCAGATTGTGTAACATTCTACAAAAAAAATAATTTATTACTATTAGAACAGTTAGGGCCTACTAATTCTAGTGGACCATTAGTGTGGTTTTGTACAAATTGTGTTTTTATATTTTGTCATAGTTATATGAAACTTTAAATGTCAATCTTGATGATTTTAATTAAAAAAAAACTCAATAATATCAACTTATGGACAACTAAAATGGACCTTTAGTGGTCATAAAGTGTTTATAAAATTATTATAATAATAAACATGAACCTACAGTTAAAATAGAAAAGCATTTTTTGGCCCGGTCTGGGGCTATCGATCTTTCATCGGTGGCTTGCCAGTTTGGAAAATGGCTACCTTAAGTTCTTTACCAATTTTCTAAACTAATTTTAAGTTCTGAAAGTTCTATTAAGGACATATTCACATACATTCTGACATCAATATGGGAGGAGTCACAGAGAAAATAGAAACAGAGGACGCTTTGTTATGGTCGCAGTGAACGCCTCAAGGGCAGTCATGAGTAGATAACAACTAATTTACATCTTGATATATCTGTAGTTATAATTACCACGTTTATTGTTGAGGATGTGGGGGAATAAATGAGGGACTGACAAGGTACTGGTCCTGCCATCGCATTTCAAAGTGGAGAAATAACTACAAATTCGACACACTATCAGCGCACTATTGGACGTGACCTCTGTTCTTTCTTCTCTGAGGAGTAGTCCTGAATCTAACAGTATATTTAATTATTTTTACGTGCGCAATACAGTTCTTACACTCCTAAAGCCCCCCCCCCCCCCCCCGAGAGTCAAACTATTTACTAACTAAATCATGTGGCGTCAATTATTATGGTTGCAAGTGTAGATATAAACCAACCTAATACATTTTTGTTTAGACGCTTTAAGAATTTGTTGATGGTCAATATAATTATCTCATGGTAGGTAAGGAATCGGTTTTATTATTATTTATGTTTAGCTATGTTCTTATTACATGTAATTTGAAAAAATACTAATGTCATTATTTACTTATACAGACGTCACAATTATATTGTATTTTTCGAACGGAGATATTGCTATAAACAATTTTCTGTCCAAATAAATGTGACATGTGCAAGTTGTTCCCAATAAAAGGCCAATGACTAAGTACAAAAGTATTATATAGTGACAATGTCATTATATCCGCTTCAAATTCAGCAACTTGAAAATATTTTTATAGAAATAGATGTTAAAAATAAAAGAGAAGTTGGTTTTTTCGTGTTTCGAACTGGACGTGAAATGGTGGAGTTGCAAGCCTCCACAGTAATAGGCCTACTCGGGTACGCGGTTACGTTACTCCGACATGTTACACTTGAACTCTTACATCAGTCATGGAGTCACACCACTTGTCCAAATATCAGAGATGTGGCTGTGAAAATATTAGTTTTCCAAGTAATATTGATAAAGGACCGTGCAGTTTTAATGTCACTATATACGAGTAACATAGATTGAACCTTTACATCTGACGTACAGAATCAGTTGTGGATTTGTCTTTTTATGTAAAATATGTACATATAGGCCTTATTCTTCACCATACAAATGACGCTAAACTAAATCGTTAAAATAGAGACCCATGTTTTAGCGTTTTTCGCGGAGGGAAACGGCCACAGGAGAGCCTGTACACCCAGCGCCGCGCCGCCGGGAAACCCAGGTCGGACAAAACAGATACACTCTTGTACTGCAAGTTACCGCACCCACTATCTCTGTACAGTACTTGGAAACGGTGACAAAGTATTATGCGATTTCCACACGGCAACATTTTGGACAATTTACAAAGTGAAATAAGGATGATTTTCAGTGATAGAGCGAATAAACCAGAGAAAAACAGAACAAAACTTGTGACCAACGAACACACAAATAATTGGAGCAGCATTGTAAGGGTAAATACTGGAAGGAGGTCTTTTGGGATCTGGAAAACTTATACTCAATTTAATCTACTTATTGTAAACTATTACTATTACTTGTTTAATAAAATAATACTAAATATAAGAAAACTATTAGTTCGGTAATAAAGTGTAATGATTAACTCAAGAATTTAACAGAAACAGAATTGAATACAATTTTCCATGTCAATTTGAAATGAAGTTGATATTGTTATTCTTCATTTTGTTATACATTTTTACAAATCACCGATAAAAAACCACTTTTTTACAAGGCCTTTCGCCAGCAAAGCGAGCATCATTTAAATGCCTGGTAAACCTGTTTTATTAACAAAAGTGATTCATCTTTAATGAATAATGAAAGTGGGCCTATTCGAAATTCTCGTTTATTATCATCACATTTTATAAAAAATGATAAACTCTAAAATATATAATTAATAATTTACCACATTTATTATTATTATTATTTACATATGTTTTTCAAATTCATTATTGTCTTTGAATTACCAAAAATAAATTTGAGTTGCCTGATGATGCCTACATTCCTGGCGAAAGGCCTTGTAAATAAGTCTTTTTTTATTGGTGATCTGAAAAAAATTATAACAAAATTGATCCATTTTATTATTAAAACTAAAGTTATATTTATTAATTAAATATATGTATAAAAATATTTTTAACCCTAACAGCGGCGGGCTAAAAACTCTTCAGAGGCAAGGCTTTTTTGACTGATTTGCAGGCACCAAACAAAAACAGTAATATTATATATACCATATCATGTTATACATCATTGTAATCACAATTAAATGACCATTCTTTGGATACTAAACATATAAAATAATGTTAATTTATAACAATTTTACCGGTTATACAGTTGTAAAATGTAAGTTCTTGAAAATGTAAGTTTCAGAAGGCTACTTCTTAAAAAATATCGATGATTTGTTTTCCCAAAAACATCAAATATAAAAATGAACTGAAATTATTTATTCTACGTACAAAAGTGAAATATTTTGGAATACTCAAAAACGTTCCTGAGTTATCGGTGAAATAGTCAGCTCACCTAAAATGTTCAAAAATGCACATATGTATTTGAAAGTTCATAACAAATTGAAAATATAATAAAATCCCTATTTGTAACATTTTGTCTTATATAAAATGATCTGAATAAAAAGAAAATATGCATAGTTTACTGTAAAAGTTATATATTTGATTTTTTATAAATGTTTGAAATGGATGTTATGTTTTGTGCAATCAAAAGTTTTAAAAAATTCTATTTTTAAACCAATATAAAAATTCAAAGTATTTACCATAAAACATTCAAGATATACAAAATGTTGCAAATTTATTTTAGATTTAGAATATATAAATATTTTGGTGGATATTAGTAATAATTGTGTACAGGGTCTTGAAATTCCAAAAATGGTACCAATTTCCAATCATCACTTTTAGTCACAACGTGTAAAAACTTGTTGTAACATGACTAATGAGTTTTTTTTTTTTATATTATAATGTAATAAAATGCATTTTGATAAAATATCCATGGCATATAACTATATTAACTTATGAGATATCAATGTAAAAACCTTTTTACTTTTATGTGTAA
This sequence comes from Stictocephala bisonia, assembly GCA_035578905.1. Taxonomy (NCBI): domain Eukaryota; kingdom Metazoa; phylum Arthropoda; class Insecta; order Hemiptera; family Membracidae; genus Stictocephala; species Stictocephala bisonia. The sequence goes on from JAQJVL010000267.1 coordinate 1,044,925, forward strand.
AATAAAAACGCAATAATGAAAAAAATATATTTTTTTTACACGTAAAAATACAAACACTCAAATAATAAATATAAACACCAAATAAAACTAAATACAAAATAATAAATATTTACTGTTGATGTGAACTAACTGTTTATAAACAAACATCGCATCAACAAGTAATGGCAACAAAAGCAGGCGAGATTGTTCAGTCACAGGAGCGAAGTTTACTTTTTGTTTCCTCTGGAGATATTCAATGAAGTAACATTTGGTTGCCAGGCAACATAATTGTTCAGAGACTCATACGGATTGTAATGTATATAATAAACCATACATAACCAACAAACTAGTTACTTGTTTTGACAAATAGATTGCATTGATTTTATAGACCAACTCAATAAAACACTAGGTCAGAAAAAGACCTTTACAAAGAAATTCACTGAGACTAATCTATACGAGATAGCGAAAAACTTACAGTAACCAATACATAGATGGAATTGGAATTACCGTAGCAGCAATAATAAGTTACCGGTGAATTTTTTAAATGACCAAATTCCGTTATCTGATTAACTTTGTGAGCGAAGCAAACTAAAAAATCAAAAGATGCCGTTTTGTTCTATTTTTATTTCGTAAAAACTAATCACTAGTAGGTAGATGTTTTATACATGAAATAGCAACTATGAAATCTGTTCTTTCGATTGGTATACGTAGTTTTGCGAGTCAAACAATTTATTACGTCCCCAAAGTAACTTGAACTCATCAATGCACGATCGACCAATAATAATTGGTCGGTTACCAATTTGAGAAAACATTTTATCGACCACTAATTGGCCGGTTGCCGCTGTTAGGGTTAAATGAATAAGTTGTTTACAAAAAAAGTGAAAATAAATAAGTTTAAAAATAATCAAACATAATTGACAGTAAAATTACAGATCATTACTATAAAAGGTTTATGAATTGATGTTTGCAATTTCACGTAAAAGAAATATTGTAAATTATTTAAAAATATTACCTTGAAATGGATCCGTTTCCTCCTCCTCGGTGCCTGAAAATGAAACATCGATTAAAATATAAAACACGACAAAAATATTATACGTACAATAATTTAATTACATTAAAACAATGTGTCTTGAAAAACAAATCAAAAAGGTGATATGTAACCGGGAACCAACACCGTTCCAACTCGATGTATCGTACACCAGCTGTGGTTGTTGTTGAGCTAAGAACTCGACATATTAATTCGTCCATATTAATTTGTCTTGTTGCAATACAAGAATTAAAGATTATTATTATTTAATTTCCTAATTCGACGTCCAATTTGTTCACTAAAATAAGCCCTTTTATTTATTTATTTTTTGTTAAAACACACTCAAGACTGTATTTAAAGGAACTAAGAGGCCTACGAAAAATCTAATCACACCATTGCTTTCTTCGTTTAATTGTACGTTTAGACATGAAATTTTAAATTTTATTACAAGGTTTAGTAATTTTTAACGTCATTGGAACAAACAAAGTACAGGAATTTAAACTAATTTTCACTGTACATAAAATTACAGCGTTATTCTCAAAAACCCGTTAATACGAACGCGTTTATATTTTATTACCTGATTGATAGGAATGTTTTATACAAGATTTATTAAATTTAAATTTTAAAACTTTTCGGGAAAAATATATTGTATTCTTAGCTTCTAGAGGTTGTAAAATTAATTACTACGTCTTGTTGTAATCCTCATGACATGTAAATTAAGGTACATTACTTTTATATGTTTAAATACATGCAGTGATTTTATACTACATTATATCGAGTAAAATTTAACAATAGAAAGCTATTTTTAATTGATTTAAATCGACTTAAACTAACCAAATTTACTTACGCATATGAAAGTAATGTATCGTAACTATGCATGTCATAAGGATTACAACAATACCAAGCAATTAATTTTACAACCTCTAGAATCCAAGAAAACAATGTTTCAGGGAATTGATACTAATATTATTACTCGAAAGGTAAAATTTCTAAAATTGATAAAACTTATATAAAACATTCCTATCAATCAGGTAATCAAATATAAACGCGATCGTATTAACGGGTTTTTGAGTAATAACGGTGTACATTTTATGTATAATTGAAACTAATTAAATTCCGGCACTTTTTCGTTCAAACTATAATAATAATTACTAAACCTTGTGATAAAATCATACGTAATAACGTACAGTTAAACGAGGAAAACAACGATGTGATTAGATTTTACGTAGGCCTCGTAGTTCCTTAGAAAACAATGGTGTGATTAGATTTTACGTAGGCCTCGTAGTTCCTTAGAAAACAATGGTGTGATTAGATTTTACGTAGGCCTCGTAGTTCCTTAGAAAACAATGGCGTGATTAGATTTTACGTAGGCCTCGTAGTTCCTTAGAAAACAATGGTGTGATTAGATTTTACGTAGGCCTCGTAGTTCCTTAGAAAACAATGATGTGATTAGATTTTACGTAGGCCTCGTAGTTCCTTAGAAAACAATGGTGTGATTAGATTTTACGTAGGCCTCGTAGTTCCTTAGAAAACAACGATGTAATTAGATTTTACGTAGGCCTCGTAGTTCCTTAGAAAACAATGGCGTGATTAGATTTTACGTAGGCCTCGTAGTTCCTTAGAAAACAACGGCGTGATTAGATTTTACGTAGGCCTCGTAGTTCCTTAGAAAACAATGGCGTGATTAGATTTTACGTAGGCCTCGTAGTTCCTTAGAAAACAATGGCGTGATTAGATTTTACGTAGGCCTCGTAGTTCCTTAGAAAACAATGGCGTGATTAGATTTTACGTAGGCCTCGTAGTTCCTTAGAAAACAATGGCGTGATTAGATTTTACGTAGGCCTCGTAGTTCCTTAGAAAACAATGGCGTGATTAGATTTTACGTAGGCCTCGTAGTTCCTTAGAAAACAATGGCGTGATTAGATTTTACGTAGGCCTCGTAGTTCCTTAGAAAACAATGGCGTGATTAGATTTTACGTAGGCCTCGTAGTTCCTTAGAAAACAATGGTGTGATTAGATTTTACGTAGGCCTCGTAGTTCCTTAGAAAACAATGGTGTGATTAGATTTTACGTAGGCCTCGTAGTTCCTTAGAAAACAATGGCGTGATTAGATTTTACGTAGGCCTCGTAGTTCCTTAGAAAACAATGGCGTGATTAGATTTTCCGTAGGCCTCGTAGTTCCTTAGAAAACAATGGTGTGATTAGATTTTACGTAGGCCTCGTAGTTCCTTAGAAAACAATGGTGTGATTAGATTTTACGTAGGCCTCGTAGTTCCTTAGAAAACAATGGTGTGATTAGATTTTACGTAGGCCTCGTAGTTCCTTAGAAAACAATGGCGTGATTAGATTTTACGTAGGCCTCGTAGTTCCTTAGAAAACAATGGCGTGATTAGATTTTACGTAGGCCTCGTAGTTCCTTAGAAAACAATGGCGTGATTAGATTTTACGTAGGCCTCGTAGTTCCTTAGAAAACAATGGCGTGATTAGATTTTACGTAGGCCTCGTAGTTCCTTAGAAAACAATGGCGTGATTAGATTTTACGTAGGCCTCGTAGTTCCTTAGAAAACAATGGCGTGATTAGATTTTACGTAGGCCTCGTAGTTCCTTAGAAAACAATGGCGTGATTAGATTTTACGTAGGCCTCGTAGTTCCTTAGAAAACAATGGCGTGATTAGATTTTACGTAGGCCTCGTAGTTCCTTAGAAAACAATGGCGTGATTAGATTTTTCGTAGGCCTCGTAGTTCCTTAGAAAACAATGGCGTGATTAGATTTTACGTAGGCCTCGTAGTTCCTTAGAAAACAATGGTGTGATTAGATTTTACGTAGGCCTCGTAGTTCCTTAGAAAACAATGGCGTGATTAGATTTTACGTAGGCCTCGTAGTTCCTTAGAAAACAATGGCGTGATTAGATTTTACGTAGGCCTCGTAGTTCCTTAGAAAACAATGGCGTGATTAGATTTTTCGTAGGCCTCGTAGTTCCTTAGAAAACAATGGCGTGATTAGATTTTTCGTAGGCCTCGTAGTTCCTTAGAAAACAATGGCGTGATTAGATTTTTCGTAGGCCTCGTAGTTCCTTAGAAAACAATGGCGTGATTAGATTTTTCATAGGCCTCGTAGTTCCTTAGAAAACAACGGCGTGATTAGATTTTTCGTAGGCCTCGTAGTTCCTTAGAAAACAACGGCGTGATTAGATTTTTCGTAGGCCTCGTAGTTCCTTAGAAAACAGTCTTCAAACTCGGGTGCACACACACAATGTCGGGTGCGCCGACAGTAATGTCCGATAAAACCACTTAGGTCGGAACTGCGCAGTGTTGTTCCGACATAACAGCCTATATGTAGGATATAAAACCACTGTAGGCGATAGGTTACATATTCGGTTCTCTTAATACTGACATGGCGCCCGCTCAATAGTTGCCATCGACGTTGACACTAATAGATAAGACTGGGGTGTCCATGTTGGGTGGTAGACAGGTACGGATTTTGTGTAGGGGAGAAAACAGGTAAGGCTTGTATTTGGGTTAAAATCAAACCAATAAGTTCGGATTCCACGTAAAGCTGTAAGGTCCCTTGGCTGTATTCCAACTCACAAATGGTTTGAGGGTCGTTTCTAATATCCTAACTCACCAACTTCCGTGTCTTGGTCAGGTAGACATCAATTACATGTTTACTTGGAAAGGGATTCCCTCCATATAATGTAATCTGCCGAGGATCACAGATATTTACCATAGTAATTAGTAATGTAATAATTTATTTGTACCTCACAATAAACTTGTAAACAATTAAAATTTTTAAATACATGTAGTAGGGTATCCACGCATTTATTTTAATTACTTCAATTGTAACTTGGAACAAACAGGGAAAAATCATGAATTCTCTCAAACATTGTTTTCTTGGCTTCTAGAGGTTGTAAAATTAATTACTAGGTCTTGTTGTAATCCTCATGACATGTAAAATTAAGGTACATTACTTTCATATGTTTAAATACATGCAATGATTTTATACTACTTTAAATCGAGTAAAATTTAACATTAGTAGCTATTTTTAGTTGATTTGAATCAAAATCGAATTTTAATTGATTGAACAAATTGGACCGAGTGTTGAAATAATAAAACTTTAAATATTCATTGGACGTAAAATCTCCACTTTAAATATGATAAATAGCTTTAACATTTGTAATCATATATTTATTTCGGTGAAAATATTTTGTTCTATAATAAAGGACGTAAATGTTCATATCCTTACAAGGAGTATCTACTCTCTATTGGAACAGTATTCAAATTTACTATTATAAGATTTGGATTAATAAACCAATTATAAACTAAATAAACATAGTAGAGTAAGGAAAATCAAATTTTAACATGAATTTGCAAGAGTTAAAAATGTAGTTTTCTTAGTTACTCAAAATAAACTCTCACTACATTTAAACTTCAAAATATATTCGCAGTCATATAAAAAAGGAAAATCTATTAATTTTATTATAGAAACATAACATACAAATTTACGAACTATCTATAAAACTTAAATTTGGCACCCAGGTTTTATAACGAGGCAGTATGCCTTGCAAACATTTTCCTTCTTCTCTGTGGTTTGGGTTATTTAATCAATACTTCTAGCCATAATGATAAACTGTCACCTTGGTTATTCATGAATATATACTAACAGAAGGCGCCAAAACAGTAATAACAAGTTGACAATTTTATTATACAATTAATAAACTGAACCTTCGAAGATTACAAGAAGTATAATTAACGTGCAGCCAGGTACTAACACTAACGGTGATGTTCACCGTGTGTTTGTGCGAGAGCCACGGAGAGCCGACAATAATTAACGTGCAGCCAGTACTAACACTAACGGTGATGTTCACCGTGTGTTTGTGCGAGAGCCACGGAGAGCCGACAATAATTAACGTGCAGCCAGTACTAACACTAACGGTGATGTTCACCGTGTGTTTGTGCGAGAGCCACGGAGAGCCGACAATAATTAACGTGCAGCCAGTACTAACACTAACGGTGATGTTCACCGTGTGTTTGTGCGAGAGCCACGGAGAGCCGACAATAATTAACGTGCAGCCAGTACTAACACTAACGGTGATGTTCACCGTGTGTTTGTGCGAGAGCCAAGGAGAGCCGACAATAATTAACGTGCAGCCAGTACTAACACTAACGGTGATGTTCACCGTGTGTTTGTGCGAGAGCTACGGAGAGCCGACAATAATTAACGTGCAGCCAGGTACTAACACTAACGGTGATGTTCACCGTGTGTTTGTGCGAGAGCTACGGAGAGCCGACAATAATTAACGTGCAGCCAGGTACTAACACTAACGGTGATGTTCACCGTGTGTTTGTGCGAGAGCTACGGAGAGCCGACAATAATTAACGTGCAGCCAGTACTAACACTAACGGTGATGTTCACCGTGTGTTTGTGCGAGAGCTACGGAGAGCCGACAATAATTAACGTGCAGCCAGTACTAACACTAACGGTGATGTTCACCGTGTGTTTGTGCGAGAGCTACGGAGAGCCGACAATAATTAACGTGCAGCTAGTACTAACACTAACGGTGATGTTCACCGTGTGTTTGTGCGAGAGTTACGGAGAGCCGACAATAATTATTAACGTGCAGCCAGGTACTAACACTAACGGTGATGTTCACCGTGTGTTTGTGCGAGAGCTACGGAGAGCCGACAATTAACGTGCAGCCAGGTACTAACACTAACGGCGATGTTCACCGTGTGTTTGTGCGAGAGCTACGCAGAGCCGACAATAATTTCAAACACATGCATTCATTCCACTGGCGAGCCTCTTTCCTAACCTAACACCGAAGATTTGGACATGGGTTTATATAACGTTGTCTTCTTTCTTAGTACAAGTGCTATTGGGCTTCTTAGTACAAGTCCCAGATGGTGACAATTTCTTAACAAAATTTCATTCTAGAGCACAGAAAGAGGCTTTTACAACTTCTACGCTGTTCTATTGTTCCTCCTGATGCTCCTACTAGGACCGTATTAAAACGAACTAAAAATAAATGTTGCAACGTTACGTAAGTGGTAAGACATTACATTTACAATAATGAAGTTGTTCAATCTGGTAGCACAATTAACCTAACTGGTCTCAATTAACACCTTGTCTTAAACTAATATTGTCAGTTTAAAATTCCCATGAAAATTCATAAAATTCTTCATTTAATCTGCACAGGTAAGATATAACGTATGTAGCGACATCATCAACTCGTCCTATCTCGGTTGTTTGGATTAAGATTTGGCCACAACGTAGTGACGGTCCCAGCCGCAATGACTCGTCAGTTCCACAGTCAGTGCCTTGGTGGGGGCCCTAACAGAGGCGCTGAAGGCCAACCGCTGTGTAGTCCCCACGCCACTCACTAGAGACCGCCAGTACACGGTGACCTCAGTTGCCGTAAAGACCGCCAGTACATGGTGGACACCGTTGCCGTACAGATGGCCAGTACATAGTGGCCACAGTTGCCGTACATACCGGCAGTACACGGTGCCACAGTTGCCGTACACACCGCCTGTACACGGTGGCCACAGTTGTCGTACAGACCGCCAGTACTCGGTGACCACAGTTGCGTAGAGTCCGCGAGTACTCGGTGGCCACAGTTGTCGTACACACCGCCTGTACACGGTGGACACAGTTGCGTAGAGACCGCCAGTACACGGTGGCCACAGTTGCCGTACAGACTGCCAGTACACGGTGACCACAGTTGCCGTACAGACCGCCAGTACACGGTGACCACAGTTGTCGTACACACCGCCTGTACACGGTGGCCACAGTTGCGTAGAGACCGCCAGTACACGGTGGCTACAGTTGTCGTACACACCGCCTGTACACGGTGACACAGTTGCGTAGAGACCGCCAGTACACGGTGGCTACAGTTGTCGTACACACCGCCTGTACACGGTGGCCACAGTTGCGTAGAGACCGCCAGTACACGGTGGTCAATAGTCGGTATACAGTATATTAGTTTTTTTTATATAACAGCTGTATGTTACATTTATTTTACCACCACCTTGCATCAATTGATTTTTTCAATAAAAATAGATATACAGTCTCCTTCGTAAACAATGACAAAATACTTGATAAGTGTGCATCGTTGGTTGATATATTAAAACGTTAAAAGTTAACAGAACTAACAATGTAATATGTATAAAATAAATAAATTAAAAACTAATTTACAAAAAATACTGTACATCACTTAGAAACAAATGCATTAGTAGTCTACGCCAGATCGGAAAGTCGTTTTATTCACAGTGCACCTAATATTTTAAAATCTCTTTAGAAAAACTAAGTGTGACCTTTAACTATTTTTTATGAATCATTTAACAAGTTTATGAAAACGTCCATTCAAATAATGATTATAGTATTGTTTTAAATCCCAATACACCAAAAGCTAAGTAAACCCAAATTAATTTCAGCGTGCAATTACAGAAAATAACGCGGATATCTGCTCCGTTTCCTTTCTTTTTTTTACAATGAAAATACAGTATTAAACGTACATTCAATAATTGTCCATGTGGTACTAGTATGTATTGTAAGAATAACTATTTTTAAGCATTATACAGTACTATTTAACAACTTCTTGATGGCAAATTTGATTAGAATAAATTTCAGTCTTCAATAATTAAGTTCAATCATAATTGAGATGGTGTTCTTCGGTTAAGTTATATTACTTAAGTATAGTTTATCTAAAAGTAGTTCAACAAATTCAAACACTGTAATGTTCAGTTTTATCTCAACATGTCTTATAGTCTAAAGCAATAATTTTAATATGTAATAATGTAAAGGTTTTTATAAAAGAAGAACAATTTCACAAACTAGAAGTCTATATCAATGCAGTACAAAACTACAGCCTGTCCAAGGTTTATTAAAAAGTTACACTAAAACAAGCAATGATTTGTTGACTCATGTGTTCGGACTTTATGACCTTTGTACTCATATGATAATAATCTGTTTGCTTGGTTTTTTTTAATTTTTCTAAACTTGCCTTATTCCTGATTTAATTCTAAAAGTTTTTTTATTGATTTTTAATGTATTTTTTTTATTTTGAAAGACTGTAGTTTTGTACTGGATTGAGATAGAGATCTCTAGTTTGTTGCATTATTCTTCTTTTATAAAGTACCTTTAAAATTAGGTGTCACTTGATGGGGGTTTGCATTTGAAATTTTGGACTTGCCCCCAATCCCCCCATTATGGGTTGAGGAGTTAAGTTCTCATTCAGCGCAAAAATCATCATTACTCATCACATAACCATTTCCCAAAAGATATTGGTTTGTTTCATTCCGTTCACAAGTTACGGTGGGGATACCCTTATGTGTATTTTAACATTATTATAAGCTGTCTTATACACCTTTGGAGTTGTGAAACTGTCTTTACGCTCGGTCGTGGACAATCTTGATGCTACGTGTCAGCTGCCCAGGTACGAGCGGTGCCTGCGACGGGAAACGCCCGGCCAGTAGGCAACCTGCAAGTCGTCATGTAGTGCGTGATTTGCCTACCCCGGCGCCTTGTTCCACTGGAAGAAGACTTAATATTCCCCCATTTTTTTATGTGTTTACCTCTGTCGGTCTGAACAACCGTGTATTCCAGCATAAACGCGTGTTGCAACTACATTATACACCAGTGTTAAGAATTTAATTTTGCGTTAAACCAAATTATCCTACAATCGAATATTGAAGTGCACTGAAATACCGTTCCAAATTAATATAAGTATTTATTATGATGTTGTCGGGTTATCTCTGATACTTAATATAGGCCCTCCTTGTTTCAAGGCATTCTCTATAATTTTCATTTAGTCATTTTAGTTGTTTTATTTTCTGTGAGCGTATTTTTGTTCAACAAAAATAATGAAAAACTGAAATTTATTTTGAGATTGTGTTGACAATAAGAATAAAAATATAAGAAATAAAATTCACATCATACCGATAAATCATAATCGAAATTTTTTTACAAAAAAATAAATAAAATAACAATCATAGGCCATATTTCTTTAGGTTTACCTGAAATTATAAAAACGAAATCATCTAATAATTTCAAGATAAAATTATACAATACTTAATGTCAGATTCAAAAAGCAATTTACTCGAGTTTGAACCATTGTTACAAAGTAAATACCCATCCGATGGCGTTGTGTTGTACACCAAAATTTAGCTTATTTAATTCTACATAATTTTATACAAATTACGTGTTTTTTAAAGACTTTAAGAATTTTTTATAGCAGGTAGAATACAAAAAACACGAAATTTTAGCACTTTTGGAGTAAAGCTCAACTTTAAAAATTTCTAAAACAAAAAGTACTAAAGATAAGTCAGTGAAACTCAAACCACATGTGAAGAAGCTTTTTTGTAGTCTGTTTAAATTATAGAATGTTTACTCTTTTACAAAATTGTTGTTGAAATTTTTGTAAACCCTTGAAAACTTAAAAATGGCTCATCAACAAACTTCCAAAACTTTTCAAAAATACCGGATTGAAAAATAAAGTAAAATTATAAAACGGTAACTGCGATAAAAAAATCTTGCGATTTTATATCACATAACAATTCAACAGACATTTATGTACCCTAACTCGCACGACCGACCGAGTCACCGAACACGGTGTTGCCACTTCTTGTAGCTGGACTTCCACCCCGTATTAGGGGATTTATTAGCTATGAATGACAGGTTTTGTTACAGCTAAAGGCTGATAAATCACTCACAGTAACTAGAAATGTGATAAGTACATCCTGCAAATCACCAATATAATGGGTGGCTCTCATTTTCACGTTACATTCAGTTTGTTACATGTGAAATTTACAAACTTGTAAATCCTGTAAATAAGTTATTTTTTAATTTGCCAATCTTTTAAGAGCTATAACAGTTTTAAACCTGTCATTGAAGGTCCAAAACTCTCATGACAAAAGGTGATTACAAAATGGTTTTAATTTAGATAGAAAACATGGTTGATTAACTGTTCAATACTTCCATAGTAATAAACTCTTCATGCACTGTTTAAATACTTCCAGGCGCACATTTCGCAACGCCGAAATGCTCAGTTTAAACTAGTTTTGAAGTACTGTCCGAGGAGATTTGCTTATACTGTACATGAGCGCACATCGGTCTGTTGAATTATCATGCGATAAAAAATCACAAGATTTTTTTAAAATCGCATTTACCGTTTTATAACGTTACTCTATTTTTCAATTCGGTATTTTGAACCGTTTTGGAAGTTTGTATGATCAGCCATTATTAAGATTGCAAGGGTGTACAAATATTACAACAGAAAATCTTTTAAAAGAGGAAAATTTCTAGAATTTTGAGAGACTACAAAAACAACCTTCTTCAAATGTAGTTAAAGTTTCACTGACTTATCTTTAGTAGTTTTTGTTTTAGAAATGTTTAACGTTGAGCTCTAGCTTTACTCCAAAAGTGCTAAAATGTCATATTTTTGTTTATTCTACCTGCTATCAAAAAATTTTAAAGCCTTAAAAAACATGTAATTTATATTAAATTACATAGAATTAAATAAGCTAAATTGTTGTGGACAACACAACGAAATAAGATGAGTATTTATTTTCTAGCAGAGGTTTAAACTCGAGTACATTGTTTTTTTAATCTGACAGTAGCTGATACTGCACTATACTCATTTGAAGAATTCTACAACATGAAAAACAATATCCAGTACATAAGAAAGCAAAATTACATAAGAATAAATAGAACACAAGAATTAAAATTTGAGTTTAATATACCTACATACAAAAAACCATCCTTAAAGATGCAACGGCTGGCCTACAATAGATATGAAATATTTGTTATCTGGGCTTTTATCTGAAATATTTATAATGTTATTATATACAACAGTGAACAAATTAAATAAATTATATCAATATTGATGCATTATAAGATATTTTTTCGTTACTTTACTAACTTTATTAATTTATAAATACTTAAAAATAATGATTTTCAACGCGTCATTTTCATTATTATTTTATTTATCTATTTATTTTTTTAATAATTATGTATAAAATTAAATTTATAAAGTTACACTAATTTGTCATAAAAGTAATTTGTCAGTTATTGTAAACGCTTTCACAACAATTTAATTTTTTCCATAGATAATTTAATTTTGTTAAGTTATTATGTTCCATAAAGTATAATTGTTTATCAGAATAATTTACTTAAAATTGTTCAAAAGCAGAGAAATAAAATGACCACTACTCCGGAAAGGATAGACCTTACGTTGTCCGGTTTGCGGCATTAATTTATATTGAATATACTTTAATTTGATACCAAACTCGACTAGACTTACATTACAGATTTTCGTTCAACTCCGCGAGGACCATCCCCCTGAAAAGATGAAATATCACTAATGGTATCCAAAAGTGTGTTCTTTGTAACCATGATGATGTACAAGATTTCACTTTTACCAGTGAAGTCATAGAAAAGTTGAGAAAGCGTTTCCATATTTTTTCCCACCCTGTATATACGTCTGTCATACGGCGATTTAAAGGTTCTAGAGTTAGAACAATCTGTTGTAGATATAACTACACGACGAGCTAGTACTACACGACGTGCTCGTGTTGTTGTGTCTGGAATAAAGCTGAGGCACGGGCAGTACTTATAACTTGAAATAGGCTACGTCTTAATTCAGTGCTTGCATTTTGCCAAAAACAATTTACCGCCACGTAAAACGTTTTAAATAAATCAGACAAAAACTCGTTTTCTAAATTGAGTTTTTTGTTAAACTTAAAGTAGATATGGCTGTGAGCAGGTCGGTGTTGAGAGCGCAGTGCGGAAGTGTGCGCGACTGGCCTGCGGCCAACCCCAGTGGCCCAACAAGCGGCGCCTCGCGGCTAAATATGACCTGACAACAAAGAGGAATAATTGCGGAAATAGACATTCCTCGGGATTGCCTCAACTTTACTTCTTTGAGGCAACCGTGTGATTTATATCAAGTGTAAATTATAGTAATAAAACACACTCCTTTCAGCTACGTGAGTACAAGGTATATGTCTAATCTAAAACTACTTTTGATAAACTCATAAACTATGCCAGTTTTTGCGAACCATGAAATTAACTTCCACAAAACTCTTTGCTACTCCATCAAATTACCCTACACAAGATTTGTGACAACGTATCACCCCAATCCCTACACTTCGACTCTTGGAAGCACGTTAACTCACCATCGACACAACGCTTGATGACACACCCGACCAACCTCCATGGGACATTTAGGAAATCATCCTCAAACACGTGATAAAAAAGCTAATACACTCATTCTAGAAACTATTATTGGCAACTCAACAAATCAAATTAGACGTGACGCTTTGCAACTGATACGCCTAATTATGCACAACTGTTGAAAACTGTGCCATATTCTATTTTCGTACACGACTTTTGGAGAGCTACCTTATACAAAACTATACAAGTCAACCCAACTATGTTCAATCCAAACAGAAAAACTGTCAAGTCATCGACTTACTACATGTACAAAAGTTGAAGACTCATCCACTGTCCTTAAATAGCTTTGGCGACTAACCCACTTACGACAGTTGAAGACTCATCCACCCTCCTTACATATATTTGGCGACTTACCCACTTACAACGATGAAGACTCATCCCCTCACCTTACATATACTTAGCGACTCATCCACGTACATCAGTTGAAGACTCATCCCCTCACCTTACATATACTTAGCGACTCATCCACGTACATCAGTTGAAGACTCATCCCCTCACCTTACATATATTTAGCGACTCATCCACGTACATCAGTTGAAGACTCGTCCACTCTCCTTACATATTTTTGGCGACTCACCCACTTACTCTTCTTACAACAGTTGCACATCACATTCATCCCCTTTCCTTACACATACCAATTTTTAATTGTTTAAGTAATAATAAATTATGTTGCAACGCTTAGCGTGTGCCACAACGGTAACGATGAAGGTCACATTGATGTGGTGCACAGTGACACGACTACTACATTTACTTGCCGAAAGTCGACCTACTAGTAGTCTGGAGTGCTTTACCAATCTCTGAGTGTATTTTAACAAGTTTTACCAGATTTCAAACGAGCAATATAATTAGCCAGGTACCCAGCCTCCTTGACCCGCCCGGGCCAGGCCGCTCGCCATAGCGGTCGAGTCATCGCTATGGCGTGACTATAGAAATGTTACCTCAGATAAAAATAACAAACTTGTAAAAAAAAAACACAAACAACTGCATTTCATCCGATAATTATAGCTTTGAAGAGAAAACATGTAAAAATAAATAAGTAATTTGGAGTGAAACAAGGAGGAGATTTTTAGAAAATAACTAATTAAACTTACATATTTACGCCGTACAGAAGAATAAAAATTACATGTTTACGCGACAAAACAAGACGTAAGTACAACTTCTCTGGGTAGGAGAGTTCTTCCATCCCCGTACAATAAAACGACTCTCCGAAATCAACACATTCAACACTCGAAAGTATTCTAACGATTACGGATATTAAAATAATATGTTACTTGGCATTATTTTATTCCAAACGTATGAATAGGGTTGGAAAAAAAGCCCGTCAAAATCTCGAACCCTGACGCGTTCAGGAGTAGTACGAAAACCAGAGTAATGTCCTTGTCTTAGACGAGTCCTTTCTAGCAAAATCTCTTTAGTCACACGCACAATAGTGTCCTTGCTTCAATATACGTCATCATTGACAGTTTACGCACGTAACAATTTTGCGCGTTATATTTATTTTTTAGGTTATTAATGCTTTATTTTAATTGCTTTTTGTAGGTGTTACAGGCATTATTAAAAATGTTTAAATAAAATAATGAATTGGGCACTAATTGTTGCTTCGATTGAAGTTTAATTTTAATCGTTTGTTTGGAATCAGAGTCCAATTAGCCAGCAAAACTATTTACCCGAGATAAGTAAGAAAGAGCGCCAACAAATGTTTTTGCAGCGACCTTTCAGAGATCGATTCGCTCGGGGCCTAACCTTAAAATAACCGTAAGATATGTTATTTAAAAGATGAAGACGGAATAACACATGATGTGACCCTGGTAGTGGACTATTTTTACCGTGCAACACGCAGCCAAGCACCCCTCGTCCCTCCCCGTGCGTGCGTGCGAGATGTCTCACCACAGACACGGTACCTACCGTGACATCGCACTATCTGTCTGCACTGCCGTTGGTTGCCAATCCCACATCTATCACGTAATCTATCGTAATACATTTACGACATAGGATACAACTTCAGATTGACTTCTATGCAATGAATAATCAAGTAATCTTAGAAAGTAAATTATTTATGTGTTTAAAAGTATGCACTAATTCTAATGTCATAGCCAAAAGCGCACTCATGTTTTTGTGTCACTATTTAAAATAGCCTACTGATTGTAAATATTAAATACATTTATCAACAAGAGACAAGCTGAGGTCTTTGGGGTTGAATAAAAAAATGCAGAATACCTTTAATTATTATCTTAATTACAAAAGAATAATGTAATTACACTGTTATTTTTGCCTTTCACATTTAAAAGTCCCATTAGGCTTTTTATAAACGCTAAAAAATAAACAAATGAATTCACTAATCTTACTTCCAATACCTGTCAGGTAAACCATTTTAAAATAAGTTTTGAAATCAATTTTTCACTTAGTCTGTTTCGTTTTTCCGTACTGAATACATTTATTTCAATGCATGTTTTGTAGGCATGAGAGGCAATTATTTAAATGCGTGTTTTTTTTCGAATCGTAATGGTATTGAGCAGATAGCATAGCCTTTAATATGTAGTGATATATCGGACCAAAATATCGATATGACCGATTTTATGGAAGAATATATCGATACTAATATATCGGTAAATCGATATTTCCGATGTGTCGATATATCGTCGCCATCTTACAAAGTAAATCACGTGTAAAATCAAGTCAGATGTGTTTATTTAAATACGAAGTGTGTTTGTGTTAAGTGCGACGTGCTGGTTGTAACGAAATAAGTAATCTGCACGATCGACGAGCCAACAATGTAATAGCCTCATTTAATTAGAACAAAATGGCAGTCGGCCCTTTGATAAGCGTAGTTTGAGTGGAGTAGTCTTGTCGGGGCCACTCAGACGCGGAATAGGAACGACGCTACAATGGAAGTGAACCTTGACACACTCAGGCGCGGAGTTATAGATGGTGACCACTATAGCCGTGGACGAGTCTAAACAACTGAAGTACGCGTATGTAACAGGAGTGTGTTAACTGTCTGCCTCAAGCTGGCCGTTTACTAAATGGTAAAATCGTCGCTGTCAAGTGTCGACAACCCTATAGTAGCAAATAGCGACGCTATTTTACCGTCAGGGGCCAAAACATGGTTTGTCTATTTTAACTGTACGGTTCGTGTTAGAAATTATGATACTCAATTGTTTACAAAACCAACATGATCTACTGGACTAGGTCTTCACCTTTCATATGACTCTTCCAGTATTACGATTCGATTATCATTACGGACCGAATCGTTGAAATGTTTTTGGCGTTTTCCACGGAGCAATCTCCTTAACTTGACATAGGGATAGCGAAATAACATGAACATTATGCTAATATTACTGTAAGTGCTATTAAATATAAACATAGGTAAACAGTAATTTTAAAAAATTCAATTTTCGGGATGGTAATTTGCGTAAATTACTTCTTTACGCTACCTAAAGAACATGTCAATAAAGCAGCTTATAGACGTTTCATTCAATAACTTTCTTAGCTTTAGAACTTTGCCCGAGTACTCTGACCGTATTACTGTACAATCGTTAATTAACGCATAAGTAAGACAATCAGTAATTAACAGTTAATTGATATTTTACTATTAATTCCACGTTTGGTATAGGGTTGTTTTAGTGCACAATGTTCAGTTAAAATGAAATACCGTACTGTGTTTTATCTATTTAGACCCACTGTGACAACATGTAGAACAACTTCACGATTACACTGTTAAGTGGGTCCTTGTTGTAGTTTCCTGTTCACGCCGATATTCCCTTTATACCACGGGACTACAGATAGATAGATCCTGAGTACAGGGATTGGGACATACAGATATACTACAGGGAGGCGGGCGGGGAGGGGGTAAATGTCAGTCAGAGAGCGAGCCGCGCAGGCCCGGCGATAGCTTTATACTTGACCCAGTTCCCGAGCTCCCAGGCCTATCTCAACGCGCTAAAAATACCACGCTACCACTGCCAAGCCTCCGTGTAAACAACGACTCTTCCGAAATACGAGGGTATATACGACAAATCACGTGAATATAATAATAACAATACATAGCTTTAAAAAAAACAGCATGATTTAAACAATGTACGTAAACAAATAACTTCTACAAGACACCTGTGTTGGAGATTGTGTAGCAGCACTTGCTCATCAGAGAAAAAAAAATCATTATACATATAATAAAAAATAAGCCAAGAAAATTATTTTTCATAAGTTTTTCCTCTGATGAAAAGTTTCGTAAAATTAGTTTTTTTAATGATAAAAACTCTGGCAGGCACTTATTTTGAATGTCAACGTAAAAATGTAAGTAAACACATTGAAACTTAAACAGTCGTACAGTATTAATCGTGCGAAGCGAGTCTTTATCTAAATAAATTACATCGCCCGGCGTTTGATCTGTGTAATTGTTTGTGCGACGTTCAAAGAAAAGCGCGTCGATAGTCATGAAATATTGTACGCAATTATTTCATACACATTGAAAGGTCCTTAACATTTTTTAAAATTTACTTCTAATTTTAAAACGCGGCTATTTATTCAATTATGGTTGCTATTCTCTAATACAATGTTTAAATATACTAGTTAAAGAGTCCAAAGTGATTGAATATGTAATTTATGCCCGTGAAACGTTATTTATAAATGAAAATTTATAACTATTTTTTATAGCAAATTGTGACATGCAAGGTCTTATCTGTGGTAGTCATGTCTGACTTCTGGTAGTAATGGTCTTATTTCTGGTAGTCATGATCTCATTTCTAATAGTAATGGTCTGATTTATTGTAGTCATGGTCTGATTTATGATAGTAACGGTCTAATTTCTGGTAGTCATGGTCTGATTTCTAATAGTAATGATATGATTTCTGGTAGTCATGGTCTGGTTTCTGGTAGTCATGGTTTGATTTGTGGTAGTCATGGTCTGATTTCTGGTTGTCATATCATTTTCTTAATCAAGGCCGTTTCCTGAGATCGTGGTTTGGGATTGAGGAAAAAGTTCAAATGACGAAGTTGTAGAGAATTTAATCTCTTATCATGAATCTTTGATCAGAATAGAAATTTGACCTTTTTTTACTTTATAGGCTATCCTAAAAACGTGAGCTGAGCACGGTCCATTTTAGTCTTTTGGTCACGTATAAATGAAGGTTCAGGATATGCTAACGTAAACCTAACACACGGTTTTTTTCGAACTTTACAAAACGCTAAATAATTTGTACAACACTTTCAAAACAAAACTTCAGGACTTTTAAAAAAATACTATCTGAAGAAATCCATTCCAAGCTTCTTGTTTGTATCAACACAAAAGCTTTCACCAAATTGTATGAGTGTGAGTAAGTTACACATCCAATTGGAAAGAGAGAAAATAATTCATTGAGTGAAGTTGGGCTTGGTTTACTAGGTAAGTGAAGTTGGGCTTGGTTTACTAGGTAAGTGAAGTTGGGCTTGGTTTACTAGGTAAGTGAAGTTGGGCTTGGTTTACTAGGTAAGTGAAGTTGGGCTTGGTTTACTAGGTAAGTGAAGTTGGGCTTGGTTTACTAGGTAAGTGAAGTTGGGCTTGGTTTACTAGGTAAGTGAAGTTGGGCTTGGTTTACTAGGTAAGTGAAGTTGGGCTTGGTTTACTAGGTAAGTGAAGTTGGGCTTGGTTTACTAGGTAAGTGAAGTTGGGCTTGGTTTACTAGGTAAGTGAAGTTATTGAGTGAAGTTGGGCTTGGTTTACTAGGTAAGTGAAGTTATTGAGTGAAGTTGGGCTTGGTTTACTAGGTAAGTGAAGTTGGGCTTGGTTTACTAGGTAAGTGAAGTTGGGCTTGGTTTACTAGGTAAGTGAAGTTATTGAGTGAAGTTGGGCTTGGTTTACTAGGTAAGTGAAGTTGGGCTTGGTTTACTAGGTAAGTGAAGTTGGGCTTGGTTTACTAGGTAAGTGAAGTTGGGCTTGGTTTACTAGGTAAGTGAAGTTATTGAGTGAAGTTGGGCTTGGTTTACTAGGTAAGTGAAGTTATTGCGTGAAGTTGGGCTTGGTTTACTAGGTAAGTGAAGTTGGGCTTGGTTTACTAGGTAAGTGAAGTTATTGAGTGAAGTTGGGCTTGGTTTACTAGGTAAGTGAAGTTATTGAGTGAAGTTGGGCTTGGTTTACTAGGCAAGTGAAGTTGGGCTTGGTTTACTAGGTAAGTGAAGTTGGGCTTGGTTTACTAGGCAAGTGAAGTTACTGAGGAAACCTGGTGAAAACTCAAAATGCCAAAATGTACTAATTACGTGAATGATGATAGCTAACAGTTCTGAAGTTGAATTTTGGTTAGAATCAGAGCAGAATTACTTCAGTTATCGTCCACCGTTTAAGGCCATTTCGGTATACAAATTCACACTAATGTATAAAATTAATTTAGTCACGTTGGAAAATAAATTAAGTCCAACTCTACATTTACATATCTAATTATGAATAGAACGATTACAAAATGTAGAATCAATATTACAAGATGTTTGATAACACCTGATACATTTACTATCCTACTGTCTTTAGGACTAACTCCGAGTCCAACTGTCAGTTTTTAATAGAAATAGAATTGTTATTGACTAAATTGATTGTTGTTGTTATTTTTCTATAAAACTCTGTATACTAACTAGGATTTTTCTAGTTTATTCCTATAAATTGAAACTGAAATACTACTTTTTCCCTCTTTATTTTTTATTTACGTCTATTATTTATCCGTTATGCCAACTTTGTTCATATTAACTTACTCAATTACTTGATACGTCTTTTTGTCATACTTAAATATTGTTGTTATATCTCAGACTAGGCGTGCCAACCCCGTCACTCACTACGCTCGTGTAGGGAGCTCGAACTGCAGCCTCGCCTTGGAATTCTACCTTTAGCTTCTTTGTGGAACTCGGTCTGAGGCCTAGCGGGGTAAAATAGATGATGTTGGTTGTGTTGTTTTCAATTTGTATTAATATTACTAATATTTTTGCTGTACAGTATATTGTTCCTTTCTGTATAAATGGTGTGCACCGATGGAACTAATAAAAGTTATACATTAGGTTTTCTCACATCCATTAAGCCTTTTGTATGTCGTTGATGCTGACAAGCTTCCTTTCCATAAAATATCGTGTATGTAAGGATTACCTCCATCACTGAATAAACACACGACAATCGATACTTCATTAATGAGTAATTAAGTGCCTATTCGATGCTTGCCCAGAGAGTGTGCTCTAAAACGGTGCTAAGCGGATGTATTCAAAGCTCTTCTCTTCGCTCCCCGACAGATTAGCGACGTATCCAACACGTTGGCCAATACTGGGCTCGAAAAAGAGGTCGAAACTGCCGCCAATTCTCGCCGTATACACTCGACAATGGGCTTTTTGTCACGCGTGACCCTACTAATATGCTAAGTCCGTTTGGGCGGTCCTCACACAACAATCGACGAGTCTCTGACGACGGTTGACAGTTTTATCAAGATAGTTTGTCTTAAATTACAGTTTAATACGATGACCATGCTGTTAGTTAATTATAAATCTACGGGGTATCCAGCTTCGACTGTCACATATTTTAGAGGATTGTTTGTCAGGTATATGTGTCTTCTCAATTCGTTTTCAGTCTGTGTGTCTGTATGTGTTTTTTACAAAAATTTGAAAAGCTAAAAAACCGTTAGACTTACAAAACTGAATTTTGATATGAAATTTGGTCTTAGAAAAACAAATTTCATGTAAAAATGCTGTGTGTCTAAATTATCAGTTTCAAAATGGCGACTGTCTAAAAATTTCAAAGTCAAATATAAAACAACTGCGAATTTTACCCAAAAATATTAAAATACAATATTTAAAGACTATATTATGCCAAATTCAACAATGTGCCAATTTAAAAAATTACACTTAATAAAATTACACTTAAAAATAAATTTAGGCTATTAAATAACAGGGGAAATTTATTTTTAGTGACTGAAAGCATTATCATCGCGGTAAATATTAGATGACAATGCTTTCAATCACAAAAAGAAAAAAAAACTTTTCCTTTGATATTTATCATCTGATCTAATAAATTGGAATTTAGTCGAATTTGGCATAATATAGTCTACACATATTGTATTTTAACATTATTAGGTAAATTTTGTAGTTTTTTAGATATCTGACTTTGGAAATTTTAGACAGCCGCCATTTTCAAACAGATATTCTTAGATATACAGCTTTTTACATTAAATGCATTTTTATACGATAAACTTTCATACCGAAATTCAGTGTTGTCTGTCTAATGGTTTTCGAGCGATTCAAATGTTTGTAAAAAAACACATACAGACACACGGACAGAAAACGAATCAAGAAAAGAAACATGTTATTTGGTATTATTTGATTGTATTTACCAGACAAACATTCCTCTAAAATATGTGACAGTCAAGGCTCGACACCACGTAGATTAAAATAAGGAACATTTTTGTAACGTTTAATTTTGTTAGAATTATTTTATTTTTATTGAAATATATAGAATCATAGGGTTTAATCTTCAGTAAAATGATTATCCGAATGATGTGACTATTTGATTTACCTTCCAAGCAGAAAGACACCTTTCGCTACAAGCATGACGACGAATTTACATTTATACAATTTACGAATTTAATTAAAAACTTGACTCACCCTCTTGCACTACGCATATCTTACTTTGTAACCGTTACAGTGGATACGTAAAGTGAGACTGTTAACAAACCACAGAGAGGAAAGAAACATAGGTCGTATCCATTAGTGCGCTGAATGTGTGTCGAGTTTACCCTGTTTCCCATGTGATGGTAGAGCCAGCGCCTTGTCTGCCCCATCTTATTCCCTACCAACCGTCCAGAATAAACATAGTAATTATTGCTACAGATGTATAAATATGTACATTAATTGTAATATATCTAAAACTGCCACTGAGGCCGTAAGAAAGCGACCTCTGTTTCTTTTTTTCTGTTACTCAGGGTGATTATTTAGGTCTTGTGATTTTTTGTTTTGTTTTTTTTGTGATGTACCTAGCCTACCTCGATGTTAGGAGTGGAAATATGTTTCCATAAATCTAATGTGTTTGTATCAATAATATGTCAAGTTCCATTGGTGGAATGGTGGTCGGGGACCCGTTCACAAAATGTCCCATGTTACCAACGGAACTTATTTGAAACCAACTGTATCTAAAATTGTTTGAAAAAAACCATCACTTGTCTTTATAAAAAACGTTTTCAGCCAGGAGTAATTTTCTAAATTTTTCATAATCCACACCAAATAACTAATGAAAATCTCAAACACTGCAAAGCGACATTAAACAAGCCCTAATAATTGACACGTTAATTGCTGGTATTTCCTAACACGTTACTTGCTGAATCTTTCGAGTAACTAGCTAAATATGAGATTTGAGAAAACCTAATAAAACAGTTAAATATACGACCAAGGCATTTACTACAGACTAACCTAAAAAATCTGCGCAAAACCACGATTTTCGGAGTGGCTGGCGCACGCACTCCTTACCTACCTAACATGAAGCCTGCACGCGATCTGTGAAAGGGCGGTTACATACAGTTTGAAACGTAGAGTGGGAAAAAGTAAAACGCCACAAAGTATGCGGGAAGATTACTATCTAGATCCCAAAATATAACTGGGATTCCAAAATTGGCACAGTTGAGGGGTCGCAGATAGCCGGGCGTTGCAGCTCACACTGGGATTCGTGATTGCAGATACTATTGTTGCGGAAAACTAATTGCGAATTGTCACTAATTAAGATAAGGGCATTATCATAACAAAAGTTTTTATCTGATAAAACCTATGACATGATTTTGTACCTTTCTCTAATGATATTACAGTGAGTTGGTTCTGACAAGAAAGCGTCGCTGTCAGTTGTATATGTGGGGTGGTAAGAAAATATTTAATTGGACACGAAATCCTCATTCAACACCAATGTAAACTAAACGTTCAAAATAGCAAAAATCATTTTAAACATTGACGGAACACTCGCTCCCATACCCATACTGATCACTTGACTTCCATCCTCCCCAGGTACTTATGGGCAGAGACGATGGTGGGAACAGGTGGGAGGAGCACCTTATCGAGTCACGAGCATGGTCACGAGGTACCTTGACCTAGCAGCCTATCACCAAATTTAAAAGCGCCAAACATCTCGCTACAAGTTCTTTAGTGCGAGGACACCGATACGATTTTAGTTTGTAATGAAAATATGTCATTTTACTGTGTCATCATAATTGTTGTAATTATGTCATCAATATTTATATGACAAAAAAATGTTTGGTGATACGTAATTAAGAGTTCTTAAACGAATTAAATATAATAGTTCAAAATACTAATAATATTGGGACTAATTTATACGAGAGCGATAAATAACGTATTTGTAAATAGATACTAAATATATTTTAAAATATTGTATATATTTTTTTATAATATTCAGTACTATGTTAATGATGTCAATATTTATCAAAGTTAGTTAATCATAAAACGATTGCAAGGTACAGTATTTGTGCCTCACAGTAGTCGTATCCCTTGTGCTTGTTTACGTGGTATCTAAGAGTCGCGGGGAAGTGAGTAGGTCTAGTGCTTGTTTACGTGCCGTAGATGAGCCGCGGGCGAGTGAGTAGGTCTAGTGCTTGTTTACGTGCCGTAGATGAGCCGCGGGCGAGTGAGTAGGTCTAGTGCTTGTTTACGTGCCGTAGATGAGCCACGGGCGAGTGAGTAGGTCTAGTGCTTGTTTACGTGCCGTATATGAGCCGCGGGTGAGTGAGTAGGTCTAGTGCT
Organism: Stictocephala bisonia; assembly: GCA_035578905.1. Taxonomy (NCBI): domain Eukaryota; kingdom Metazoa; phylum Arthropoda; class Insecta; order Hemiptera; family Membracidae; genus Stictocephala; species Stictocephala bisonia. The sequence goes on from JAQJVL010000267.1 coordinate 1,068,894, forward strand.
TGTTTACGTGCCGTAGATGAGCCGCGGGCGAGTGAGTAGGTCTAGTGCTTGTTTACGTGCCGTAGATGAGCCGCGGGTGAGTGAGTAGGTCTAGTGCTTGTTTACGTGCCGTAGATGAGCCGCGGGCGAGTGAGTAGGTCTAGTGCTTGTTTACGTGCCGTAGATGAGCCACGGGCGAGTGAGTAGGTCTAGTGCTTGTTTACGTGCCGTATATGAGCCGCGGGTGAGTGAGTAGGTCTAGTGCTTGTTTACGTGCCGTAGATGAGCCGCGGGCGAGTGAGTAGGTCTAGTGCTTGTTTACGTGCCGTATATGAGCCGCGGGCGAGTGAGTAGGTCTAGTGCTTGTTTACGTGCCGTAGATGAGCCGCGGGCGAGTGAGTAGGTCTAGTGCTTGTTTACGTGCCGTAGATGAGCCGCGGGCGAGTGAGTAGGTCTAGTGCTTGTTTACGTGCCGTAGATGAGCCGCGGGCGAGTGAGTAGGTCTAGTGCTTGTTTACGTGCAGTAGATGAGCCGCGGGCGAGTGAGTAGGTCTAGTGCTTGTTTACGTGCAGTAGATGAGCCGCGGGCGAGTGAGTAGGTCTAGTGCTTGTTTACGTGCAGTAGATGAGCCGCGGGCGAGTAAGTAGGTCTAGTGCTTGTTTACGTGCCGTAGATGAGCCGCGGGCGAGTAAGTAGGTCTAGTGCTTGTTTACGTGCAGTAGATGAGCCGCGGGCGAGTGAGTAGGTCTAGTGCTTGTTTACGTGCCGTAGATGAGCCGCGGGCGAGTGAGTAGGTCTAGTGCTTGTTTACGTGCCGTATATGAGCCACGGGCGAGTGAGTAGGTCTAGTGCTTGTTTACGTGCCGTAGATGAGCCACGGGCGAGTGAGTAGGTCTAGTGCTTGTTTACGTGCCGTAGATGAGCCGCGGGCGAGTGAGTAGGTCTAGTGCTTGTTTACGTGCCGTAGATGAGCCGCAGGCGAGTAAGTAGGTCTAGTGCTTGTTTACGTGCAGTAGATGAGCCGCGGGCGAGTGAGTAGGTCTAGTGCTCGTTTACGTGCCGTATATGAGCCGCGGGCGAGTAAGTAGGTCTAGTGCTTGTTTACGTGCCGTAGATGAGGCACGGGCGAGTGAGTAGGTCTAGTGCTTGTTTACGTGCCGTAGATGAGCCGCGGGCGAGTAAGTCTTGTGCTTGTTTACGTGCCGTAGATGAGCCACGGGCGAGTGAGTAGGTCTAGTGCTAGTTTAGGTGCCGTAGATGAGCCGCGGGCAAGTGAGTAGGTCTAGTGCTAGTTTAAGTGCCGTAGATGAGCCGCGGGCGAGTGAGTAGGTCTAGTGCTTGTTTACGTGCCGTAGATGAGCCGAGGGCGAGTGAGTAAGTCTAGTGCTTGTTTACGTGCCGTAGATGAGCCGCGGGCGAGTGAGTAGGTCTAGTGCTTGTTTACGTGCCGTAGATGAGCCGCGGACGAGTAAGTAGGTCTAGTGCTTGTTTACGTGCCGTAGATGAGCCGCGGGCAAGCGAGTAGGTCTAGTGCAGTGGTACGCGAGACGACCGTGACACAGATAGCCACGGCCTTGCCGAATTGTCATCGCAGTCACTCAACTGGGTCACCAGTGGCAATGTTAACGTGCCAAGGTCTGCCACCACCGCCCCCTTCCCCCTCCTACAACAATCATCGATCGAACACACACATAGACCTAGCCACTTCAAAATAATATACGTCGATTGTGAGGAACGCTGGCCTATATTATTATTGTTTACTTGTGGGTCCAATCAGAACACGGGTAAAAATAGTCAACGCTGTTTATTAATTAGCCTTACGATTTATTGGACCAAATTATTCCGGTTCTTATTCGTGTTGCAATTCGTGTGGGTCTGTGTTGAATTTATTTCAGTTTTCATGAAATTCTATCATTTGTTTTATTGATCTTATAAGTTCCATTGTCAACATATCAAAATAACATGTTCTAATTATCATCAACAATAGTGATCATAAAAACATTTGAATAAATACATCCCAGCAAAAATTTAATTCAATTGAACATAATTTTATTTCAGTCAAGTTTTTTATTTTGATAGATTATTAGGGGGAACTGAAATGTTTTTGTAAAATTAATTATTAGCATTTAATAAAAATGTTTATCACATAAAAATATCGTTAATATCGGAAATTTCTTATATACGCTAAGAAACAATATACAATACACAAGTGTATTAAAAAAAAAACCACATTAACTGCGTAAGACTAACAAAATGTGAGTTGTACAAATCTGTTGTGCGACAGTGAGTGAGTGGTGTTGTATACTAGCTCAGATGATGCAAGTCCGCGGCCAATTGACGAATGTAGACAGACTAAACAGTGACGCGCAGTGTTGTAGGTCAGGGCTGTCGGAAAAACATCTACAAAAGGAAACAACTATTTTTATCCCATCTGCTGATCAAATAAACAAATTACTTTTGCAGTTTTAAACAATTAATTGTTAACTTAATGCTTTCTTTTTAACAGTTTGACGTAAGAAAATAAGCATATAAAAAAATCTTTAAGTGAAAAAGAGTATAATATATGTACATTTTTATAAAAAATATACATATTATACTGTCCTTCTATAGACTATTATATAAGCCCTATGCAACATGCATTACATAATGCAATCATAAATCAATTAACAATATAAAATATGGACCGTGGATAAGTAGACTCATAACTATGTGTAATGTATAAAACGTATCTTATGGTCTAAAAAATTAATAAATGATTACTATCAAATAAAACTTTAAGATTTAAAAATGTTCTAGAACAATCTTTAACAAAAACAATTGTTTTCAATTTTATAATGATATACTTGTTAATAGAATATGTTTCTTTCATCGGTTAGCCACTGAAGATAAAAATAATCTTACTATTATATAAAAATCTCATGGTGTATGTGTGTAACTCAATCACGGAAAAACTACTAAACCCATTCATATGAAATGTTGCATAGACATACTTAGGGTCTCTGGTTAACACGTAGGCATATCTTTATTTTGAAATTCCATCAGGAAACCGACCCCAGGGGTTCTAAGAAGTATCAATGCAACTCCTACGGCAATACCAATGTGACAGTTAATTATTGTTTATGATTTCGTTAATCAGCTGTTGGAATAAATAAACAAATTAAATAGTTCTAAAGTAAATACCGGACCAAACCTAACCACAACTACGGACGGTAACTAGAAAATACGGTAGGTATCCACCACAAGTCTGCGCAGTAGACTGTGACGTCACATGGGTGAAATCATATGGTTTGATTGTTCAATACAATACTGGCTACTAAATTTACCAATCGAATGGAAGCATTCAGCTAAATAGTAGGCAAGTTATTTACCACTTATCAGCTGGAGTTGTAAACTACGGCAGTTAGAACAGTATTTTTGTGTTTGTTGTTGCCATTCCGCCCATGTGACGTCACAGGAGATGCGCGTGATACCTACCGTCTTTTTTCCTAGGGGTAACGTGACCATAACGCACTTCGCATTATACAGATGCCAGTAGGTACAGGTTTCGTATTACTGAATGCAATAAGTATCGACACTGGTGGCGCAGTGCTGTAACCCAGCTACTTGGGGACAAAGTGTTTGGGAGATTGTAGGCGATAGGTTGTATGCTCGGTCCTCTTAATACCGACATGGCGTCCGCTTGGTGGTTGCTATCGGCGAGGACACTATTAGAGAAGTCTGGGGTGTCCATGTTGGGTGGTGATCATTGTGCGGATGTTGTGCGGGGGAGATAACTGAGTATCAGGCTTGTCAATTAGCTGAAAATCAGACAAGCACTACGTTGGTTCGGATCCTACGTAAAGCTGTAGGTCCCTTAGTTACCTTGGCTGTTGAGCTATTAATAAATTGCCCTTTCTGAGGACCAGTTGAACCCAGTTAGTAACCAGACTACACTCATCCTAAACTCATCATCATTCATATTCACCATAAAATACGCACAACGTTGTTTCGGCGTCTCATATGTAAGAATATAGTATTTCTTATAAAAATACTGTACAATTTTAAACTTAACTAAATGTACAAGTAAATAAACCATGCATAATACACACACGTACTTTTTAGATAGTCAAGGACTTAAAATTCGAATAATCTATATTTAAGACTTTAAAATTGTCCATAAACAAGTGTCTTTTTAAATGTACTACCATTGTTATCTTGGAAAGCATGGGACTGACAGTAAACTTTAAATAGAGAACCTTACCTTGTTTTTCGAGACGGTTAAAAATACAAAATTAAAAAAAAACACCACTATTTTCCAATATGGCGGCCAACTTTGTTTTTTCTGATGGAACATCCTATATTTAACGATTATTTTAGATAGAAATAGTAATTTTAAGACTTTTTTATTCTTAGCAGTTATTCGATATTTTAATAATGTAGATATGAGAGTTTTAAATGTTCTGATTCTTAATGGAGCTTACCATTAAAATAACAATTAAAAAAAAACCTAAAAAATTATCTGATCTGCTAATATTACAACACACATTTGGAAAATATATGCCTGGCTATTCTTTTTTCACGGTTTAATAGAACAGTGTACTAAATTATAATACGCAGAAATTTAACAAATTTAAAGAAATTTTGTCACAGATAAATTGATGTTGGCAGCACTGATATCATTACCAGCTGTTTCAGTCAACTTCGAATACAGCTGTCGATCTGTACTGGAAGTTGAATTAAACAGCTGGTAATGGTAACAGTGCTGCCAAATCAATTTATCTGTGACAAAATAGTGACATTTTTTAAAAAATTTCTGTGTATTATAATTTATTACATTTTTCTGTTAAATCGTGAAAAAAGAATAGCTAGGTATACATTTTCCAAATGTTTGTTGTCATGTTTGCAGATTAGATAATTTTTTTAATGTTCTCAATTTTTTTTCTTTTTAGTATGAACTTGTGTTTTGATTTTCTCTAAAAAAACAACGTAAGGTTCCCCATTTAAAGTTTATTGTCAGACTTGTGTTTTCCAATATCACAATGGTGGCCCATTTAAAAAAGGTACACTGAATATGCATATAGATCTAATAATACTGTAACTGTAACATCATTTTATTATGTTAAACGATTTTAAAATCCTATGTTTCATAAGTGAAGCAGTGCGGCAAGGCGCAGATAGGCCACCCGCAGCATTCCGCTGTAGTCAAATCACGGACTACACGCCCTTCAGGCGGTTTAGACAGTTGTTTCATCTCAACTTCTATCCGTTCACACTTTAGTTGAGACTGTGGGCGCTGAATTGCCCATGCAATTGTAACGGAGCTTCCGCGCTACTAGCCAAAAACAAAACATTCACAGATTCTGAATTTATATAAGACAAACATACTTCTACGTTAGTTTTAAGTAGTTTTTTGTTAGTAATTTGTGCGTTGTAATAAATTACCAAATATTAAAAATATATAAAATAAATCAGTAATGTTGTTTAACTACAACTACAAAAAATATTTACTCAAAAAAATCTTCGTCATTTTCAAATAAAATAAATCTTACGAGTATTTTATAACGTGTCTATTGTTTTGTTTTAATTTTTTATGCTCATATTTTTTAGCGTTTTCAATTTTAATAAATTAATGACAAATTATGTTGCCTTTATTAAATACAGTTACTGTAATAGATATTAAATGAGCTTTAATAAATACTCTGCTGTCGATATTAATTAATTTTAAATTCATTTTACATGAATTATGATTCCCACTATCGATGACAGTTACACTGAGAGCGATATAAAACGTCGTTTTTTTATATGTGATGTATTTAGGATAGACAGTAGCCGGTGACCGTCCATAGCCCACACAGTCTCAACTAAAGTGTGAACGGAGAGTAGTTTAGTTACTTTGTTTTTCCATTAAAATATTCTAGTTTTTACGTCATGAGTAGAAAAAAATTAAAATACTAAACTATTACTACACCTCCCCTCCCCCACAACATACGTAAATTGTTCTTTTAAAAAGATAAGACATATAGACGAACGGAAAATTAATAAAGATAGTTTTCAATCAAGTCTATAAATTACATGATTTTTTAATCAGATACAAATTTTGGCGGGACAAGGTAGAGTAACTTTAAGTGTCTACAGAGGCTGTCGACCATGTTGGTTTTAATCCCATAAGAACAATGTTATTTCGAATCCATACGTTTCTACTATTTATTGACCAAAAGTTGTGTATGACGTGTCTTTTTAAACGTCATCATATTGCGCACTGCACAGATGGGTTTGCTTTTTATATTTTGAATACATACGTCTAGTTTTGAAAAATAGGCGAAAATAAAAACTTCAAACTAAATATTTTTTATATTTTTGCTATAAAACTAAATAGGAATTCGCAAAGCAATTCCAATGCGAAAATTAATTATTGATCAAATCCAATTTGTTTGGAAAAATCTGTTAAAAATAACTGTTTAATTTGGATACGCGTGATCGTATGTTCGGTTCGAAAATAACATTGTTCTTATGGGATTAAAATCAACATGGCCGACAGCCTCTGAAAACTTTTAAGGATACACTGCACAATATACAAGAAAGGTTTTTCAATGTTCTTAGTGAATTAAACATTACTCCAAAATTTCTTTCTAATGACAATATTGAAAATAAGATTCGCTGATATGTATGTTAATTTTCAAAACCGTCTCTTAACGTATAAACTCTAAATATTTAAACAATTTTTTTAGCTTGTAGCATTTTTTATACTTAGTACACAAACGATAAACTACAACCACTAGACAGACGCCCATGAACAACCAGAGAGTAAGAGAGTTGTGGGCAACATTAGCAAACTGTCCTGCAGGTCGTGGTTATCGGTCAGAAAACGACAACCTCTGGTCAGATGCTCATGAACAACCTGAGAGTAAGAGATTTATGGGCTTCATCAGGTACCTGTCCTGCAGATTATGTCGATCAGTCAGCAAACGACATATACTGCACAGATGCTCATGAACAACCAGAGAGTAAGAGAGTTGTGGGCTACATCAGCAAACTGTCCTGCCAGGTCATGGATGTAAGTCAGGAAACAACAACCACTTGACAGATGCTCATGAACAACCAAAGAGTAAGAAAGTTGTGGGTTACAAGATATACAACTCTGAGGAAAATGTCCTGCAGATCGTGGCGATCAGTTAGTAAACGACAACCTCTGGTCAGATGCTCATGAACAACCAGAGAGTAAGAGAGTTATGGACAAGTAGATATACAACTCTGAGGAAACTGTCCTGCAGGTAGTGGTGATCGGTCAGTAAACGACAACCTCTGGTCAGATGCTCATGAGCAACCAGAGAGTAAGAGAGTTGTGGGCTACATCAGGAAACTGTCCTGCAGGTCATGGTGATCAGTCAGTAAACGACAACGTCTGGTCAGATGCTCATGAACAATCAGAGAGTAAGAGAGACGTGGGCAGATATACAACTCTGGGAAAACTGTCCTGCAGGTCTGGCGATCGGTCAGTAAACGACAACCTGTGGTCAGATGCTCATGAACAACCAGAGAGTAACAGAGATGTAGGCTTCCACATATACAACTCTGAGGAATGTGTCCTGAAGGTCTTGGCGATGGGTCAGTAAACGACAAGCTCTGGTCAGATGCTCATGAACAACCACAGAGTAACAGATACGTGGGCTACCAGATATACAAAGGAGGTGTTTTTTTATCCTTTCTCTTCCCTCAAACTCAAATGATACTGGTTGTGTTGAAGTTAGCCAACTATACTATAAGTAGACATACACAGCGAGCACCATAAGTAGACAGTGTTGATGAGTATAGCAATGTTTAAGCAGCGGGACGGCAGATGTCTAATTGGATCACTCACTTTCCCTCGTCGACAAAAGCCAACAAAACATGGCACATTTTTAACTGTAGCAATAAACTAATGTGCTCTTTTATTTTTTATTCCTTAGAAGTTAAACTTACATATTTGACTATTTTATCTTTAATTTATTTGATACTGAGGGTATTTATTGAAATCTACATACCCAATTTAAGCCAATATTTAGGTCAATTGATTATTTACTATTCTAAAAACTATTTTACATTATTTAAAACCACAAAAAGGTCCGGTTACTTAATCTCTCTATCCCTCTCCCTCCCCCTCCCTCCCTCTCCCCCACCCCCTCCCTCTCTCCCTCTCGTGGAATCTCCGGTTTTCTTTTTGTTCATCCAAGTCAACCAACCATAAGCCCTGGTTCTCTACTGAGGCAGAACCGCCCTTCGGTTTTCGTAAACTCTTGCCCAACGGCCATGGTTGGCCAATGAACAAGCAGAAACATGTTTACAGTAGATGGCACCCAACAGCAACGTGTTTACCAATTTCGTCCACAGCTGTTTTGTACATTAGTGTCGCAATTTACCGCAATTAACGGACATTTATCACAAAAGTATTTTAATGTCATTCTCATAATATATTTGTGGTACAAACTATAAAATTATATTTTAAATTCAGCAAACATATCGACTGGCATTAAAACCTTCAGTGTTACGAGAATTTAGTTATGGGGATCGTTAAGATTTAAAAATTTGTTTGATTTCCCTAGGGGTTCTTCGCCATTTTAAATATTTCAAAAACAACTGAAAAGTTACATTATTCTCCAATTTAGTGTCATTTTTTATCAACCGGAATTTTTAATTGTTATCATTTAACTGTCATAGAATTAAATGAGAACGTACAAAAATACCATATATTACGTATTGTAGCACATTCAACAGCATACTATTATGTATTGTAGCACATTCAACAGTCGCCCATATATATTGTACTACAATAAACAGTCTACTACATGTATTGCAGCAGATTCAACAGTCTCCCATATAAATTGTAGCACAATAAACAGTCTACTATATGTATTGAAGCACATTCAACAGTCTCCCATACATATTGTACTACAATAAACAGTCTACTACATGTATTGCAGCACATTAAACAGTCTCCCATATATATTGTAGCACAATAAACAGTCTACTATATGTATTGAAGCACATTCAACAGTCTCCCATATATATTGTACTACAATAAACAGTCTACTACATGTATTGCAGCACATTCAACAGTCTCCCATATATATTGTAGCACAATAAACAGTCTACTATATGTATTGAAGCACATTCAACAGTCTCCCATATGTATTGTAGCACACAGCAGTCTACTATATGTATTTTAGCACATTCAACAGTTTCCTATATTTATTTTACCACAATATACCGTCTCCTACATGTATTGTAGCACATTCAAGCCGTCCCATACATTTACCAATATGTATTGTATGAAGCATATTCAACAGTCTCCCATATATATTGTACTACAATAAACAGTCTACTACATGTATTGCAGCACATTCAACAGTCTCCCATACATATTGTAGCACAATAAACAGTCTACTATATGTATTGAAGCACATTCAACAGTATCCCATATATATTGTACTACAATAAACAGTCTACTACATGTATTGCAGCACATTCAACAGTCTCCCATACATATTGTAGCACAATAAACAGTCTACTATATGTATTGAATCACATTCAACAGTCTCCCATATATATTGTACTAAAATAAACAGTCTACTACATGTATTGCAGCACATTCAACAGTCTCCCATACATATTGTAGCACAATAAACAGTCTACTATATGTATTGAAGCACATTCAACAGTCTCCCATATATATTGTAGCACAATAAACAGTCTACTATATGTATTGAAGCACATTCAACAGTCTCCCATATATATTGTACTACAATAAACAGTCTACTACATGTATTGCAGCACATTCAACAGTCTACCATATATATTGTAGCACAATAAACAGTCTACTATATGTATTGAAGCACATTCAACAGTTTTCTATATTTATTTTACCACAATATACTGTCTCCTACATGTATTGTAGCACATTCAGCCGTCTCTTATATGTATTGTAGCACATTCAGAGGTCTCCCATATATATTGTACTACAATAAACAGCCTACTACATGTATTGAAGCACATTGAACAGTCTCCCATATATATTGTAGCACATTCAGCAGTCTACTACATGTATTGAAGCATATTGAACAGTCTCCTACATGTATTGTAACACATTCAGAAGTCTCCTACATGTATTGTAGCACATTGAACAGTCTCCTATATGTATTGTAGCACATTCAACAGTCTACTATATGTATTTTAGCACATTCAACAGTTTCCTACATTTATTGTACCACAATATACCGTCTCTTATATGTATTGTAGCACATTCAGAGGTCTCCCATGTATATTGTACTACTATAAACAGTCTACTACATGTATTGAAGCACATTGAACAGTCTCCTACATGTATTGTAGCACATTCAGATGTCTCCTACATGTATTGTAGCACATTCAGAAGTCTCCCATATGTATTGTAGCACATTCAGCAGTCTACTACATGTATTGAAGCACATTGAACAGTCTCCTACATGTATTGTAGCACATTCAGATGTCTCCTACATGTATTGTAGCACATTCAGAAGTCTCCTATATGTATTGTAGCACATTCAGAAGTCTCCTATATGTATTGAAGCACATTTAACAGTCTACTACATGTATTGTAGCACATTCAGAAGTCTCCTATATGTATTGTAGCACATTCAGCAGTCTACTACTTGTATTGAAGCACATTGAACAGTCTCCTATATGTATTGTAGCACATTCAGAAGTCTCCTATATGTATTGTAGCACATTCAGAAGTCTCCTATATGTATTGTAGCACATTCAGAAGTCTCCTATATGTATTGTAGCACATTCAGAAGTCTCCTATATGTATTGTAGCACATTCAGAAGTCCCCTACATGTATTGTAGCACATTCAGAAGTCTCCTATATGTTTTGTAGCACATTCAGAAGTCTCCTACATGTATTGTAGCACATTCAGCCGTCTCCTATATGTATTGTAGCACATTCAGAAGTCTCCTATATGTATTTTATCTCAATCAACAGTGTCCTTATTGTATTTTATTACATTAAACAGTCATATTGCATTTTATTTAAGTTAATGTTACGATCGATAGTGTATTGTTGTATCTTTCAAGACTCTCTAAAGCTAAAGTATTTCTGGAATTTAATGCTATTTTACGTGATTAAATGTTTATTTATCACTTCTGGTGTATCGGTTTTAATATTGGACATGTCTTTTTCAAAGTCATAATGACGGATAGACATGATAAGTAGGTCAAAAGTAAAATGTATAAATGGACCGTTTTGTAGTGTTTATTCTTGATAATTACTAGATATAAAAGGAAATGTACTCTGAAGAGCTTGTAGATTTCAGTAAATATATAAACATATTCTTTTACTGAAACAGCATAAACATATTTGTTATGGATTGAAATATTTTAACGATAGCGGATTTTTATATACTGTAAAATCGTATACGATGATTTTACAGTTTTGTGTGACGAAATGGCACACTAATGACGACAACCGTCGTCAATAACAATTTAAAATTACCGAGTGACAATCTCGGAACGCTCGTTTGTTTGTTGAAGTGTTGTTCGTATCTCGTTGTGTAACTGTGAGTGATAGGCCTTGAGCCGGTTGTTATCTGTCTAACAGTGTGTCAGTGTCACTGGGTATCTGGGTCACAGGTACATCTCGCCCCTTCCCACCACTTACCCTTATCATTTAGCCCTTAGGGACAAAAAATATCGTGAATTTCGTGATATAATTTGCTTTTTAAAAACCGTTTCATTCGCTTTGGCCATCCGAAACGGTTACACGTGCGCCGTTATATAAACATGTTATTTTTATTTGACCTAATTTATCGACATACTGAAGGCAATACCAGTAAAAATAGTTTATTGAGAGACATCCAGTACATTCATCCAGACAGACAGTACATTTGTTGGCCTATCCTAAAGGTGCGCGTGACCTTGAGAAGAGATTAATAAAAGCGGCTGGATGGAATTGATAGAATTTCGTTTGGAAAGCAAAACTCGACACTTGCAATTGAGGTCTTTGACAGTGACTAGGTAGCTCGAAATGTAGTAATAGGATGACCGCATCATATCACCACATGTCCTTGACATGCAGAGAAACGATCACGACATCCCACCATCTTGTGGAGACCACCCACTCACCATACACAAACGTCCTTTTATCTCTCTTCGCTGCGTACCTAGTGGCATTCGTGTTCCGTAATAGCTCCAATAAATGAGAAAAAGTATCAAATATGTAAAACCTTGTATGCATTTATACTCCGCGTCAATCACGTAGATAATTTTATCGGTAACGCGGCTTTGGACAAGCCTGCCACTTACCCTAAGTACTGTAATTATCCATACAAATTATTTAATGAAATTGGGGGGGGGGGTTAGCTCAGCCGCTAAGACTTCCGAGCGAAATGGCTAAGGTTTCACGTTACAAGAATCCGTATCTACACGAAATAATGACTAAATAGCGGTATCTCAAATTGTAGTTCATTATAAAAACAAACCTACTCTGGTTATATATATTCACGATTGTGTTTGACCTTCACCTCAACGAATGTCTGCAATAAACCACTAAAGTTAAATGATTACTGAACATCTGATTCTTATGCAGTACTATGTTTGGAGCCTAATTCAATACATTTAACCACTGTAGATCTTCCGTTAGCTACAGACACTGTCGGCACTGGTGGCGCAGTGCTGTGACCCAGGTACTTGGGGACAAAGTGTTGTGGACACTGTAGGCGATAAGTTCAATGCTCAGACCTCTTAAATACTGACATGGTGTCCGCTCAATGGCTGTCATCGGCGAGGACACGACTAGAGAAGTCTGGGCTGTCTATATTGGGTGATATCACTGTACGTATATGGGTGGGTGGGTCAACATCATGTACGTGTATGGGTTAGCCAATATCACTGTATGTATACGGGTAGGTGGGCCTATATCGTGTACGTGTATGGGTGGGTGGGTAAAACTAAGGTACAGCTGATGTCAACTATCTATTTCATAAATTTGCTTGACAATCATAACACAAACTATCTACTCTTAAGTTTCAAATTAGCTCAGACACTTGACAGATGTAATCCACTTGAGTGTCGAGAGAGGTGTAGGCTTGTGGCGAGGAAGGACGTGGCCCAAATCCGCGGTGTCGACACTACCTGGCCTGGCACCAATCAATTAAGAGAATATAGAGCAGAAAAACTACTAATTACTAGTAAATTTGAAACAGAGTTGCGTTACCGACGATTAAAACAAAATTCTCATCCTGAATATGATGTTTGCCTCTTTTAAGAGTATAATTATTCTCATTGCTCTCTAAGACATCTAGCACACAATTCTCATTCGGTTGGCATTGATTTTGTTGAATCAAAATAAATAATTGAACAAATTAACATAACCTTACAAATAATAAATGGTTCCAAATAATTGGCACAAACTTTCCCACACATTAAACACTAAAAAATAAAAACTTTGAAAATTACCAGTTTGATTCCCAAGCATGTTTTTGTTTTGCCTTAACTAAAAAACTAGTCAAGTTAAAGACATGTGGTTTTTACTAAACTATTTTAAATTGTAATTCACATATTTCCTGAAAATGTAATAAAAATCGTTGTGACCGTTTTTGAAAAAATTCCATTTTTGTATGTTTTTTGCACATAATAATAAAAACACTAAAACTTCAAAAAGTGAAAAAATGGTCCGGAGATATTGGTTAAATACACCTACATACCAAATTTTATAAAAATTGATCCATCCGTTTATTCTCCAGTGAACTTCACATACGGACAGACACCAACATTTTTTCGAAAGTAAAAACCACTTTGTTTGGTTCAGGGGACTCTAAAAAGGATTTTTAAACCAACTCTGCTTGGTCCTCTTAATACCGACAAGGTGTTCGATTAATGGTCGCTATCGACGTTGACACTAGAGAAGTCTTGGTTGTCCATGTTGAGTGGTACCATTGATTTTATACACAAACAGATTTACCATCCAATGTTAAATTTTGAATCTCAAAATATCAGCTTTTTTTGTGGTTCATTGTGGAGCGCTTGTGTAGTCCCAGGTAAATGTAATGCAGTTTAAACCAGCTGTAGTTGCGGGCCACACAAACTACCAAAATTACTGCCACAAATATTCTTATGAGATGGTTTATCTATTGTAGGTTTATATAATCAATGGTGGTACTCATTGTTCGGATGTTGTGAAGGGGAGAGAACTGTCAGAATTGTCATTAAGCTGAAAATCAGAGCAACTGCGTGGTTTGGATTCCATGTACAGCTAGCTGTAGGTTCCTTAGTTACCCTGCCTGGTGATAATAATGCATGGCTCAATCTAAGGAACAGTCGACCTTAGTTAGTAACAATTACTACAGTCGTTCATCTACACTCATCACACTCATTCGCCGCTCATAATCGCCCACCTTTACCTTTAGAGATGAATAATGAGTAATAGTAGTTTGTCATATCTACTATTAACAAGATGTCCGCAATTAATTGAAAAAAAATAATAAATAAAAAACAATAGCAATACAAATTGTAACTTTTTAAACAGTTAAATATGGTCCACTCAGAAATAATATTGTATAAATTTAAATAGGAAACTATAAGTCCTATTATTTTCAATTATTTTTGCTCTTATAATTTCATTGCTTAAAGTTTCATAAAATTAAAGGGCATAGCAAAGTAGTCTTCGTGCTTAGTTTTGAGCTTCTCAGTAGGATTTTGCCCTACAAAAATGTAAAAAGAAAAAAAAATCAACAGGAAAAGGCCTACGATTTATCCTTACAATTTTTTAATACTTTGTTAGTTATTTAAATACTTCCATAAACGCATTACGCTTAATTTCAATTATTACCGTCAAGGCATTAACTTTGATGTTTAAAAAAGTCAAGATTGCCGTTGCATTTTGATTTTAAATCAGTTAATTGTTTATACTAACGAGTTTCACTTCAAGGACTTTAAAACGTCTACACTGACTGACAGTAAAAGTTTCGTTTTCAGCTATCTTAAAAATTCACTTCAACCTCAAAGAGTCTAACTTTTGTTCCATAACTCATAGAGAAAATAAAAAAGGGCATTATATTATTCGGACCTTTTCCATTAATATGGAATTAGTACTATTCCATTAATAATAACATTACTACAACTACTATGGTTATGTTACGTTTGTTTAGGTTATGTTATGGTAGGTTTGGTTATGCTATGTTGGGGTTGTTTAGGTTATGTTTGTTAGGTTTGGTTATGTTAGACTAACCTAAGTTATGGTTATGGTAGTGAATTAACGGAAAAGATCCTATTTTCATTTAATTACCTTTATTTTTGTCACGGACAACTTTTTTTCTTTTTCAAAAAATTACTCAAACCATGCATTTTAGAGCTAAAAACAAACATGTTAGTTTTCAATATACGTGTATTGAATCTACAAAAATGCCTTTATACAAAGGTTAAAAATATTGTAGCTTAGAAAGTTTCTCTTTATAGAATCTTGGGGTTATATTTTTAATAAATGAATTACTCTCTTAGAAGGGGTAGAATCCACTCTTAGGATAAAAACGCACATTGACATTAAATACATTTTATTTCTTGGACATATAGCCAAAGTTAAAATTGCAAATCAATGCATCTCAAAAAAAAAAATAAATAAATAAAAAAATAAATTGTAGGCAAAATTCTTCAGTAACTGGACTATATAATTCTTCAGTAACTGGACTATATAATTCTTCAGTAACTGGACTATATAATTCTTCAGTAACTGGACTATATAATTTTGTTTCGACGGTTTTATCACAAATATTTGAACGTTAATTTAATGGTTAGTGTAATAATTTGCCTTCAAATTGGTCTTGTTACTCAACGAGCTTTTGGCCGAAGTTATACACGAGTCTACAACAATAAATACACAAACGTACAGACTTTGAACGACTTTCGGACCCTGTACGAGTGTCCATAGAGGAACCAAACTGAGTGCAACTGGAAGGCGAAGGGTCAACGATGATGGGAATAGGTAGTGAGATAACGAGAAGCACAAAGAAACGACGGAAAAAACATAAATAATAGGATTAGATGTGCGCGGCCCTGACACGGTTGGCGTGAAAGTGGGCTTTCCTGCGGCCGGCCTCGACTGACTCAGAGACTGTGGCCGGTAGTGGTAGACTTCTGTATGTAATAGGCCTTACCACTTTGTTCTATAAATACAACTCACAACACCATCTATAGCATCCTCCAACAGGACCTACAAATGGGGGATACACGATCAACGCCACCCTCCCATCGAACAGTATTTATCAAATCACTATGAAAACAACTGATATAAGGACCTACCAGTGGGGGATACACGATCAACGCCACCCTCCGATAGGACAGTATTTATCAAATCACTATGATAACAACCGATATAAGGACGTACCAGTGGGGGATACACGATCAACGCCACCCTCCCATAGGACAGTATTTATCAAATCACTATGATAACAACCATTATAAGGACGTACCAGTGGGGGATACACGATCAACGCCACCCTCCGATAGGACAGTATTTATCAAATCACTATGATAACAACCGATATAAGGACGTACCAGTGGGGGATACACGATCAACGCCACCCTCCGATAGGACAGTATTTATCAAATCACTATGATAACAACCGATATAAGGACCTACCAGTGGGGGATACACGATCAACGCCACCCTCCGATAAGACAGTATTTATCAAATCACTATGATAACAACCGATATAAGGACGTACCAGTGGGGGATACACGATCAACGCCACCCTCCGATAGGACAGTATTTATCAAATCACTATGATAACAACCGATATAAGGACCTACAAGTGGGGGATACACGATCAACGCCACCCTCCGATAGGACAGTATTTATCAAATCACTATGATAACAACCGATATAAGGACCTACCAGTGGGGGATACACGATCAACGCCACCCTCCGATAGGACAGTATTTATCAAATCACTATGATAACAACCGATATAAGGACATACAAGTGGGGGATACACGATCAACGCCACCCTCCGATAAGACAGTATTTATCAAATCACTATGATAACAACCGATATAAGGACCTACCAGTGGGGGATACACGATCAACGCCACCCTCCGATAAGACAGTATTTATCAAATCACTATGATAACAACCGATATAAGGACCTACCAGTGGGGGATACACGATCAACGCCACCCTCCGATAAGACAGTATTTATCAAATCACTATGATAACAACCGATATAAGGACGTACCAGTGGGGGATACACGATCAACGCCACCCTCCGATAGGACAGTATTTATCAACTCACTATGATAACGACTGATGTAAGGATCTACCAGTGGGGGATACACGATCAACGCCACCCTCCGATAGGACAGTATTTATCAACTCACTATGATAACGACTGATATAAGGACCTACCAGTGGGGGATACACGATCAACGCCACCCTCCGATAGGACAGTATCAAATCACTATGATACGACTGATATAAGAACCTACCAGTGGGGGATACACGATCAACGCCACCCTCCGATAGGACAGTATCAAATCACTATGATACGACTGATATAAGGACCTACCAGTGGGGGATACACGATCAACGCCACCCTCCGATAGGACAGTATCAAATCACTATGATAACGACTGATATAAGGACCTACCAGTAGAGGATACACGATCAACGCCACCCTCCGATAGGACAGTATCAAAACACTATGATACGACTGATATAAGAACCTACCAGTGGGGGATAACCGATCAACGCCACCCTCCGATAGGACAGTAACAAATCACTATGATACGACTGATATAAGGACCTACCAGTGGGGGATGCACGATCAACGCCACCCTCCGATAGGACAGTATTTATCAAATCACTATGATAACGACTGATATAAGGACCTACCAGTGGAGGATACACGATCAACGCCACCCTCCGATAGGACAGTATTTATCAAATCACTATGATAACGACTGATATAAGGACCTACCAGTGGGGGATACACGATCAACGCCACCCTCCGATAGGACAGTATTTATCAAATCACTATGATACGACTGATATAAGGACCTACCAGTGGGGGATGCACGATCAACGCCACCCTCCGATAGGACAGTATTTATCAACTCACTATGATAACGACTGATATAAGGACCTACCAGTGGAGGATACACGATCAACGCCACCCTCCGATAGGACAGTATTTATCAACTCACTATGATAACAACCGATATAAGGACCTACCAGTGGGGGATACACGATCAACGCCACCCTCCGATAGGACAGTATTTATCAACTCACTATGATAACAACCGATATAAGGACCTACCAGTGGGGGATACACGATCAACGCCACCCTCCGATAGGACAGTATTTATCAACTCACTATGATAACAACCGATATAAGGACCTACCAGTGGGGGATACACGATCAACGCCACCCTCCGATAGGACAGTATTTATCAACTCACTATGATAACGACTGATATAAGGAACTACCAGTGGAGGATACACGATCAACGCCACCCTCCGATAGGACAGTATTTATCAACTCACTATGATAATGACTGATATAAGGACCTACCAGTGGGGGATACACGATCAACGCCACCCTCCAATAGGACAGTATTTATCAACTCACTATGATAACAACCGATATAAGGACCTACCAGTGGGGGATACACGATCAACGCCACCCTCCGATAGGACAGTATTTATCAACTCACTATGATAACAACCGATATAAGGACCTACCAGTGGGGGATACACGATCAACGATAGGACAGTATCAAATCACTATGATAACGACTGATATAAGGACCTACCAGTGGAGGATACACGATCAACGCCACCCTCCGATAGGACAGTATTTATCAACTCACTATGATAACGACTGATATAAGGACCTACCAGTGGAGGATACACGATCAACGCCACCCTCCGATAGGACAGTATTTATCAAATCACTATGATAACAACCGATATAAGGACGTACCAGTGGGGGATAAACGATCAACGCCACCCTCCGATAGGACAGTATTTATCAAATCACTATGATACGACTGATATAAGGACCTACCAGTGGGGGATACACGATCAACGATAGGACAGTATCAAATCACTATAATACGACTGATATAAGGACCTACCAGTGGGGGATACACGATCAACGCCACCCTCCGATAGGACAGTATCAAATCACTATGATAACGACTGATATAAGGACCTACCAGTGGGGGATACACGATCAACGCCACCCTCCGATAGGACAGTATCAAATCACTATGATAACGACTGATATAAGGACCTACCAGTGGGGGATACACGATCAACGCCACCCTCCGATAGGACAGTATCAAATAACTATGATAACGACTGATATAAGGACCTACCAGTGGGGGATACACGATCAACGCCACCCTCCGATAGGACAGTATCAAATCACTATGATAACGACTGATATAAGGACCTACCAGTGGGGGATTCACGATCAACGCCACCCTCCGATAGGACAGTATCAAATCACTATGATACGACTGATATAAGGACCTACCAGTGGGGTATACACGATCATCGCCACCCTCCGATAGGATAGTATCAAATCACTATGATAACGACTGATATAAGGACCTACCAGTGGGGGATACACGATCAACGCCACCCTCCGATAGGACAGTATCAAATCACTAAGATACGACTGATATAAGGACCTACCAGTGGGGTATACACGATCATCGCCACCCTCCGATAGGATAGTATCAAATCACTATGATAACGACTGATATAAGGACCTACCAGTGGGGGATACACGATCAACGCCACCCTCCGATAGGACAGTATCAAATCAAGATGAAACGACTGATATAAGGACCTACCAGTGGGGGATTCACGATCAACTCCGTCTTCCACTAGAACTTAATATTTTCACTACGATAACGAGTTACATAAGATAAAACAAGTTCAACGATATCTTCTGTTAGGACAGTATTTATCACTACTATAGCGAGTTACATAAGATAAAACAAGTTCAACGATATCTTCTGTTAGGACAGTATTTATCACTACTATAGCGAGTTACATAAGATAAAACAAGTTCAACGATATCTTCTGTTAGGACAGTATTTATCACTACTATAGCGAGTTACATAAGATAAAACAAGTTCAACGATATCTTCTGTTAGGACAGTATTTATCACTACTATAGCGAGTTACATAAGATTAAACAAGTTCAACGATATCTTCTGTTAGGGCAGTATTTATCAGTAAGATAGCGAGTTACATAAGATAAAACAAGTTCAACGATATCTTCTGTTAGGACAGTATTTATCACTACTATAGCGAGTTACATAAGATAAAACAAGTTCAACGATATCTTCTGTTAGGACAGTATTTATCACTACTATAGCGAGTTACATAAGATAAAACAAGTTCAACGATATCTTCTGTTAGGACAGTATTTATCACTACTATAGCGAGTTACATAAGATAAAACAAGTTCAACGATATCTTCTGTTAGGACAGTATTTATCACTACTATAGCGAGTTACATAAGATAAAACAAGTTCAACGATATCTTCTGTTAGGACAGTATTTATCACTACTATAGCGAGTTACATAAGATAAAACAAGTTCAACGATATCTTCTGTTAGGACAGTATTTATCACTACTATAGCGAGTTACATAAGATAAAACAAGTTCAACGATATCTTCTGTTAGGACAGTATTTATCACTACTATAGCGAGTTACATAAGATAAAACAAGTTCAACGATATCCTCTGTTAGGACAGTATTTATCACTACTATAGCGAGTTACATAAGATAAAACAAGTTCAACGATATCCTCTGTTAGGACAGTATTTATCACTACGATAGCGAGTTACATAAGATACAACAAGTTCAACGATATCCTCTGTTAGGACAGTATTTATCACTACTATAGCGAGTTACATAAGATAAAACAAGTTCAACGATATCCTCTGTTAGGACAGTATTTATCACTACTATAGCGAGTTACATAAGATAAAACAAGTTCAACGATATCCTCTGTTAGGACAGTATTTATCACTACTATAGCGAGTTACATAAGATAAAACAAGTTCAACGATATCTTCTGTTAGGACAGTATTTATCACTACTATAGCGAGTTACATAAGATAAAACAAGTTCAACGATATCTTCTGTTAGGACAGTATTTATCACTACTATAGCGAGTTACATAAGATAAAACAAGTTCAACGATATCTTCTGTTAGGACAGTATTTATCACTACGATAGCGAGTTACATAAGATAAAACAAGTTCAACGATATCTTCTGTTAGGACAGTATTTATCACTACTATAGCGAGTTACATAAGATAAAACAAGTTCAACCATATCCTCTGATAGGACAGTATTTATCACTACGATAGCGAGTTACATAAGATAAAACAAGTTCAACCATATCCTCTGATAGGACAGTATTTATCACTACTATAGCGAGTTACATAAGATAAAACAAGTTCAACGATATCTTCTGTTAGGACAGTATTTATCACTACTATAGCGAGTTACATAAGATAAAACAAGTTCAACGATATCTTCTGTTAGGACAGTATTTATCACTACTATAGCGAGTTACATAAGATAAAACAAGTTCAACGATATCTTCTGTTAGGACAGTATTTATCACTACTATAGCGAGTTACATAAGATAAAACAAGTTCAACGATATCTTCTGTTAGGACAGTATTTATCACTACTATAGCGAGTTACATAAGATAAAACAAGTTCAACCATATCCTCTGATAGGACAGTATTTATCACTACGATAGCGAGTTACATAAGATAAAACAAGTTCAACCATATCCTCTGATAGGACAGTATTTATCACTACTATAGCGAGTTACATAAGATAAAACAAGTTCAACGATATCTTCTGTTAGGACAGTATTTATCACTACTATAGCGAGTTACATAAGATAAAACAAGTTCAACCATATCCTCTGATAGGACAGTATTTATCACTACGATAGCGAGTTACATAAGATAAAACAAGTTCAACCATATCCTCTGATAGGACAGTATTTATCACTACTATAGCGAGTTACATAAGATAAAACAAGTTCAACCATATCCTCTGATAGGACAGTATTTATCACTACTATAGCGAGTTACATAAGATAAAACAAGTTCAACCATATCCTCTGATAGGACAGTATTTATCACTACTATAGCGAGTTACATAAGATAAAACAAGTTCAACCATATCCTCTGATAGGACAGTAAGTATTTATCACTACTATAGCGAGTTACATAAGATAAAACAAGTTCAACCATATCCTCTGATAGGACAGTATTTATCACTACTATAGCGAGTTACATAAGATAAAAAAAGTTCAACCATATCCTCTGATAGGACAGTATTTATCACTACTATAGCGAGTTACATAAGATAAAACAAGTTCAACCATATCCTCTGATAGGACAGTATTTATCACTACGATAGCGAGTTACATAAGATAAAACAAGTTCAACCATATCCTCTGATAGGACAGTATTTATCACTACTATAGCGATTTACATAAGATAAAACAAGTTCAACGATATCTTCTGTTAGGACAGTATTTATCACTACGATAGCGAGTTACATAAGATAAAACAAGTTCAACGATATCTTTTGTTAGGACAGTACTTATCACTACTATAGCGAGTTACATAAGATAAAACAAGTTCAACGATATCTTCTGTTAGGACAGTATTTATCACTACTATAGCGAGTTACATAAGATAAAACAAGTTCAACGATATCTTCTGTTAGGACAGTATTTATCACTAAGATAGCGAGTTACATAAGATAAAACAAGTTCAACGATATCTTCTGTTAGGACAGTATTTATCACTACTATAGCGAGTTACATAAGATAAAACAAGTTCAACGATATCTTCTGTTAGGACAGTATTTATCACTACTATAGCGAGTTACATAAGATAAAACAAGTTCAACGATATCTTCTGTTAGGACAGTATTTATCACTACTATAGCGAGTTACATAAGATAAAACAAGTTCAACGATATCTACTGTTAGGACAGTATTTATCACTACTATAGCGAGTTACATAAGATAAAACAAGTTCAACGATATCTTCTGTTAGGACAGTATTTATCACTACTATAGCGAGTTACATAAGATAAAACAAGTTCAACCATATCCTCTGATAGGACAGTATTTATCACTACTATAGCGAGTTACATAAGATAAAAAAAGTTCAACCATATCCTCTGATAGGACAGTATTTATCAACTCACTATGATAACGACTGATATAAGGACCTACCAGTGGAGGATACACGATCAACGCCACCCTCCGATAGGACAGTATTTATCAACTCACTATGATAATGACTGATATAAGGACCTACCAGTGGGGGATACACGATCAACGCCACCCTCCAATAGGACAGTATTTATCAACTCACTATGATAACAACCGATATAAGGACCTACCAGTGGGGGATACACGATCAACGCCACCCTCCGATAGGACAGTATTTATCAACTCACTATGATAACAACCGATATAAGGACCTACCAGTGGGGGATACACGATCAACGATAGGACAGTATCAAATCACTATGATAACGACTGATATAAGGACCTACCAGTGGAGGATACACGATCAACGCCACCCTCCGATAGGACAGTATTTATCAACTCACTATGATAACGACTGATATAAGGACCTACCAGTGGAGGATACACGATCAACGCCACCCTCCGATAGGACAGTATTTATCAAATCACTATGATAACAACCGATATAAGGACGTACCAGTGGGGGATAAACGATCAACGCCACCCTCCGATAGGACAGTATTTATCAAATCACTATGATACGACTGATATAAGGACCTACCAGTGGGGGATACACGATCAACGATAGGACAGTATCAAATCACTATAATACGACTGATATAAGGACCTACCAGTGGGGGATACACGATCAACGCCACCCTCCGATAGGACAGTATCAAATCACTATGATAACGACTGATATAAGGACCTACCAGTGGGGGATACACGATCAACGCCACCCTCCGATAGGACAGTATCAAATCACTATGATAACGACTGATATAAGGACCTACCAGTGGGGGATACACGATCAACGCCACCCTCCGATAGGACAGTATCAAATAACTATGATAACGACTGATATAAGGACCTACCAGTGGGGGATACACGATCAACGCCACCCTCCGATAGGACAGTATCAAATCACTATGATAACGACTGATATAAGGACCTACCAGTGGGGGATTCACGATCAACGCCACCCTCCGATAGGACAGTATCAAATCACTATGATACGACTGATATAAGGACCTACCAGTGGGGTATACACGATCATCGCCACCCTCCGATAGGATAGTATCTAATCACTATGATAACGACTGATATAAGGACCTACCAGTGGGGGATACACGATCAACGCCACCCTCCGATAGGACAGTATCAAATCACTAAGATACGACTGATATAAGGACCTACCAGTGGGGTATACACGATCATCGCCACCCTCCGATAGGATAGTATCAAATCACTATGATAACGACTGATATAAGGACCTACCAGTGGGGGATACACGATCAACGCCACCCTCCGATAGGACAGTATCAAATCAAGATGAAACGACTGATATAAGGACCTACCAGTGGGGGATTCACGATCAACTCCGTCTTCCACTAGAACTTAATATTTTCACTACGATAACGAGTTACATAAGATAAAACAAGTTCAACGATATCTTCTGTTAGGACAGTATTTATCACTACTATAGCGAGTTACATAGGATAAAACAAGTTCAACGATATCTTCTGTTAGGACAGTATTTATCACTACTATAGCGAGTTACATAAGATAAAACAAGTTCAACGATATCTTCTGTTAGGACAGTATTTATCACTACTATAGCGAGTTACATAAGATAAAACAAGTTCAACGATATCTTCTGTTAGGACAGTATTTATCACTACTATAGCGAGTTACATAAGATTAAACAAGTTCAACGATATCTTCTGTTAGGGCAGTATTTATCGGTAAGATAGCGAGTTACATAAGATAAAACAAGTTCAACGATATCTTCTGTTAGGACAGTATTTATCACTACTATAGCGAGTTACATAAGATAAAACAAGTTCAACGATATCTTCTGTTAGGACAGTATTTATCACTACTATAGCGAGTTACATAAGATAAAACAAGTTCAACGATATCTTCTGTTAGGACAGTATTTATCACTACTATAGCGAGTTACATAAGATAAAACAAGTTCAACGATATCTTCTGTTAGGACAGTATTTATCACTACTATAGCGAGTTACATAAGATAAAACAAGTTCAACGATATCTTCTGTTAGGACAGTATTTATCACTACTATAGCGAGTTACATAAGATAAAACAAGTTCAACGATATCTTCTGTTAGGACAGTATTTATCACTAAGATAGCGAGTTACATAAGATAAAACAAGTTCAACGATATCTTCTGTTAGGACAGTATTTATCACTACTATAGCGAGTTACATAAGATAAAACAAGTTCAACGATATCTTCTGTTAGGACAGTATTTATCACTACTATAGCGAGTTACATAAGATAAAACAAGTTCAACGATATCTTCTGTTAGGACAGTATTTATCACTACTATAGCGAGTTACATAAGATAAAACAAGTTCAACGATATCTACTGTTAGGACAGTATTTATCACTACTATAGCGAGTTACATAAGATAAAACAAGTTCAACGATATCTTCTGTTAGGACAGTATTTATCACTACTATAGCGAGTTACATAAGATAAAACAAGTTCAACCATATCCTCTGTTAGGACAGTATTTATCACTACTATAGCGAGTTACACAAGATAAAACAAGTTCAACGATATCTTCTGTTAGGACAGTATTTATCACTACGATAGCGAGTTACATAAGATAAAACAAGTTCAACGATATCCTCTGATAGGACAGTATTTATCACTACTATAGCGAGTTACACAAGATAAAACAAGTTCAACGATATCTTCTGTTAGGACAGTATTTATCACTACGATAGCGAGTTACACAAGATAAAACAAGTTCAACGATATCTTCTGTTAGGACAGTATTTATCACTACTATAGCGAGTTACATAAGATAAAACAAGTTCAACGATATCTTCTGTTAGGACAGTATTTATCACTACTATAGCGAGTTACATAAGATAAAACAAGTTCAACGATATCTTCTGTTAGGACAGTATTTATCACTACTATAGCGAGTTACATAAGATAAAACAAGTTCAACGATATCCTCTGTTAGGACAGTATTTATCACTACTATAGCGAGTTACACAAGATAAAACAAGTTCAACGATATCTTCTGTTAGGACAGTATTTATCACTACTATAGCGAGTTACATAAGATAAAACAAGTTCAACCATATCCTCTGATAGGACAGTATTTATCACTACGATAGCGAGTTACATAAGATAAAACAAGTTCAACCATATCCTCTGATAGGACAGTATTTATCACTACTATAGCGAGTTACATAAGATAAAACAAGTTCAACCATATCCTCTGATAGGACAGTATTTATCACTACTATAGCGAGTTACATAAGATAAAACAAGTTCAACCATATCCTCTGATAGGACAGTATTTATCACTACTATAGCGAGTTACATAAGATAAAACAAGTTCAACCATATCCTCTGATAGGACAGTATTTATCACTACTATAGCGAGTTACATAAGATAAAACAAGTTCAACCATATCCTCTGATAGGACAGTATTTATCACTACTATAGCGAGTTACATAAGATAAAAAAAGTTCAACCATATCCTCTGATAGGACAGTATTTATCACTACTATAGCGAGTTACATAAGATAAAACAAGTTCAACCATATCCTCTGATAGGACAGTATTTATCACTACGATAGCGAGTTACATAAGATAAAACAAGTTCAACCATATCCTCTGATAGGACAGTATTTATCACTACTATAGCGATTTACATAAGATAAAACAAGTTCAACGATATCTTCTGTTAGGACAGTATTTATCACTACGATAGCGAGTTACATAAGATAAAAGAAGTTCAACGATATCTTTTGTTAGGACAGTACTTATCACTACTATAGCGAGTTACATAAGATAAAACAAGTTCAACGATATCTTCTGTTAGGACAGTATTTATCACTACTATAGCGAGTTACATAAGATAAAACAAGTTCAACGATATCTTCTGTTAGGACAGTATTTATCACTAAGATAGCGAGTTACATAAGATAAAACAAGTTCAACGATATCTTCTGTTAGGACAGTATTTATCACTACTATAGCGAGTTACATAAGATAAAACAAGTTCAACGATATCTTCTGTTAGGACAGTATTTATCACTACTATAGCGAGTTACATAAGATAAAACAAGTTCAACGATATCTTCTGTTAGGACAGTATTTATCACTACTATAGCGAGTTACATAAGATAAAACAAGTTCAACGATATCTACTGTTAGGACAGTATTTATCACTACTATAGCGAGTTACATAAGATAAAACAAGTTCAACGATATCTTCTGTTAGGACAGTATTTATCACTACTATAGCGAGTTACATAAGATAAAACAAGTTCAACCATATCCTCTGTTAGGACAGTATTTATCACTACTATAGCGAGTTACACAAGATAAAACAAGTTCAACGATATCTTCTGTTAGGACAGTATTTATCACTACGATAGCGAGTTACATAAGATAAAACAAGTTCAACGATATCCTCTGATAGGACAGTATTTATCACTACTATAGCGAGTTACACAAGATAAAACAAGTTCAACGATATCTTCTGTTAGGACAGTATTTATCACTACGATAGCGAGTTACACAAGATAAAACAAGTTCAACGATATCTTCTGTTAGGACAGTATTTATCACTACTATAGCGAGTTACATAAGATAAAACAAGTTCAACGATATCTTCTGTTAGGACAGTATTTATCACTACTATAGCGAGTTACATAAGATAAAACAAGTTCAACGATATCTTCTGTTAGGACAGTATTTATCACTACTATAGCGAGTTACATAAGATAAAACAAGTTCAACGATATCCTCTGTTAGGACAGTATTTATCACTACTATAGCGAGTTACACAAGATAAAACAAGTTCAACGATATCTTCTGTTAGGACAGTATTTATCACTACGATAGCAAGTTACATAAGATAAAACAAGTTCAACGATATCCTCTGATAGGACAGTATTTATCACTACTATAGCGAGTTACACAAGATAAAACAAGTTCAACGATATCTTCTGTTAGGACAGTATTTATCACTACGATAGCGAGTTACATAAGATAAAACAAGTTCAACGATATCTTCTGTTAGGACAGTATTTATCACTACGATAGCGAGTTACATAAGATAAAACAAGTTCAACGATATCCTCTGTTAGGACAGTATTTATCACTACGATAGCGAGTTACACAAGATAAAACAAGTTCAACGATATCTTCTGTTAGGACAGTACATATCACTACGATAGCAAGTTACATAAGATAAAAAAAGTTCAACGATATCCTCTGATAGGACAGTATTTATCACTACTATAGCGAGTTACACAAGATAAAACAAGTTCAACGATATCCTCTGATAGGACAGTATTTATCACTACTATAGCGAGTTACATAAGATAAAACAAGTTCAACGATATCCACTGATAGGACAGTATTTATCACTACTATAGCGAGTTACACAAGATAAAACAAGTTCAACGATATTCTCTGATAGGACAGTATTTATCACTACTATAGCGAGTTACACAAGATAAAACCAGTTCAACGATATCCTCTGATAGGACAGTATTTATCACTACTATAACGGAGTTACATAAGATAAAACAAGTTCAACCATATCCTCTGATAGGACAGTACTTATCACTACGATAGCGAGTTACATAAGATAAAACAAGTTCAACGATATCCTCTGATAGGACAGTATTTATCACTACGATAGCGAGTTACATAAGATAAAACAAGTTCAACGATATCTTCTGTTAGGACAGTATTTATCACTACTATAGCGAGTTACATAAGATAAAACAAGTTCAACGATATCTTCTGTTAGGACAGTATTTATCACTACTATAGCGAGTTACATAAGATAAAACAAGTTCAACGATATCTCCTGTTAGGACAGTATTTATCACTACTATAGCGAGTTACATAAGATAAAACAAGTTCAACCATATCCTCTGATAGGACAGTATTTATCACTACGACAGCGAGTTACATAAGATAAAACAAGTTCAACGATATCCTCTGATAGGACAGTATTTATCACTACGATAGCGAGTTACATAAGATAAAATAAGTTCAACGATATCTTCTGTTAGGACAGTATTTATCACTACTATAGCGAGTTACATAAGATAAAACAAGTTCAACGATATCTTCTGTTAGGACAGTATTTATCACTACTATAGCGAGTTACATAAGATAAAACAAGTTCACCGATATCCTCTGATAGGACAGTATTTATCACTACGATAGCGAGTTACATAAGATAAAACAAGTTCAACGATATCCTCTGATAGGACAGTATTTATCACTGCGATAGCGAGTTACATAAGATAAAACAAGTTCAACGATATCCTCTGATAGGACAGTATTTATCACTACTATAGCGAGTTACACAAGATAAAACAAGTTCAACGATATCCTCTGATAGGACAGTATTTATCACTACTATAACGAGTTACATAAGATAAAACAAGTTCAACCATATCCTCTGATAGGACAGTATTTATCACTACTATAGCGAGTTACATAAGATAAAACAAGTTTAACGATATCTTCTGTTAGGACAGTATTTATCACTACTATAGCGAGTTACACAAGATAAAACAAGTTCAACGATATCTTCTGTTAGGACAGTATTTATAACTACGATAGCGAGTTACATAAGATAAAACAAGTTCAACGATATCTTCTGTTAGGACAGTATTTATAACTACTATAGCGAGTTACACAAGATAAAACAAGTTCAACGATATCTTCTGTTAGGACAGTATTTATAACTACGATAGCGAGTTACATAAGATAAAACAAGTTCAACGATATCCTCTGATAGGACTTAATATTTATCAAATCACTATTTGAATAAAAAGATTCAAAAGAAGGAATCTAAAGTAATGAGGTAAGTTAAATGAAAATAACGTACATAATTGATCCGTTAAAGGCAGAGTTACGGACAATATCCACAAAACCCAACTAAAAAGCCTTAAATTGGACGAAATGTAGCAAAAAATTTTGTTTGAGTGTGAGATAATCAAATTTATTTCAAACAAAAAGTCTGTGTCACGAGAACTGTATGTAATACGATAAAACCTGAGTTTACACCAGTAGTGTGTCTTCATTTACATAGTTCACATTGGAAATTATTAGCAATGGTAAACAATACTTTGAAAAAAAAGGAAGAAATATTTTAAGTAATAGTTGAATAGTACTAACTAAATCTTTATGGTCTCTAATCCTGTTTGTCAGAAAGTGATGCATTAATATAATTGTAAAATTGCATTGTTGTAAATTATCCTTTAGTATATGTTAAATTGATTAAAATTCACCAAAATTTGATTTCGAGCTCTGTGATTATTATTTTTTTGTTTATTTTACGTTTTGTATAAAAATACTAGTGAAAAAAGATAACTCAATACCATCCTTAAATTATGGGGTCTCTTGAGATTACAAGTTTTAGCATACTAAAATTGAACAACAAACAAACTTTATTATAAAGGAAGGTGTCAAAATATCAAAATATTTGGTGAAAACAGTTTGACTACCAAAATAATTGTTTGGGCTAGTAAACGAGCGTCAAGGATTACTCAATTTTCCTAGTAGGTGAAGGCTTCTTTGAAGAACGGCTCTATTAACAGGTAAACACCAAAATAACGTGAACAAACAATTTGTTTCAAATATTTAACCAAAACAAAGGGAAAAATAAAAAGATTAAAACATAAACTGAGACAGGTTTGTAAGGTTGCCTTTACTTTTCTTCTCTTCTTGAATGTTAAGGCTCTTGTGAGAATAGTACGATTAAAAGATCTAATAAAGAAAAGCTCTTACGAATCTTACACATTTAGGGTGACAAGTTAACAGTCTTGAAGTTGGCTTCATTAACGGGTCTGATTTACATGTTGCAGGCTAATATGTTGCTTTTAATGTATGTCGTTCTATATGACTAATGTTGACGTTACTTCAGCAAGTAGGTTGGCCAGCCTTGTGAGAAATGGCGGAGGGTATTGAAGGTTGGATATGAAACAGATTTAACGAAATTAAAGATTTTAAAGGCCTACCAAAGCACCGACGTTGATCAATCTAATTCTTGCCTAAAAGTTGGGTTGGCGTTTAAGAATAAAGCCCCAATAGGTAAGAGTGAGTTACGATGCCTATGAAAGAGTCCTGTGAGGATGTCATCCACACCAACGCAACCAATCCGTGTACGATGTATTACAACGGTTTTATAAAAACGCAATACAGTACAAGTAAACGTTACACAACACAAATTTATTACAATATAAGCACAAAATGCACAAATATATTACAATACAAGTACAAAATGCACGAATATTGAGATTCTTTTGTGAATCAATCTGGTCTGAGGAAGGTGAGCGTGGTTCACCGAAATCGATCACCATAATATTCGTGCATTTTCTACTTGTATTGCAATATATTTGTGCATTTTGTGCTTATATTGTAATAAATTTGTGTTGTGTGACGTTTACTTGTACTGTATATTTATCAACTCGTATTATGCTAATCAAAATACTATTTGTAAAAACACAATGGCTGTTAGGGGTCTTTCATTCAATATTAACAGTCATCAGTGTTTTTTTAGATCTGTCGCTCATTTCTATTACCCCTCGGTAGACTTTCATCTCGCGGCTCTTACAAACAAAGATAAGTTTTAGCTGATTCCTAACAACAGTTTTGAGATATTAATGTTAATTTAGATTATATATATCGAATGGTTTATTGTCAGCTACCATTCATTAATTTAAAAAAGCCGAGTTATATAAATATATAATTAGATCAAGGTCCAAACGTCATGTTATAAATTCATACACATTAAAATGTAAAGTAATCTCCTGTCACAGAGCTAAGTCCAATCCGTCGAGCCTTACTGATTCTGTTCATGGTGACTAATCCCTTCCTAAGAGAGCGCAGGGGTAATTTGTAACTATGTGAACCATAGTTTGAATAGACTCCCCACAATCACATGGCTGAACTAGTTTAAATCCCTATTTACAATCGTTAAATTAGGTCACGCCAGTTCGTAAGTGATTCAACAGTGTCATTCACTACGAGGGAGGTCATCCCACCTACAGGTATTGACGGATCGTAAATAAGGAACTTAGTTCGTTCATCAGAACTGGTTCACGTTACGGCCCAGCTAATATTGCGAGACATTTGTTCTGCTCAACTGGAAAGCAGTTCGTAGAGGTGGGTTTCGAGATTTTATTCGATCGTTCTGACGTGCGATATCCTGGGTAATGGGGAGGTGCGGTGTATTCAAGATCTTATTGAATTTTTCTTTACGTAGTACCTCCTGACGTCTTATATCTGGAGAAGCTATACTGCATAGCATCGGGAGCCAAGGAAGTGAAGTTGCCATGAGAGTACCACTAATAGCTCTCACGACCCTATTAAGTTGGACAATCGTTTTAGTATGTACGCCATTTATCCATACGAGACCACTGTATTCAGCATTTGAACTCAGATCATTATGTTGTTTTAAAATTAATAATTATTGTGTGATATTCAACCAACTAAACTACATAATTTGTTACGAGAATGGTTTCCACCAACAGAACGTCTAGATACTCTTGGTTTTGGTGACCGTAGGAAGCTACATGGTCCCTGAGATATCGATCTAACGATAACGAAAGAAAAATATCGATATATCGGGTAATCTTAATTGAGAGATAATAACGTCACAGTTTAGTGACATGCTACATCGGACCAAATATCGATATGGCCGATATTATCACTATATTATCGATATATTGAAACATATTTATCGATATTTCCGATATATCGTTGCCATCCTTTCCTGAAACACCCGTGCGGAACGAATACGGCTGACCTCTCTAGCTCGAGTACAGAGATGCTGTAAGGTCTGTGGACATGAATAGTAATGGAAGATAACTAAAGTACAACCGGCGCAGAAATTATGTGTACCCTAGTTTGAGTGTTTACTGTATTAAGATACCTATGCAAATCCAATCACATCATTGTTTTCATCCTTTACTTGTACGTTGTGATAATGCAATTTTAAATTTTACTATAAGTTTTAATAATTTTTTTCCATGTAGAAACAAAAAGAGTACCAGAATCCTAATTAATTTTCAATGTGAATCAACTTTATTACTCAAAAACCAGTTAATGTATGGCATTTATATTTTTATGTGGTCGACAGGAATGTTTTCTATAACTACTATAAATTTCATAATTTTAACTTTTGAAGAAAAGATTTTTCTATCAACTCCTTGAAAAAACGTTTCTCGGCTTCCAGAGATCGTAAAATTAATTACTAGGTCAAGTTGTAATCCTCATGACATTTATAGCCTCGATTAATTATATTTTTATGCGTAATATAATGCATTCATTTAAATCAATTTACAGCGATTTTTATTGAATTACATCTATTTAATATCACTGAATTTTCTTGCGCATATAAATACACGTTTATTTGTTATGTATTTATGCATACAATAAACGCATATAATACTGTATATGTTTATATAATACTTATTATAGTCGTACAAAAGACTACGCTTAGTCTATCGGACTACAACGTGGGGCTTAATAATTACTGTACGACCTTTAGAAGCCAAGAAAACGTTGTTTCAGGAAATTGACAGCAACTTTTTTCTTGAAAATGTAAAATTCTTAAACTGATAAAACATATAAAAGACATTCCTGTCAACCAAATTTAAATATAAATACTATACATTAACGTAGTTTTTAGTAATTTAAGTGTAAAGTTGATACACAGTGAAAACTAATTAAAATTCCGGTACTCTTTTTGTTTCTACTAGGATAAAAATGTTTAAAACTTAAAAATTTATTATCATAACGTACAATTAAACTAGGAAAACAAGGGTGTGATTGGATTTTTCATAGTTTTCTTAGTAAACTTCCTTCAAACTAGGGTACACATAATTTTTGCGCCGATAATAGTTTAAGTGGTTACGTTAGGAATTAAAGTTTGAAGGTCTTTGAGAATCCTTGGAGTCTGATTAAACTCCAAAACCCTAATTAAGTAATTTCATTAATTTACATTTACGTGATTTAAGATGGGAATTCTTTAAGTGAATACCACCTTAATATGGGATTACTTTGTGAATTGTGATTTATAATTACGACATTTGCACGAAACATTCAACGCAATTACTTAACCTTCGCGGTACGAAGAGTAAATGGAAAGACAATTATCAGAACACTAACACAGTTATACTAGAAGTATTAATCACATTAAATAATAAATAAGACACAACACACTACTCACCGTTGAACTCCGACGCCGGCGCAGATTCATGGCCTTCCGTGTCTCCTGCAACAGAGAAAGTAATTTAGCGTTCTTATAGAAGTAGATCAATATCATGTATAGAGGGTGTCTGAACAGTGCGGGGCAAAAGCTTGGGAAATGATTAAACGGGTGAAAATAAACAAAAAAGTTTCTAATGAGAATGTGTCTGTTTGGCGTCTGACTGTATTTTTCTTAGAAAAAAAAACTCGTAACACCAAAACGGTATTTGCTACACAGTTTTGAAACTTGACACGAACATTGACCTTACCACCACCTAAATTACTGGTATAAGAGTTAAAACAATACTTTTACCAGTTTCAAAATGGCGGCCGCTTTAATACTAACTTTTCGAAAACTGAAGAAAAAAACAAAAAATTACCACAATCCATAACAGTTAGCTTAGGAAATAACTGCAGCTAACTATAAAAAGAAACGTCTTTCAATACCTCGTTTGTTACAATCGGACAATAAATAATAGAGAAACCGCAATTTTTCCGATCGTGTGCAAAATTCGACAAAATTCTGGTGCAAGTCAATAGACAACAATTAAATTTTCTAACTTATTTACTGACCGATTATAACAAACGAGGTATTAAAATTTTCCATTGTTTTAAGCTAATTTTTTTCGGACAATTTTTTGTTATTGTTTCGATTTCCGTTACTTTTAGCATTAAAACATTCAAATGATCGCCATTTTGAAAAGGGTAAAAATATTATTTTAACTTTTAGCAGTAATTATTATACGATATTTATTTTTTATATAATTATTATTTGTATCACATGTTTATAAAATATATGAATATCTCGTGAAACTTCATAACCAAATTAATAACTTTAACTGGAGAAACAATTAACACATTTTCATTTATTACAATAATAACAAAATAGTGCACTACTGTCGAAGCAGAAATTATGTGTGCCCAAATTTGAAGGATATTTATTAAGAAACTAAGAGTCCTTTGAGAATGACACCATTGTATTCCTCATTAAATTTTACGTTACGACAAATGAATATTTAAAATTTACTATAAGGTTTAATATTTTTCTTGTTCTGAAAAAAAAAACACCGGTGTTCTCACTGTGCGCCAAATTTACACTTTTATTACTGAAACCCCCGTTAATGAATCGCATTTATACTCTAATACGTGGTTGACAGGATGTTTCCTATAAGTTTAAATAAATTTCGTAGTTTCAACTTTTCAAGAAAAAAGTTCTTATCAATTTCTTGAAACAACATTTTTAGCTGTTTTATCGATTAATCAATTTAAAATCATTACACATACTTACGCATATAAAACTAATATACATTTCATATGAATTACAATGTGACAAGTAATTAATTGTAAAACCTCCACAAGCCAAGAAACTCTTATTTCAGGAAATTGATAAGAACTTTTTTCTTCAACTTGAACAGTTAAAATTCTAAACTTTATAAAATGTTCCTATCAACTACGCATTAAAATATACATGCGATATATTGACGGGGTTTTCAGTGATTGACAAGAGTGTAAAGTTGATGCGCAAACTAGTAAAAATGTCAGGCCTTTTTTTATTTGAACTACTATAAAAATTATTAAAACTTAAAATTAAATTTAAAAATTCATTTGTAATAACGTACAATAAATGGGGGAAATAAAGGGGTTACTGGAATGTTTATAGCCCTCTTGGTTTCTTAGTAAACATCCTTCAAACTCGAGTACACATAATTTCTGCGCCCACATAAAAGTTTACCATTTTTGAGTTATTTGTGCAAATAACAGACAAAATCTTTGTTACAGATTCTCGACATTTCTAGTTTAATGTTAAATTCGTTTAACATCGTATTTATGTAGTTTTTTTTTTTCATAATAAGTTCTTTTCGATAACTTCCAATGTGTGTGTTAACATTAAGTTTTGCTACTGACAAACGGTTCTGTCAAATAAAACTCCATCATTTATTAGTAACGGTTCTAGTTCTTGAGATGTGTATTCACAGTTCAAATGTGCGACGTTTATTTGTAATCCAAAACTACTTTTCCATCTATCGATTTCAAACTCATTTCGCGACAATTATAGAATCGAAATATTACGCATACCTAAAAAACGGATGACAATGCAATAATTGATATTATTATAGAGAATTAATGGTATTAATTTAAAAAGATAAAATGAATTATTCATTATTATTCATTCATAAGACGC
Organism: Stictocephala bisonia; assembly: GCA_035578905.1. Taxonomy (NCBI): domain Eukaryota; kingdom Metazoa; phylum Arthropoda; class Insecta; order Hemiptera; family Membracidae; genus Stictocephala; species Stictocephala bisonia. Next base: position 1,105,641 of record JAQJVL010000267.1, read on the forward strand.
CGATCGTCAAGATATGGGCTAATATGAGGGGCGAGTGAGTGTAGATGAACGAGAGTAGTCATTGTTACTAAGGTGAATTGTTCCTCTGAAAGAACTATTTATTAAATAGCCCAATAGTATAAACTCTTTTAGTTAAGTTGAAAAAGTATTTATTTTTACAACTTTGGAAAAAATTTTTCATTACAAAAAAAGTTATTTTTTGTAATGATAAAAATAAATAATATTTTTTCCTATCACAATAGTGAATTGCAGACGTTTTTAATTAAATATGTGTAACATATTATAAAGAAGTATATAAAAATGTTTTATTTACTGAAGCAAGATAAGGCATGGATGTCTCTATTCAACAACTTGACGCCCACATTGTGTGGTTCAATTCTGTGCTATGGTGAGTAGATTCATATACAATTATAATTTGGTTACGTATTTGTGTATCCTACGTAAAACTGAATCACTCCAAGTTGCCTTGGGCTCGACTTGCACGGGATATTACCATATTTTAAAATACATGAATCCACGAATTGCGTAGTTCACTTGATACCTTAGGAAGATCGCAGTTACTCCTTTATCTAATTGCAATGTTAATTAAGTTTTCTCATGTAATCAAACAGAACTAACGTTAATCGAGTTTTAAACGTTTGCAAGATGTTAGGAACGACGCATTATTTATCCATTTACTTCATAAACAACGTAATATACGATAAGTTTCTATTGGTTGAACGGAGTCCACACTGGAAATAGACATTATTTAAAAGATTTTTTATTTAAATATTGTTGGTACAATCAGTGCATTATTTCTATATCTTAAATTAGTGATGTGTTTATAAGAAGATCATACTAGAACTCGACACCTCCCAATTTATAATTATTATTTATATTAATACTATTTTGTAATTGGGTCGAAAACCTGTAAAATGGCATTGTCAAATGTAAAATAAATAAATTATATAAACTGACAATTGGCAAGCTATGACTTACGTTCAGTAGTAAATCCTGAAAGGTTTTCCACTATATAAAAACTGCGTTAAAAGTGCAAAAGTAATGCTAATTTGAAAAAGATGAACCACATAACTTAATAACTTCATTCGATTCGCTAGACTTTCATCTGTAGATCTTAAACTTAACTTATCTACTTTTTAACTTCCTTGAGAAACAATTATGTTCGATTTGGTTCCAGGCTTATACAGTAGTCGAAGGCACTGAAAAGGGCAATCACTAGCTCGTCGGAATCTTTTGTATAAAACAGGGTTTTTTTAAATACTCATTATTTTAATTTAACTGGTTAATTTATCACTATCATACGAGAAATATAACAGTTTTGGTTTGACTAAAAAGATATCGAAAGTTACATCGTATCTATCCATTTATGTTATACAGTAAAGAAAACCCATTATGATTATGTTGTGCATCAGGGATCTGTTTTCGATCCGTTCATTTTCTTATCTAGTATATAATGCTCTCTTCAACGTCTAAAGAATTATCCATATCAGTTTCGGCTGAATCATTAAATGTGCATATTTTGTAACTCGCAGAAAGTTTATTGATGGTAATCATATAGGTAGGCTAATATAATAGTGCACCCATCAATAGTGATATCATTGACGCTTCTGACAAACTACTTTGAACTTTGGGATTCTTCTAAATGCGTTAAAACGTGCTAAATTACCTACATATAGAAACATGTGCCATATATATTCCATTTCTTTGGTCTATAGCAACATCTTTAGACTTTTTTTACCGATCGACACACAGGCCTACGCCTCGTTCGGAAACAATCTGCTGTCCAATAACTGATTCTTATTCAAGCAAGTCAGTTACAGTATTGTCGTATTTTGTATTTCCTGCGTTGTATATTGTCTTACGTTTTATGGATAGTCGATTATTTTATAAAATATTAATAAAATCATTACGACAATTATGGTTTGTATGAAAACTTTAATATATAACAAAACGCAACAACATCTAGACGGTGGGAAAAAATGTGGAAACGCCTTCACAACTTTTGTATGACTTCACTTGTAAAATTGAAATTTTGTACATGATCATGGTTACAGAGAACATGGTTTTTGACGCCATTAGCGACATTTAATCTTTTCAGGGGGATGGCCCACGAGGAGTTGAGCGAAAATCTTCAATGTAAGCCTAGGTCAAGTTTGGTATCAAATAAAGGGTCTATTCAAGAGAAATTAAATTGCCGCAAACCGGACTTTGAAGGGTTTATCCTTTCCAGAGTAGCAACCAGTTGAATTTCAAAGAAACTAATTCGAACAATTTATTTCTCCGCTATTTAACGGTTTCAAGTAAATTATTCTGATGAATAATTACACTTTATGGAACAAAATTATAAATATATATATATATATATATATATATATATATATATATATATATATAATCAAATTATCTATGGAAAATAATAACGATGTAAAAGCGTTTCCATATTTTTTCACCCTGTATTGAACTGAAATATGGCAACGATCGCAATTTTTTTTTAATTTGATGTACTGTATTATCTATTGAATCTAATTATATCATTTATAATAGCAAAATTAAGATGATACTAGTTTTAGATTTTGAAAAACTCAAAATTTCCTTTTTGTACCATTTTAAAATAATATCCTGATCCTGTGTTTTCAATAATTGCCAAATTTTCATCTTTTAATGCGTAGTAAATGTATAAAATTACATGTTGTTCATGTTAAAATGTGAAAAATAGGAATAAGCCTCAATACCACATACCAAACATTAAAAAAGTCAAATGTTCCGATAGATGGAAAAACAACAAACATTTAATGTATACGCAATTTATAGCCCGGATATAACACTACTACGGTGATACGGGTAAGTCAAGTGTACTGCCTCCCCCCCACCCACGTACAATGCGACAGACCCAACCAACCCAAAAACGTACAGAGGTAACGACCCGCTCACATACCCACACACATACAGCGGTCATTTACATTCATGTGAAGCGAAGACTACTTTGAACTATTTGATGCTAGATTAAACCAGGCGGGTAAAATTATTACTGTGACATAAGAACTTCGAGGGAAACGTTAGAACACATTTACTGGCGGAAAAAGGTTACTAGGACAAATGTATTCAAAACAATTTCAATACAAAGTTATTCAGAAATGTAAATTCGGCCACTGTTTGGTAAACAGTGGAATGTGTTTGTTTGATAAATCGTACAAGTGTTGTAATCAGACGCGACCCGTTAAAAAATTTCAGTAACGACTATAGTAATTAACCAAGTGGGCACAAGTTGGTCTCTGTACGGACTTATTACTGGACTTTAGGGAGATTACGGAGAGCATATTGATTGTGTCTGTGGACATTTGCACTTTAATAGATTAACCCTGAAAATCTCTAGGAGCAAAGAGCTCATTTATATATTAATATCACAACTAACTTACATATTAAATGAAAATTCCTTCGCTTACGCGAATATATCATCGCCTAGTGACAGCGGGCAGCGCTGGACTGTCAACACTTAAAACGTTACATAATGAATTGAATATGAAAAAAAAAACATTTTCTAGTCAGTTCATATGCTCGTATATACTACTAGGGGTAAATATAGAGTATTCCAAAAGTCCGGGGACGTTATTATATTTTTACAAATAAATACAATTTACAAATGTATACGACACCTAAAAATCTACATTTTGAAACAAATATAAATTTTTTCGATCATACTGGTGTTGGTCCACAAGGAGTCAGAAGAGAATCTTAAATGTAAGCATAGGTCGACATGAAGATTATTTTAAAGGGCTAGTAAAGCAAAGAAGAATGCCGCAAACTGCACTTCAAAAGCTTTATCCGTTACAAAATGTTGGCGATTTGTGAACCAAAACCACCACTTTGTAACGGATAAAGCTTTTGAAGTGCAGTTGCGGCATTCTTCTTTGCTTGACTAGCCATTTACAATAATGTGCATATCAACCTATGTTTACATTGAAACTTTTCTACTGACCCCTCGTGGATCGGTCCCATAGAAGAATAGCTGGGCACTGAATACATCTTAAAGTAGGTGTTTGTGTACAGTAATCACGTTTGAAGTTTTGTAGCTTCTTCTGATATAATTACCAAAAAATTAAGCAATTCTTGAACATGCGCATAAGATCAGTATTGAAACTTTCGAGCACCGCCATTTTGTTTGGAATTAACCTTTTGAGATATAATTTACGGCACGATTTTCTACTAATAAATACATTTAAAGTGGTAGGCCTATGCATGTCAACCTATGCTTACTTAGATTTTCTTCTGACTCCTTGTGGACCATCCCCAGTACGACGGAAAACTTGATATTTGCTTTTTAGATTTTTTTTTACAATACATTTATTTGTTAAGTGTTATTGCTTTATGTGCGATGTTCAAAAAATAGAATACCGTCCCCGAACTTATGGAAGACTCTGTACATACTGTTTCGCGTACTAAGCCCATCCTTCGCTGCGCTCGTGACAACTCGGCCTTCAGCCTCGGCATGTGACTTGATATGCAACCTATTTACAGTTTAAATATCAAAACCCAATGTTATGAAAAAAAGCAAAGCATTAAGAAAGTTCTAAAACTTGTTCATGTTTAAGCATCAATAATTACATTCTATCATCCGTTAACATGCGATAACATCATTATTTACATTTGAACAGATGTTACTTTTTGACTACAGTTATTTATCTCTATGTTATTCCTATGGCCAAAAAACGTACTTTGAGAGCTTTCCGTTCAAGTAAAAATATTGAAAAATGGAAACCTTATTGCACAAATATGAATAAAGGCAACAAATTTGCTACTATTTGTAGTTGTGCAAAAGGTCTCCTTAGTTCAATATTTCCACCCTGAAGTGCACATAAAGCCCTAAAAGTACGTTTTCCGGCCATAGGAATAACACCACAGTATTAAAACACCCAGTAGCGACACTCCACTACAAAAGTTTGCTACAAGCACGGCACTAGCGCTCGTAGCGACGGGAGCGAGAAGCGCGTATTTCTGTATTATTCACAGAAATAAAACAGCGTAAGCTGTATTATCCACAGCTGTTATCAGTAAATGTCAAATGAATGATGATTAATTGACTGTCATGGCGCTTTTGCGTATGTTAATACTATAAATTTCCTTTACTATGTTTTGTTTATAGTATGGTATTGGGGTGTAGTGTATGCTCCCGCTATAGGTGCGCTAGAGTCGCATTAGTCCCACAGCCAAGTGTCGCTACTGGGTGTTTTATACTTTGATAACACGGAGATAGTTAATTAGTCAAAACGTAACACCTGTTAAAATTTAAATGATGTTCATGAGATGTTAACAGCTATTGAAATGAATTTTACTTAATACAGTTTAACAACTAATATTATAGTCAAAAGTCGCATGCCGAGGCCGAGGTGTCAGGAGCGCAGTGGGCGTGAAGGGTGTTGATCCCCAAGTAAAATTCAAGTGGTGTTGTTTCTCAAGCTCCAAATAAGGGCTTAATTAATTAGCTTACGTTGGTAAATCCTGTGTTACTGAAAGTAATACGTCAATGTGTGAATCCCTCGCCCAATCAATTGGCGTTCTGACTGAACCACTACATACTGAGAGGTTGCTGAGCTTGATTATTTTACCAAACATAATTAAATTTAAGTCTTTTACCAAGTTTTTATGAGATATTTTAATTTAAATCGTAATGAAATATAATTACATTTACGTGCAAGTATTATGATTAACTGACTGATAAAGCATTCCAATAAAATTTATAATGTCAAATGTTTTATCAGCGTAAGAAATTCACCTGATTGTCAGTGATAAGATAACATTATAGTCCTTGTTAAAGGGTTGTCTAGGCGATTTATGCCAGAATAAGTAGCAAAGTAAGATAAAAAACAGAAGCCTTTAGTTCAATTAATTATTTACTCCATTTAAAAACGCACTAATCAGGACAAGTCGGTAATTAACGGGGACGCGGTTCTCGCAGCGATTAGCGACTGACTCTACCTTGGACTCGTTCAATCTAATGCCACAAGTGCGTGGCCATTATGTGAATGAAAGCCAAGGCTTCGGACTACCTAAACTCGAAAAGTAATATGGGGTCACTGTCAGGGCAGTCTGGAAATATGTGTTACATTGTACATAGAATACTAGGTTACCTATCTGTTGCTTTTTAGCTCATTACTTCTTATTGCAATACGATATTTTTGATTGTTCTAATTTAAAAGTCAAATATGTTGTTTTGTTCAGTAATTTGTTGAAATTAGAAAATGTATTATCAGAAATAAATAGTAACTTGGGAACACTCAGTCACTCGCTGTGCTCGTGTTACGTCGGTCTCCGGCCTCGTGACTACACTACAGTACAACAGCAGGACTACGAACAGCAACAAAATAAGTATTTAGTATTATTTTCCAACAGCTGTATTTTATAAGGATTTAAATCTACACTAAAATTACGCAACGTCTACACCAGCATAAAAATTATCAATATAAACAGTGTTATATATTTAATAAAAACACTGATAGCGATAGAAAAATCAGATCTTTCGAGGGCCAGTAGCAGGAATAAATGTTATTTTTTACATTTCTGATATTTTTCCCGATTCCTTGTCCATTAATCTTTAAAATCAATCTAATCGTGCTATCTTATCTTCTTCTTAGCTCGAAGAAATTTCATGGGGACTTTTACTTTCGTAATTAAATTGTAAGAATTGTATTGGTTTTAAACTTGGTCGTATTATTACTAACAAATATATATCAATATATAGGGTATATCTATTTTTTATGATATATATATATATATATATATATATATATATATATATATATATATATCTCACACAAATATATATGCGATATATATATATATTTGTACCAGTAATTAATTATAATCATAACCTGTTATTGCTTTTGACAATTTTTACAACTGCATAAGCTGACAAAATAAATAAATAAATGTACATAAATAAAAATTATACATAAAAATAGTATTATATAATAATAGTTAAATAAAATGGACGAATAATTATCAATATCTTGACGATGATATAAATAGACTTTTAAAGTATGTCAAATTAGATAAATTTATTCTTTAATGTTTGTCTTCTAAAAAATCTTCAGTTTTGTAGTATGATTTATTTAATTTGGTTAGTTAGTGAGGTCTGCTACTACAGCTGGTTTAAACTGCGTTACATTTATATATGGGACTACACTCGCGCTCCACAATAGACCACGAAAATGGCTGATAATTTGAAACACAAAATTTAACATTGAATGAGATAAATCTGTCTGTGTGCTTTTAAACTGGTTTTAGCCAACTAATTTTTTTATAAAAAAATAAACCCATTGTTATTCGGATTGAAACCCCTCATAAGGACTGTTTCTACTCCTTGTGGACGTTTTTTCCGAACAATTCTTTCTCCCTGTGTCTACATAGACGTATTTATTAAATTTAGAACCTCTATTATAGTTTTTGCTCTACTTTGGTCATGTATCAATCAGTCAGGACATTCTCTGTTATAAATTTATTTATAGATAGTCCTTTCGGAACTACAACTAAGTAGCACACACGAAAACAAAATGCGAATATTTTCGCCACCACGTCAAATAACGAAAGTATATCGACAATTTATCACCCATATTGAGAATAGGGGTTTTTTAATTTTACAGTAAAAAACAATCCTTAAGAATAAAAAGTCTTCCTGCAAATATAGACTTACTCTTACACATTAGTAAAGAAAGTTTTGTAATTTTAGAGGGGCATTGAAAGTGCATAAATATCCTTAGTTTTAAACAAAAACTTGTGACACCCGTCTACAGTTATTCGTAAATCGAACTCCCTCCATCTTAACTATTGGCTTTTGAATGGTAAATAAATACACACACATTAATTTATTACGATTAAATTACTTTTATATGTTCAAGTAACGAGAGGAATACGATTGACTAAGTATGATTTGGACGTGTATAAAAATTCTAAAACTAATAAAAAATTGTCTAAAAAAAGTAAACATGTCAAACATTTGGCATACATTTTTTTCAGGGTTGGTACAAATGAGAGACATTACATCTTCTATCTGACCAAGGCCTATAGCAACTCAATTGTCCAAGCACTCTGGAGTTCTCAATCTCAAAATTTTGAACGAGAATAGAAAACTAGAACAGATTCCAATAGCGGCCATTTATATAATGTGCTGTTGATTCTTAACTATCCCCACTGTAATTCACTACAATTTTATATAAAGTTTTCTCGTAATGTAATATTTGAACAACCATAAAGGTTTCATATAATAAGGGCTCAGTGTGCCAAGATTACAGAATAAATATTGACTATTTATAATTTTCTTTATTGTAAAACTGTACGCCTATAAATACGGGTTTTCAAGTATTTTCTTTCGTGCAGCATTTACTTATCATTAATCTAATTCACTAATTTTTGGCAATATATTAAACCGAGTAAAAGCATGCAAGCATTTGTTGGAATTTTAAATTTTATTTCGTTGCAAAAACAGATGAGGAAATTTGTAAGCCAGTCTTCGATCACAGTGAAATATAAGAAAATAATTTCAGACATCCTTATCTAACAAGGTTTCATAATAATGTTTTTCCCTCAGAATAAGACTGTTAGGGATATTTTGTATGTAGTTGATTGTTGATGTTAATAAGACTGTTAGGGATATTTTGTATGTAGTTGATTGTTGATGTTCATAAGACTGTTAGGGATATTTTGTATGTAGTTGATTGTTGATGTTAATAAGACTGTTAGGGATATTTTGTATGTAGTTGATTGTTGATGTTAATAAGACTGTTAGGGATATTTTGTGTGTAGTTGATTGTTGATGTTAATAAGACTGTTAGGGATATTTTGTATGTAGTTGATTGTTAATGTTAATAAGACTGTTAGGGATATTTTGTATGTAGTTGATTGTTGATGTTAATAAGACTGTTAGGGATATTTTGTATGTAGTTGATTGTTGATGTTAATAAGACTGTTAGGGATATTTTGTATGTAGTTGATTGATGATGTTAATTGTCTGATTAATTTTATTAAATGCAACTTTCAATCTAAGGATTTCTTGCTAACTTCAAGTTACTAGTTATAATGATTTAGCCGAGACTGATATGAAAGAGAGTTCTTTTGACACTCGGCTCTAATTAACCGTAATGTAAAAGAGAGCATCATATATCAAATCAGAAAATGAACGGGTCGAGAACAGACCCCAGAGGTATAACATAACCATACCTGGGGTTGCTCTACAACATAGGTGGATAGGCATGGTGTCACTTTCGGTAGTGTTAATATCTTTTGAGCCACACCAAAATTGTTATATTTCTTGGATGACATAATGATTTTTATCACCACTGTACGTGTATGGGTGAGTGGGAGGGCCACTACCACTGTACGTGTATGTGGGGGAGGGGGGGTGGAAGGGCCACTACCACTGTACGTGTATGGAGGGTGAAAGAGCCATCACCACTGTACGAGTATGGGTGAGTAGGAGGGCCACTACCACTGATCGTGTATGCACCTTTTTCGGTGCCTTCGACTACCACATCGATGATGGCATGAATTTATCGTATTCAACGACAATGGAGAAGAATTTATTCAGTTCATTATTTACTAAATAATCGGCTTTATTGATAATTGACTGCATACTTACAACAAAATATTTACGACTTTTCTGTAAAACACGAAAACATTTTACTATCATACATATTTCCAAAGTTCCCTCTCCAATAATTGATTGAAAAAGAGTTAAAAAGTTTTTAGTATTATTAAGAAATCATTTGGCAAGATATTGATGAGTATGATCAACGTAAATGAATGAGTCTTTGTTACAAACTCAGGACAACCAACCTTTAAGAATTGTCGATATATTAAATCTTACAACTTTTGAAAGTAGTTAAGATCTAGACAATTACAATCTTACGATTATTTCTATAAAGTTGTTTCATAAGTAATATACCAAAATGTTTGAACGCAAGACTACAAGTCGGTTTTGGTTTGACTAGATTTTTTATTGCACAATCAGTTCACAGGACGGTTGTTTGTGGAAGGAGGCATGCGCACTGCGCACTAGCCTGGCTGCTCACAACCCTGACACCATTCCCTTCCCTCCCGCCACACAGGGTAGTCAAGGCCGCCGGACAGGTGTTCACAACAACGGCACGTCATAGAAGTGGGCAAATGTTAGATACACTTCTGTGGTCCAGTGGGCCCAAATTTAAACTAAGTACGACTAACTAACAGTGAATCGACGAGACTAAAAATACTTTAAAATTACATATATTATCTCCCGTGCCAATATATCATTTCTGAATAATTTTCTACAATTATACTGATATTAAAATTCTCAAAATACATCAATTTATGACAAAAACATGAATAAAGAATACATTGCAATTTAATTCCAACCTCATCACATGGAAAGGGTGGCAAAGGTGATTTCTTCGGGTCATCTTTTTTACGACTTGACCCTGAATTTGTGCAACAATAGATTAAGTTAGGACACAATACTTGGTCAAAAAATGTCTTTATCTACCTCCCAAACTCAAACTATTTCCTATAGAAATATATTTTAATGGAAATAAATCGAGTAGCTAACCTAACCTAAACCCCAGCAGAATCGGAGAAGCCTTTCTTTACTTCCACATAGCTGAATACCTGGGTTATTTTGGTAGCTATTTCTATAGAAAATTTGGCATCCAAAGGAATTTGAACAAACATTTTTTACCAGAACCGGTTTGTTTTTATATGTTTTATAGATTGCCTTGGATCAAATGGAAGGTTATGAATGTCTGTGACTAACGACAAACTGTACAATACGCAGACTTCTGCAATCTAGGCGAACCTCGGTATCTGGTAAGCCGGTATCTCTTACCGTTCAGAGGTCATTAAAGTCGTCAGGAGCACCACCAATGTATCTACCTTCTAAAGTAGAAATATTCAAATCAGTGAAGCGAGGCTAAAAATTTAAAATACAGTCCACGTTAAAAATACAATTATAATTTTAATATCTAGCAATACAGCGCTAGGTAAAAGTTAAATGATATGACTTGAACGAAACTGTTATTACTGATGGCCCTACCAACTTCCTACGAGAGATGATGGTGGACGCCACGAGCCTCATTACATGTTTAAAGATTTCATTTTACATCAGCTAACATTTATCGGCAATAATACTGTGTTCACCTAATTGTACAATAACCGTTCCTGAGCAGCGCATGCCGAAAAACACAAATGGAAGCGCCTGTCAAGTGCATGTGCCTGAGTTATCTGATGCCTTGCGCACACATCTACTTTCTCCACAAACACGTACAACCAACCAAAAGTCATGATGAAGAGCACGTCTATTCCATACATACATAAAAAGATTATTGACAGATCCTGCCACTTACGCTACGTACAAACACCGCAAAGAAATTCCATTAATTGGCCTTGTATAACGTTTTTTCCAACTATATGGAATCACAGTTGGACGCTTACCTCCAACAGATTGCTTTAACAGTAATGTGGCGACTCTATATCTCACTCTAGATAACCGTGTGATCTATCAATGAGTAGGGATGGCCACGATATATCGATACATATGTTTAGATACATCGATAGATTAGTATCGATATTTTCTTTCGATAATATCGGCCGTATCGATATTTTGGTCCGATATATCATACCACTAAATACTGACGTTATTCTCTCTCCTCAAAATCACGATTTGAAAAAAAAACACGTTTAAATTGCCTCTTACGCGTACAAAACATGCATCGAAATAATGAAGTAACTTTATTTCGTCAGGTTAACGCACTAAAATGTAGTTTATTGTAGACCAGAGGGTGGAACGGGTGGCGATCCTATTCGAATGTTTTTACATTATTCTTTTATAACTAACATCATAATTTAAGGTATAATTATTCTTATTTTGAATTTTTTCATTCAACTCCGCAGACCACAACTTGTTTCGTGTAGATAAATGTATTTAAATTTGAAATGCAGTAGGATATTCTAAATAGTGACAGCGGGACATGAGTGTATATTTGGTCATGATATAAGAGTTAGTACATAATTTTATACAGACCAATAATTTACAAATCGATATCAGGTAACCGATAAATCGATATTTTTCTTTCGGCATTATCGTTCGATCTATATTTGGTTTGCGATATATCGATATGTTGAAAATATTTGCCACCCCCATCAATGAGCTTTAGCCAAGACGAAGTCAAAGAATGGCGGAAGTTCTTATGTGGAATGGGTTGAAGGGCCACTAAAAGGACTCTTGAAGTTCTTCCTCCAACCTCGTGACTCATGGACAGGCGTTCAGCGAGTGAGAGGGTGAGTAGGCCGTCATATGTTAGGAGTGTAGACGTCAGGGTAAGTAGTATGTGGGCGGGGCCAGTACTTGTCAAAGTGTGGACGATAATCCCACGAAGATTGTAATGTAATTTAATTAATGAAATTATACCTCAGTATCCCCCAAGATACGTTTTCGTCGCATCAATGGTAAGGTGGGCTGTGAGGGGGAGAGAGGGGATGGGAACACTAGTGAGGCAGGCTCTTTACTACTCCTAGCGACATTTGCGATAAAATCTAGAACTAAATTCCTTAAGAGTGTTCAACTGGGCGCCTGGATGAACACTCTTAAGGTGGTGCAATCGGGTTTCGCTGAGTTAATTATTTACCAATTTCATAATAAAAATTAGTTAATGTACCTTGAGACAGGAAAAATATATACATTTTTTAACCATTACATTATAACGTGTGGCCTTTAGAAGTGGTGACTTAAGCTGATTTTAAATTACTATTAAGACAACAACATTCAAGGTACAAGTTTAATTTTTTATAACTACGTTTTTTACACATAACTGGAAGGATTAAGAAGTTTTTAGATTTAAAATTTGTTTAAAATATTCACAATTTTTAAAGGTAAAAAAATACTATTATATAGGAACTAAGGAATATATTTAATTTAAAAAAACTACAGATATTTTAATCCTTTCAGTTATGTGTAAACGACGTAGTTTTAACAAAATAAACTTGTACTTTGAACAGTTTTGTCTTAATAGTGATTTAAAATCAGCTAAATTCACCAAGTTCTAATGTAGTGGTTTGAAATGTAAATAAAAAATATTTCCTGTCTCAAGGGAAGGTATATTAACTAACTTTGATTATGAAATTGAGAAATAATCAACTCACCGAAAACCGATTGCACCTCCATACTCATAACGATTATTGGAGAAAATTTCGTTTCCGACACCCAAAAATGCAAGTTTTGTACTTTGCCATAGAAAAGCTGTTTGTATGTTATATTTTCATATATGTGGTTGCGTATGTTCTACTAAACAAATCCAAAAACCAGGCCAGGAGTTTTCCCCCGGCTCCGTTAACTTATAACGCACATGTGAAATATGAACAAACTAATTTGTATTTTTGTACCCTTTTGTACAGCTAATCTTAATTTTTGTCCTCTTTTAGTTTTTTCCTAGAGAAATTACAAAAATTCGCACTACAAGTTCACGCTGTAGTGCGAAAGTTGGAAATATACAAAGTATTATATTCAATCTAATCAACGATTTTGTACCACATTTTAATTTGTGTACTCCTTTAGTTTTTTTTCCTCGAGACGTTACAAAAAGCGCACTACAAGTTCACGGAGCTGTTTCCTCCGACCGTCCCCACCGTATTGACAGTGAGCCCGATACGTCTGTCTGCGGTGGGGTAGGTAAGTAGGCCGTTTCCATAGCGATGAGCCAGGGTGCGTCCTTGAGCCTCCTCACCCACCCTACGCCACGCACATCGATTGACCCAGATGCACGCAGGAACGCAGCCCGGCCAGCCCTGACCTGACGCTCCACCCCCGGGCCGGCGGCGAGGCGTCTAGTCGACCAGTACATGACCTCTATTGTGCCTACATACACAGGTTGCTACGTTCGCGACAATTTTGATAATATTGTATTCATAAATTAGGTATTAATTGCGTTGTATATTTTCGTACAATATAATTGGACGTGATTTATTACAAATTTTAACTTTGACACTAGTGGTCAACACATTTTATTATATTCACAAACAATATTATATTATTCATCTATTTATTTATATAAAAGCCAAATACCACTGACTCACTCACTCATCACGAAATCTCAAAAACCACCGAACGGATTTACACGAAATTTTAAAGAAAGTTAGCTTTAGTATCGAAGGGACCCACTAAGAAAGGATTTTTCTAATTTCCATTCCTGAGGGGTACAAACAACCCCTCAAAATTTCCTTTTTTCCATAAGAATAACATTAGGTTGATTTTAGTAAATTAATAACAGCTGTTTTGTAAATAAATAAACACATTAATTTGTATATTTGACATTAAGCTATTCGTGCATTAAAAGTTTTATCTTCAGCTGCTACAAACAAAACAATTGAAATGAACACGTTTGAAATAGGCTAAATTGGGTATTTTTACTAATAAATAGGTAGCAATGCAAGCAGAGAGTGGGCTACTGTAAATGAATTTAATTATGATTTAACTTAATAGAGTTTAACCACCTGTTGGTGTCAACAGTCACATGCCGAGGCCGAGGTGTCCACGAGCGCAGCGAACGATGGTGTTGGCACGCGAAGCAATCAGGGGCGTCCCCTAGCATTGTTATAAAATAATTATTATAGTTTTAAATTCAATAATTTGTAAACTATTTAGTTTTGTATGTGTTGGAATTTATCTTCCTTTAAACAATACTGTCTTTAAATATTGTGCGTTTATAGTAACTTTCGCCAATTATGTGTATTTTGCATTTATATACAGTAGAGGCAAATAAATAGTCTTTAAAGAGGGCTATATTATTAGATTTACTTGTAATGCTGTTTGAGTATCTTTAGTTAGTACCAATGACTACACTAATCACACTCATTCGCTCCTCATATCTTGACGATCGGCGTCCTACTAAGGAATAAGCCGTAACCTCTGGTTTCAATATTATTCCGGACCCCAAACTAAAGTAAATTAGCCTAAATTCATGTATTAAGTTTAATTTACATCTATTTCAAATTTAATTAAAAAATTTAAGTTAATTTTATATTATTTTTAATTTATTTAAATTTAATTTCTATAGAGGATGACAACATCTATTAATACGGTACCCTGTTTAGGCTGTTTTTCTTTCAGCATATTATAATACAATGATGAACAAATCAAAATATTTGCAAATATTTATTGAGCTTTCATTATAGTTTGGCAATTAGAGCATCCCAACTAAGATCGATCAACAATTTAGGGACGAAATGTCCCAACCCTAAGAGAAATAAACGTGTCTATTGTGTTCGTTTTACCATTGATTTTATACGCACGTTGATAAATTTCTCATCCAGCATTAAATTTTGTGTCTCAAAATATCAGCTGTTTTGTGGCCATTGTGGAGCGCTAGTGTAAACCCATGTAAATGTAATGCAGTTTAAACCGTCCTGGTAGCAGACCTCACTAACTAACCCAAGTACTGGGACAACATTTAAGGTTTATTGAGATATCTATTTTAGGTTTATATAATCAAGGATTTTACCCACAGTAGCTGGAATACAAGGTAAATATGTTGTTCTATTACACACAGATGGACGACGAACGCCACGTGTTAAGGTGGTGCATCGGTTTTCGGTGAGTTAATTAATTTCCAATTTTATAATCAAAATTAGTGAGTAGGCTATACTTTCCCTTGAGACAGGAAAACATATTAAAAAACTTTGTAACCACTACATTAGAACTTGTGGCCTTATGAAGTGGTGAATTTAGCTATTTTAAATCAACGTTAAAACAACCCCGTTCGAAGTACAAATTTAATTTTTTATAACTACGTTTTTTACACATAACCGAAGGGATTAAGATGTTTTTAATTTCTTAAATGTACAAATATTCATAATTTTATTTTTACATTAAAAACACATCTTAATCCCTTCAGTTATGTGTAAAAAAACGTAGTTATAAAACATTAAAATTTTACTTTGAATGGTTTTGTCCTAACGCTGATTTAAAATGAGCAAAATTCACCTCTTCCAAAAGGACACAAGTTCTAATGTGTTGAAAATTTTTGTTATATATTTTTCCTCTCAAGGGAAGGTACATTTACTAATTTTTATTACAAAATTGGGAAATAATTAACTCACTGAAAACCGATTGCACCATCTTAACGTTAAAGAGTGTTCTGTGCTAAATTGTATATCTCCTCTAATTGATGACCAGTTCTGAGGTTCAGGATGGTTCCCCCCCCCCATGTAAATGTTCTGGTTCTGTCCCATGTAAATGTAATGCAGTTTAGGCATAAAAATGTACTGGCACAAAAATTCATACTACATGAAATTTCTACTGTAAATGTTATGGTTGATTTTAGATACACACATAATTAAGAGGAATTTATAATCAAAGAGTTTAATTATAATGAAAAAAACACCAAGGATTAAATATTGGAGGAAGTTTTTTTATTATTATTGATCCGCCTCCTAGGTCTAGGATTTATACATACAAGGTCGAAACGTCAGGTACTTTGCAAAACTGTCTGACGTGATCATACCAACAGTTAAGTTATATAAATATGACGACATACCACCGTAAAAGCTTACATGGGGTGAGTTTTATGTCTTGTTTCCGCAGTTAATACTTAATTTGCTTTTTGAATATGCCTATGTCATTAAATTAATCCTAACCTACTCTACATTTATAGTGTTCAATGTCATTTTTGGAATCACTTTGGGTCAAGGATATATGACTCGACTTCAAAATTTTAAATGGGAACGTGGTCTTGCGATATGTAATTTAACACCGTCGTTTCAAGCTGAAAACGACAGTGCAATCAGAGTTTAAAAGGGGCGCGTCGCTCTTTAGTTACTAGTTATTTTATTATTTACTTTAATTGGCTACAACCTATACAATTTCTTAGTTAAAACTAGTTTGATTATTATGGCTAAAAATCAGTATTTATCTAGAAAATAGTAAAAACACAAATCTGCTTTTGTTCTAGCCACGATAAATCAATTTACATCAGAAAAATACATAGGCGATAACCAATTAAATAAAACAACAAAATAACTAGTAACTAAAGAATTAAACACCCCTTTTCAATTCTGATTGCACTGTCGTTTTCAGCTTGAAACGACGGTGTTAAATGATGTGTCGCATTACCATTTTAAATGTTGAAGTTGTTTCCTAAATCTTGGACCCCAAGTGATCCCTAACAACATTGAAACACTGTAAATGTAGTGAGGGTTGATATTGATTTAATGGCATATTCAAAAAGGAAAATATTTTATATTCTGCGGAAACAAGTTAAAACTCGCCTTGCATCTAATAAACCCCGGTCAAATACAAGGGGTTTCTTTTAAAACGCAACCCATGATTTGAAATAAAAATGACTAACAAAACACACATATACATAACATTTTATTATTATTAACATTTATTACTACTACTTACATAATTTTAATGATATTATTGTTTATGTTTTGTGTTCAAATAAACTACCATTAGCATTTATACAACGTTCTGCCCTCTTTAGTAAATTTCTGTATTCCTTTTTCAAAGTTAGCTCAAAACCATTTTTCTAACCTCAACTTGCACGAAACTCAAATAAAGTGAACAACAATGCCACGATGTAAATCAGCTGATAGCCAAGGAAGAAGAAGAACCAGAGCTACCAGCCTATGAACTTTTAATTATCTGAAACCTTCATTATCTGTACTTGTAAATAGGGTTTCGTTTTAAAAGAAACGCTCTGTATAAGTGCAGAGCTTTGGCAAAGCGCCGGTTTGTAAGTGCCCGAAGTTGTCCCCTGAATGTTATCGATTGTTGATTCTAATTAGTACGACTGACGAGTGTACTGTTGATATGCGGGTGGGCGAGGCGGCCTTCTCGAGATAGTGGCGTAGCCCGTGGTGGTATCACAGCGGCCTTACATAACCTGGCATTGGCACTACTGACCGGCTGACCCCTTTCCGAAATAGCGGCAGCGCACGGCCTGACCTCCCTCAACGGAGAAGCGTGTCAGTAGGCTCTAGCACGTCACGTCAGACAACATTTACGTACATTACACATCGATGAATCAGAGCACAACGTTAACGTAATACTTGCATTTTACATTAATTAACCAGGCATCCTTATAAATAATACGCGAAGCAGTTTTTTTGCTAACGCAACTACTCCCGTATTCTTCATCATTTTAACGATTGAGGTGTAAAAAACTGCCCCTAATCGGAGTTGTGCAATAAGGTCTTTAATATTCTTACCCCTCAAAGAACGTTTTTCAGCCATCCGAATACATGGAGATTTATTTGTAAAAAAGTAATAGCTTTTCAAATTTAAATAATAATGTTTATAATAATTTAGATTTTATACACTATCAATGATCAATTAAATCTATAACTGAGACGGGTATAGATTTGTATTAATGTTAGAGTTTATTTATCCAATGAAAGTTTTGTTTGATCGATATTATTATAATAACAGTACCAGGTACAACCGGTACAAACTTTCAATTATCAAACCCGACCCAGGTAGACACTCCACAGAGTGGGACGGAATGTCCGCATTTTTCTTTGGGGACGAAATGTCCGTGGGACGAATTGTCCTGTAATCCAAACTTTCTCGCTTTCCCTTTGTTATGTCACATTGTTTACTAAAAACAGACGTTCAATTAATTACATTTGTAAGAAATGTACAGACGAAACACTTGTTTTATTTAAATAAAAGTACGGAATAAATAATCCCCAAAAACAGCTTCAATTATCACATAGCAAGATTTTATGTAAACAACTTTCAACAACTTGAGTTGTAGCTTCTGGCCTTTGGCCTCCGGCCCCAACTTAGTGGTTTGGTAACTAATAAAATATATAAAAATTTGTTTAGGTATAGTTTTCATCTTTACTGAAACTTTAATCAACATCCATAGAATAAAGCTTGACAAATTTGCATTTTGTTATGTTTTTGTCCATACAAAATATTAATATTATGGACATGCGGTTTTTACTAATGTGTTTTAAATTGTAATTTACACGTTTCCTGAAAATTTAATCAAAATCTTTTGAGCAGTTTTAGGGAAAATTAAAAGCCCATAAAAATCAAAAACTAAAATTTCAAAAAGTGAAAAAAATTCTGGAGATATTGGCTAAATATACATACACATCAAATTTCAAATTAAATCGATCCATCCGTTTGGTATTCAGCGAACTGCACATACACACAGGAAAAAAAACTTTTGGGTTCAGGGGGGCCTGAAATGGGATTTTTTACCAACTAGTAAACATTTTTTTATTTACGATCCCAATACTTTCTCTATGCTAACGCATGTGGGAAAAAGTAAAATCCTAAAATAGCGAATGCATGTCTGTCTGTGTGTGATTATAACACATCACTGGTTAGTAAAATAAACGAATTGAAAATTGTTGAAATAGGCTAAGTAGGCACATAAAAAGGTAGCAACTAAAGTGCAGTGAGTGAGCCACTGTAAATAAATTTACATAATAAGAATTTATGTAGTACGTTTCAACCACTATTATTTGTAATCAGAAGTCACAGGCTGACAGACGAAGCGTGCAGGGGTGTACACACAAGACTAGTAACGTGTTCGTCGGTGTACCTAGCTGGGGCGTAGGCCATCCATATGGTCTTATAGACATTGCATCATTACTTACTGGTACTATCATTGGATTTCGTAATTTATTCCACGTTTTGTTTCTCATATTTGGAAAGGTTATGTAAAAATAAAACAAATTCACGCAAATACGATGTTTGTGCGTTTAAAAACACCACAACTAACTGTGTGGCATAAGTTACAAGGGCTGAGTTAACAATCTACGTCAGCCGTAGTGTATTTAGAACTGACGACGTCCGGTTGGTATTATTTTCACAGTTTTCTTTTAAATTTTCAGTAAAAAAAAAAAAAAATGGAACGATTAACAGTGTAGCATTAATGTATTGGTATGTTCAAAAACAAAAAATGTGGAATTTTTTGGGTAACTGACTTAAAGATCGTCCTGTTTAGTGACAGAAAATTCAAACTAAAAATAAATTCATATAATTTTTATTTATAAAAAGCTAATTTTATTAATATTTTCCCAAAAAGGATTAAAACGTAATTTTTTTAATTTATAAAAGGTACAGCTAATTTAATGAAAATAAATTATTGGCATACAACCTTCATGAAATTGTATTGCATTTCTGTAAAATGGTGTTTGAGAGTAAATTGAAATATTCACAGTGATTTAAGAACATACGCAAAAATCACCATCCTCCCACGATTTCATTTTTCAAATATATTTGGTCAATCAATCAGGAAGTTACCATTTTTACTTACTTGAGAAAGTATTGTGATCGACCAAAAGATTTTTTTTACAAGTTGGTCTAAAATTCCATTTTAGGATCCCATGAATTCAAAAGTGTTTTTTTCGAAAATTTTGTTTGGTGTCTGTCCGTGTGAGCAGTTCGCTGGAGACCGAACGGATGGATCAATTTTTATGAAATTTGGTATGTATGTGTTTAGCCAATATCTGCTAATCGTTTATTCACTTTTTAAATTTTGGTTTTTTTATTTGTATGGAAAAAACATACAAAAATGGAATTTTTTCATATACGGGTCGAACGATTTTGATTAAATTTCCAAGAAAGATGTGAATTACATTTAAAATATTTTAGTAAAAACCGCATGTCTCTAACTTGACTAGTTTTTGAGCTATCACAAAAAACATACTTGGGAATCAAACTGGTAAGTTTCAGTTTTGATTTTTAAGTGTTTAATATAGGGGAAAGTTTGTACAAATTCTACGGAACCGTTTATTTTATTTTATTGCGACAACTGTACAAAAAACAATAACATTTTCACGAACAGTTCAAAGCATTAAAGAATTTAATATTCTGTGCCTAATTGACTAAACAATATGTATTAGCCTTTAAAATAATTCTATTTTGACGATTTAAAATAAATCTTAATGAAGAAACTATTTGGCTAAATATTTTCACCCTCAATATACAAGTCTTCAGTACACTTTATATGATTTTAAGTTTCCTACGTTAAAGCCGCGTTTACACCGGAGTCAACATTTACAAAAATCATACTTAAATTTTTCGTCAACAATGTTGTCAATACCGAAAAAGTGTTGGCAACATTAACAACACAAAACAGAAGTCGGTAAAAATCAAAGAGTGTTGTCAACATTTGCTAACAATGTTGGTAGCACTTCCTCCTCAACTGTCCAGTGCACGTGATAGGCCGACGCGGCGTCAGTACTATAGTAGTGAAAAAAAGAGCTAATTTGTTGTCAAAGAATGTTGGCAACATTTTATCGTGTAGTTGGCTGCAGTGCTAGCCACGTCGTCTATTCTGATATACGTGGTCCAATTTGATCTTGTACCATTTTGTATTCTGCTGTACATGTTACGTAGATTTCAAGGAAAACCTACCTAATGCGGCAATTATAATAATGGTTCCGACTTCTCGGATTTCTACAACTCCTCGCATTTAGTGATTCCTCGAACTTAGAGCCACACTCACCTAACAAGTGTATACTGCAACATGTTCCGGGGCACGTACCGTAAACATATAATTGAGCTACGTATATTCCATATGATAACTTACAACGTGGCGTAGTAATTGGATTGGCATAGCAGGAAACGTCAGATTATCCAAAACATCGGAAAAGCCCTAAACGGAGAGATATCGAATGTTCACGAAAGACGGAGAGAGAAAATCTATTGAAAATAAATATTCAGTAGCGAAATTTATTTACTGATGAGACGTCAACCGTAAATCTGAATATGGACAAATATTGTTCGCGAGTGGTAGATGGACGAACGAAGTCACGGTTTATCTGTAATCGGAAACTACAACGAAAATGTCCTCTAGAAGTAAAATGTATTAATAGCCTAATCAATAGAATTTGCAACTTATAAATTTACAGTGCGGATGATTTGCGAAATATTTACAATATAGAGGCCTATTACATTGTCCTAAGATAGAATTTAAAAGAGTTCAAATAACATCGGAGATCCAAATCAACAATTGCTTTTACCTTCTGAGAAAAAAAAGTTTCTTTAAATATTTACAATAAAATGTAACCAGACTTGTACAAATGTAACAAATACATTCAAAATATCAAACCAAAGAAGCCTAATGATTATCACATAACAAATTTATTTTACAGGTTACATCCACCCTACACATAATGGTGAGTCATGACAGAACAGTTAATCGTCGTCATCCATCAAGTACATCTTATTATTTCACGTAATTTTCATAATCATTATACCACGTTGAATAAAAGTTGAAAAGAATCCCGACTGAAGAAACAAGCGCGAATACCGTCATCCATATGACGAGAAAGCGACAATATGCATTGAGCGTGGTATATTTGGCAATGCAATATTACAAGCCCAGACGGACGATAACTGTAGGCGATGACGCGGAGAGATTGAGTCAGCACACGGCTGACCGAGCGAAAGTGATGTGGTAACGGGTTAAAGAAAGTGCAAGTGACGCGTCTCCTCTGACAGCCTACATGACATCCGACCATGGGTTTGGAGAGGGTTATGGAGCAGGGAAGGATATATCACAAGCCCAGACGAACGATAACTGTAGGCGATGACGCGGAGAGATTTAGTCACTACATGGCTGACCGGGAGAAAGTAATGTGGTAACGGATTAAACAGAGTGCAAGTGACGCGTCTCCTCTGACGGCCTACATGAGATCCGACCATGGGTTTGGAGAGGGTTATGGAGGATATATCACAAGCCCAGACGAACGATAACTGTAGGCGATGACGCGGAGAGATTTAGTCACTACATGGCTGACCGGGAGAAAGTAATGTGGTAACGGATTAAACAGAGTGCAAGTGACGCGTCTCCTCTGACGGCCTACATGAGATCCGACCATGGGTTTGGAGAGGGTTATGGAGGATATATCACAAGCCCAGACGAACGATAACTGTAGGCGATGACGCGGAGAGATTTAGTCACTACATGGCTGACCGGGAGAAAGTAATGTGGTAACGGATTAAACAGAGTGCAAGTGACGCGTCTCCTCTGACGGCCTACATGAGATCCGACCATGGGTTTGGAGAGGGTTATGGAGGATATATCACAAGCCCAGACGAACGATAACTGTAGGCGATGACACGGAGAGATTTAGTCACCACATGGCTGACCGGGAGAAAGTGATGTGATAACGGGTTAAAGAGAGTGCAAGTGACGCGTCTCCTCTGACGGCCTACATGAGATCCGACCATGGACTGGGGGAAGGTTATGGAGCAGGGAAGGATATATCACAAGCCCAGACGAACGATAACTGTAGGCGATGACGCGGAGAGATTTAGTCACTACATGGCTGACCGGGAGAAAGTAATGTGGTAACGGATTAAACAGAGTGCAAGTGACGCGTCTCCTCTGACGGCCTACATGAGATCCGACCATGGGTTTGGAGAGGGTTATGGAGGATATATCACAAGCCCAGACGAACGATAACTGTAGGCGATGACGCGGAGAGATTTAGTCACTACATGGCTGACCGGGAGAAAGTAATGTGGTAACGGATTAAACAGAGTGCAAGTGACGCGTCTCCTCTGACGGCCTACATGAGATCCGACCATGGGTTTGGAGAGGGTTATGGAGGATATATCACAAGCCCAGACGAACGATAACTGTAGGCGATGACACGGAGAGATTTAGTCACCACATGGCTGACCGGGAGAAAGTAATGTGGTAACGGATTAAAGAGAGTGCAAGTGACGCGTCTCCTCTGACGGCCTACACGAGATCCGACCATGGACTGGGGGAAGGTTATGGAGCAGGGAAGGATATATCACAAGCCCAGACGAACGATAACTGTAGGCGATGATACGGAGAGATTTAGTCACCACATGGCTGACCGGGAGAAAGTGATGTGATAACGGGTTAAAGAGAGTGCAAGTGACGCGTCTCCTCTGACGGCCTACATGAGATCCGACCATGGACTGGGGGAAGGTTATGGAGCAGGGAAGGATATATCACAAGCCCAGACGAACGATAACTGTAGGCGATGATACGGAGAGATTTAGTCACCACATGGCTGACCGGGAGAAAGTGATGTGGTAACGGGTTAAAGAGAGTGCAAGTGACGCGTCTCCTCTGACGGGCTATATGTGTAGGGAAAAAGGTTCAGGATGAAGATAAGGGGTTAAAACGGTTTTGAGAGGACGAACTAGGAAGGAATGCATACTAGGCCTACGTTTTCAATACTAATCTTGGATCCAATATAGTCACGCTGTGAATAAAACGTCTATCTAAAAAAGCACAAAAAATGAAGGAGACTACTTCAGTCAATTTCAAAAAAATGTTAAGATGAACCAGATTATCATCATCCTAGCTGTCAGCTTAAACTAATTAACTAATTTTTATTTTAAAAAACTAGGACAAAAAATTAGGATTACTAAAAACCCGTTAATTTATCGCATTTATTTATACTTTAATACCTGGTTGATGGGAATGTTTTCTATAAGTTATATACATTTTAGAATTTTAAGTTTTCGAAAAAAACGCTCTTATCAATTCCCTGAAACATTGTTTTCTCGGCTTCTAGTGGTCGTAAATTATTCGGTCTTCTTGTAATCCTTATGACAAGTATAGTTACGATACATTAATTTTATACACGTAAGTAGAAGCAGTGTGTTTTAGTAGCAGCAGCATTGATGTTTTAAATCATTTTTAAGCTGAGAAATCATTGCATTTATTTGCACATATGAAAATGATGTATCGTAAATTTACATGTCATAAGGATTACAACAAGACCGAATAATTAATGTTACGACCACTAGAAGCCGAGAAAACAACGTTTCAGGGAATTGATAAGAACTGTTTTCTCAATAGTTAAAATTATAAAACTTATCAAAAACATTTTCATGAACCAGGTATTAAAGTAGACTATACAAAATGCGTTGTATCATTTTTTGTAATAACGGTGTAAATTTGTTGTCCAGTGAAAACTACTTAAAATTCCGGTTCTTTTTTTGGTCCAACTAGGATAACAATTATTAAAACTTGAAATACAATTTTAAAATTCATATTTTATAGCGTACAATTAAACAAGGAAACAACGGTATGATTGGAGTTTTCGTAGAGAGGCCCAGTTTTGGCCTAGTTCCTTAGAAAACAACCTTCAAACTCGGGTGCACACAATTTCTGCACCGATATTAATTAAATTAGAAGACAAAGAAGAAAAACGCGTCGTAAGTTCCTTATATAATTTAAAATGTTATGTTTTGAAAACAAATGGGGAATATTTAACCATGGGGAATATGGGGAAAATTAATAAATCATTAATTTTCTAAAAGTTATATGATGTTTCAAAATATACCAGGCCGAGATATCTGGGAAACAATAGCGACCGGAACACTACATGCATTAAATGAGAAACAGGGTTCAAACTGGTGAACATTGGCCAACTTCTCCCAGAGTACATTCATATATTTAACATTTTGACACCGATCATCAAGATATTGACGAATATAAATAAATACTGCATTTATTTACAATTGATCTTCAGTTAACACTGGTTTCACCGTAACTCAAGTCTTAAATATTACAAGATATAACTAAACTATTTTTTAAATGAGCTTTAAAGGTTTTACAAATCAAGTTTTTAATCCCGTAGAGAGGGTTTTGTACGCTAGGGGTCCAAAATACGAGAAACCTTTCTTTCCTGCCTAAGGATGGCAACGATATATCGATAAATCGTAAATATCGATATAGTATATTTCATAACAAGAGTGGAAAGTGGGGTTTTGCATGTTCGAGACCATATGTTTGAAGTGCGAGACTTGTCGAGCACTTCAATTGGTCGAGAACATACAAAACACTTTCACTCGAGTTTTGAACGATGTTTTTCACTACACTACGGAATAAAAACTCATTTTTGGAATGTTAACTGTTTATTAAATTAATTAGAAACATGTTTTAAAAACAGGTGTTGTTGACTGTGGAAAATTTTCGGTTGTAAACAATGTTACTTTCGGTAGTAAACAATAAACAGCTGTTGAAAATATGATGTTTCGCAGGTTGTAAACACATAACGAAAACAACTGAACTCATAGTAGTGTAGTGAAAAATATGTTTCGATACATCGATATATTCTTTCCATAATGTCGGCTAAATCGATAATCATATCACTAAATATTGGTGTTATTCTCTCTCCTCAAAATCATCACTATTCGAAAAAACATTTAAATTACCTCTTATACGTACTGTGCACGTATATGCACTGAAATAATAATGTAAATTTATTTAGTTTTTTTACTTGAATGTAACGCACTAAAATGTAAACCAGTAACTGGACTTTAGGCTGAGCCAACTGTACATAGAAGCATTCAGCTAAATAGTAAGAAAGTTACTTACCAATTACCAGCTGGAATTAGACAAGTATTGTGTTTATTTTTACCATTTCGCCCACGTGACGTCATGGGAGATGCGCGTGATACCTACCGTCTTCTTTTCTAGGTACCGTAAATAGCCCAATAACAAATAAACAGCCGGTGGTTATCAGATGATCCCTCTCAAAATTTGTTATGACAATTTGATTGGAATTAAGAACTGTTAGCTATAATAAGCATTTTTTAGTTGATGAAGATGGGCTTTGACCAACTACGCTACCGAAGCCGAGGGAGAGGTGCAAGAAGCCTCAGCCCAAAGGAAGTGAAATTTTTTTTAATCAGCAATATTATACATAAAACATGCCAGCCTTATCACCAATTGATCTGAGAATATGGCAATAGTTTATGACGTATTTTAAATACAGTATTTGGACATTACTGTATATTTAAACCAATTCTTATATATGGTGGACCGTATACCTGCAGCCCCACATTAAAATTCAGTTTCATTTCTCTTTTGTAATTCAGAAGAAATTTTGTAATTTATTACTTTAAAAAGTAAACATATTTTTACTTATGTTTTTATAGTCAAAACGATGTTTCGGCTTTGATGAAAAATGTTAATCTAAGATTACTTATATGACGTTTATGGAAACTATAAATATTTTTCGCCTACAACACTTTCAAAATTACTACGCAATTAGAGGTAAAATCCAGATTCACTTTTTCCCCACTAATATGAAAGATTCGATTGACAGATCCTCCCCCCCCCCATCCGTTACGACCTACTGGCAATTTACTCGCATACGTTATGGACATAATCGTTTTTAAAATTTTTCATCACAACTTTTTAATTGAAATATCACAGAATAAGCAAACATATGTTTATTGTGTGGAAATATATAAATTTATAATCGATGGTAAATGCTTTTATACTCCCCAATCAATTGTAACGAAACAAATAAACTTAAGTTATTTGTTATCAATTAAAGTGATTGCAGAATTTTGTTAGAATTACTCAGACAAGATATAAATGAGTAAAATAATTTGTATTCTTAAAAATGTACAGTAACAATGTTTTAGTTAGCCAGAACTTTTCTTTGCTATTAACAAATATTTATGTAGCATTCTTTTATTTCCTAAAATAATCTCTATTTAAACGCAAATCTGAGGTAAACACAGAAAATATTTTTTAACATTGAGCATACAAACTTTAACAAACTTTTAAACTATTGTTTGTTAGTAAATACCAATAATGCTAACAACACATATTTTGGAATAAAAATGTTTTAAACATGAATATTGAATATTTCATTATAAAATAAATGGTTATTTCCTGAAATAATAATAGATAATAACTTAATTTGGGATCTTTATACTAAACACATTTTTTTGGAAAATTAATTCTAGAACCAAGTTATTATAAATTCTAGTATTAAGGTATATACACTCTTAATGTCCTTCATTTCAATATCACCATACTAAAATTATTTTCTTTGCATATATAAGTCAGGATTAGCTTGTGTGGTTTCAACAAAGAATAGTAATTCAAATTCATTGCACATTGCAAAAGAGTTGTAAAAATCAACTTCAACTTAATTTTAATCCGTAAGGAAACAAATGAGAAATTAACAAACTACCACGATGTTTAAGTTAAGTTTAAGAGTGAATTTAAGTAAAAACTTGGGAAAACAATGATTTTATTGACAAGGCCAAATTTCATCATTGCAACAAGAGGCATAAGAGGACACGTAATAAAACACCCATCATAGACGTGAAGTTTACAATAAAATACATACATTGGCAGCAAGTTTTTAAAATGTATACCAAGAGACATAAGAGGACACGTAATAAAACACCCGTCATAGACGTGAAGTCTACAATAAAGTAAGTACATACATTGGCAGCAAGTTTTTAAAATGTATACCAAGAGACATAAGAGGACACGTAATAAAACACCCATCATAGACGTGAAGTTTACAATAAAATACATACATTGGCAGCAAGTTTTTAAAATGTATACCAAGAGACATAAGAGGACACGTAATAAAACACCCGTCATAGACGTGAAGTCTACAATAAAGTAAGTACATACATTGGCAGCAAGTTTTTAAAATGTATACCAAGAGACATAAGAGGACACGTAATAAAACACCCATCATAGACGTGAAGTTTACAATAAAATACATACATTGGCAGCAAGTTTTTAAAATGTATACCAAGAGACATAAGAGGACACGTAATAAAACACCCTCATAGACGTGAAGTCTACAATAAAATACATACATTGGCAGCAAGTTTTTAAAATGTATACCAAGAGACATAAGAGGACACGTAATAAAACACCCATCATAGACGTGAAGTCTACAATAAAATACATACATTGGCAGAAACTTTTTAAAATGTATACCAAGAGACATAAGAGGACACGTAATAAAACAACCATCATAGATGTGAAGTCTACAATAAAATACATACATTTACAGCAACTTTTTAAAATGTATACCAAGAGACATAAGAGGACACGTAATAAAACACCCATCATAGACGTGAAGTTTACAATAAAATACATGCATTGGCAGCAAGTTTTTAAAATGTATACCAAGAGACATAAGAGGACACGTAATAAAACACCCATCATAGACGTGAAGTCTAAAATAAAATACATACATTGGCAGAAACTTTTTAAAATGTATACCAAGAGACATAAGAGGACACGTAATAAAACACCCATCACAGACGTGAAGTTTACAATAAAATACATACATTGGCAGCAAGTTTTTAAAATGTATACCAAGAGACACAAGAGGACACGTAATAAAACACCCATCATAGACGTGAAGTCTACAATAAAATACATACATTGGCAGAAACTTTTTAAAATGTATACCAAGAGACACAAGAGGACACGTAATAAAACACCCATCATAGACGTGAAGTCTACAATAAAATACATACATTGGCAGAAACTTTTTAAAATGTATACCAAGAGACATAAGAGGACACATAATAAAACACCCATCATAGACGTGAAGTCTACAATAAAATACATACATTGGCAGAAACTTTTTAAAATGTATACCAAGAGACATAAGAGGACACGTAATAAAACACCCATCATAGACGTGAAGTCTACAATAAAATACATACATTGACAGCAACTTTTTAAAATGTATACCAAGAGACATAAGAGGACATGTAATAAAACACCCTCATAGACGTGAAGTCTACAATAAAATACATACATTGGCAGCAAGTTTTTAAAATGTATACCAAGAGACATAAAATTAGAAACAAAACTAAAAAATTTAAAAAAATTAATTATCAACTAATAATTTTGTGTTCATTCAATTTTAGAAACTTTATTACCAGTCAACGAATCTAGAATGGTAACAGTTAATCGTCTATAATAATTAAAATAATTTATTTAATTTGTCAATTATGTGATTGTGCATTCTATTTTCAATAAGCTTTATTAGACTGACAATATTCAATATATATTTTGTACACCTTCGTGAATAAAGATATTTTAACTTTAAATTTAATTACAACTTGTAATTTTGTATTTGTGTGCTCTATAAGAAAAAATAAGTGATTCCCTTTAATGAATGATGTATTCAATATTATGGGATGGCTCTGATCATCTACTACTTAATGATGAATAAACATAAGTCTGATATATATTTAAATCATCGTTTTAGGATGACTTGGATGATATCGTTGCCTAGATATGTAATAGTAAATACTAGCAGACACCTCTGCATGCTTCGCATGCCAGCCCAGTCACTCGCTGTGCTCATGACACTTTGCCCTTCAGCCTCGGCACGTGACAAATTAAATGTTAAATCCATTCCAACAACTGTTACTCTTTTACTAGTTTAAATCTCTCTCCATCCTATTCTTATAGGCGAAAAACATACTTTGAGAGCTTACCGTGCCCTTCAGAGTAAAAATATTCAATAATGAAGACCTTATTGCACAACATGAATAGTTAAAACTTAAAAAAATCTTAATTGTTAAAATTGGTCTAGAAATAAGGGAGGAGTTGCGTAAACGCTTTATATGTGGTATATAAAGATGTGGTCTGCACCAACTGACAGAGTTAGTAAAACAGTACGAATAATTACCATTCCATGTTTAATGACGTATAGAAACAATAAAGTTGGCTCCCCATTGTTTGCAATGCTTTGTGTTTGATGATTATTATTAATTGATTTTTACTCAACTGTTTTATTAGAGTTAAATAAATATACTGCTGTATAGTATTTATAAACACAGTACTATCTAAGCATATTATACTACAGTGTAATACGCTTATAATTATGTATAGTATAATTAACACTTAGAATGGCAAAAACCAAAAATAGCAAACAACGTGGATCAGCCAATCAAACCAATATTACAGTTGATAACTAAGCTTTCATTAATGATCTTTGCAATTTTACCTCAAGACATTTCTATTGCTAAAAAATAATTTAAATTATGAAATAAAAAGTAGGTAAATTTAATCTGAAAACACGATTTGGCTCAAATCAGTTCCTACGTTCTTACACAAGGCAGGAAAATTCAAAGATTATTAGAAAAATATTAGATCTTAATAAAAACTAACTTTGAATGGAGCCTATTAATAAAGAAATAAAAAAATTGGACTAAGGAAAAAACAAAAATAGTTGTATGGATTAATGCAATAAAGAGACAAAATCGGCTACAACACATTCAGACAAAATATTTTTCATTGAAAAGTTGGTCAGAGGGTGACGGGAAATACGTGTGGTCTCGTTAAAGAATGAGAGCTCATTGTGGAATAATGACACTTTACACTGTACTTTGAGTGATCCAAATACGGCCATAGATAAACAATGATGTTTATAAATTTTACATTTTAAGAAATTACTGCTCTTTCAAAGGAGGCTTATGTTAAAATATACTGTTATAAAAATACTTTACCAAATACTTGCTATACACAAAATAATAAAGATTATGGTATGACATATATAAATATTTGATAACCGATTTTGGCCTTATATAATACATTTCACTTTATTTTATTATAATATCACTAAATACATTCCCTAATGCACACTGATCAACATTTAAGCAGTCTAAAACACAAAATTACACATTAAATATATTTCCATGGTCATATATTTACATACAACAAGCGATCTGACAACGGCAAACTTCTATTCCAAATAACTATGTCATGTCAAATAATCGATGATTTGCGCATATTATGGAAACCGGCAACTAATTAATTCTATAGATACAAAAAACGTTGTCATAGCTTAATAAATATGTATTATAATGACAGATAACTGAGGGCATGTTTTGGGTGCGCTAAAGCACACTGTGCCATTTTGTTAGGCACAAACACAATGCGCTTTAGCGCACTGTACCAGTTTCAGAGTTAAAGTTACTATATCCCCTCCCCAAATATAAAAAAATAACTATACTAACTAATTACAGTCTTAGAATGTGCTATAATGTTGTTAATGACGATATTGACATTAATACTGCATATCTAGTCTGTGTATCTGCATTAATACTAATTACCAGTAATTTATAACAACTATTTTTCTAAATAAACTAAATATATTAGTTAGAATTCTGTATTCAAATATCAGGTGTTTGCACACGGACTAATTCACATCCAAATGTCGCCAGCTCAACCGTGACAAACAGATGACAGTAAACGTCCACACACCTTTTACCATGCGTACGAAATAGATTGTGGCCGTTCCTGTGATGTTTGTTCTCGTTGTTGAATTTGTTAACAGGATCAAACAAATAAAAATTGAATTCATTCTATACAACAACAAAAACACATAAAAAACGCATAAATTAGATTTCAAATTGTAGATAAGTTAATAAAATTCATACAACGTACTTCACATTGTAAACAAGAAGTATATGTAATAAGTATCAGATTGATTTTCAATAAATATGTTATCTTGTACAAATAAATGCTGTCAGTGTTAATGCAGAGGTGTTTTTCATGTATAACTTATGAATTCTTACTTGACCTACATTACTTATAAGAAACTTCTGGTAATAAATCTTATGCCTGAAAAACATTAGGTATATTGTAATCTAAATATCTCATAAATTTATTTGAGTAAATATTTAAAAACACGATTTAAACTTTACTAATTTTCAGTCCTAGGACTAGAATATAGCAAACAAAAGAGAAGAATTTAAATGAATTGTGTGTTAAGAAATGTATGACTTTTTTCGATAAAAAAGTAGTTAAATTTTATTCTCATGCACCTACAATTTCTACAAAAGTGCAAATATGACGTTTGAAAATGCTTCTGGGACATTTCATATCAACCCCCCTCCCCAGTATCTTTGTGAGAAATATTGCAAAGCTCAATAAATAAGTGGACTCATAGTACACCAAAATCAAACATTAAAATCTTAGCTTTTAAATTATACTAGGGGACTCCCCTGCACACTTCGCATGCCAGCCTCGTCACTCGCTTCGCTCGTGACACTTCGCCATGTGAATTTTGACTTCTAATATTATTAATTAAACTGTATTAAGTAAATCATATTATTTTAATTCATTTACAGCGGCTCACCCACTATACTTGATTTATAAAAAAATAATTATAAACAACCAGTGTTATACTGTTTTATTACTAAGCCTATTTCAAATGTTTTCATTTTTTTTAACAATTGATGATAACATACACACATGTATTCGCTCTTTTATAATTAACTTGATGTTTTACTGTGCTACTCTCTATGTTTAATCTAATAAGTTATTTAAACCATTTAACATTTTTTTATCCCACCAGCTGGTCAATTAAAATTAATCTCAATAAGAATAACATTGCAACTTTGACGCCGTATAGGGCGAAAACCTATAGGAATTTAAAAAATCAAGCTCCGTTATGACTTGGAAATTAAAATTATCTTTTGAATAAAAAAATTTCATCAAAATCAGTCAAAATAAGTTCAGGAAGTGAGTGAACTAAATGACCCAATTGTTTTGATATAAAGGATATAGCAAATATATATCCGTCACACGATGTATTAACTATGATAAGAAATCAAGTATCAGTCACATTGTGACTGTGGCAGTTAGTGAACATCTTCTATTGGTCACAATGTGACTGTGGCAGTTAGTGAACATCTTCTATTGGTCACAATGTGACTGTGGCAGTTAGTGAACATCTTCTATTGATCACAATGTGACTGTGGCAGTTAGTGAACATCTTCTATTGGTCACAATGTGACTGTGGCAGTTAGTGAACATCTTCTATTGGTCACAATGTGACTGTGGCAGTTAGTGAACATCTTCTATTGGTCACAATGTGACTGACTGGCAGTTATAGAGTTTAAGTAATAACCAAATAGAAGTTAATGAATGAAATAGTAACTTTCAGATCATAGAGAAAATGCATTAAGGGTTTTCTACACCTGCTGCCATATTGAATTTGATTCTCCATAATGTCAATATTAATTTAAAAATAAGTTTACAGCTTTATTTATAAACATACAATTTTAAACTTGACCTTTTTTGAAAGAGGACACAATTTGTCTAGTGCCCCCTGAGGCAGATTTTGTCTGCTTTGGTTTATTCTTATATGCCAATAGCTATTGTTCTGATTTAATAGTTTTTTTTTGAATAAACCAAAATGATAAGAAAAACTCACAAGAAAAAAGAGCCACTAGTCACACTTGTATATAAAGCATGTTAAAATTTGAAATACATATATTAAAAATGTTAGCATGAAATGTTTTTAAGTGAAGTAATTTTCAACTGTAAAACATTGGTGTCAGCTACTGATAAATGGCACTGCCTTGTAGCAAAGCGGGGAAGGAGAGTCAACTGCCATGACTGTGCTAATCACGCAATGATTTGAGGGACGGACAGACAAATGAAAACCGATCTTCTGATAGTCCTCGGAGTTACAAATAGTTTCAAAATCAACAACAAGTAGAGGGTTGTAGTGGTAAAAATACTCTAGGCTCTAGTGCGACAAAATTATGAACTAGAGAAGACTATTAGGGTGAATTACTTAAGAATTGTATAGCCTGTAACCATCTCGTGCATATACGTGTTTATCTCATGAGTCTTTTATCGAAAATGGAAGAAGCGATAAAACATTCTCTTATGTACAAAATATGAAAATGTTAAAATTATTCTAAGCAATGTACATACAAAAATCTTATTTTATTTATATTAAAATATTAATTAACATTCTATAACAGGGTCAATTCCCTTTATCAACCTTTTATAAAAGTGAATTAAAATTATGTAATTCAGCCTTTCTTTTTTTAAATGATACTCAAAGGGGGAAAATGAAAAATATATCTTAAATTGTAACCTACTAAATTAGAAACGGAAAGGTACTAGTGTGGGATGCTTCAGGTATATAAAATTAAAAAAAAAAAAAATAATTTTTTTCCGATTTTTTAGAGGTTTGTATACAGCTGTTTGGTGTGCATTGGCATGTCAAATTTTGTATATTTTGATTGGTGTTTGTTTACAACCAATGATCAGCTGATTAGTTTGGGAGTTGAGTACATCAGTCTGTGGTTTATAGGAACAAAGTTTTTGCACAAATTACCAAAGCATAT
The DNA here is from genome assembly GCA_035578905.1 of Stictocephala bisonia. Classification (NCBI taxonomy): domain Eukaryota; kingdom Metazoa; phylum Arthropoda; class Insecta; order Hemiptera; family Membracidae; genus Stictocephala; species Stictocephala bisonia. Next base: position 1,140,559 of record JAQJVL010000267.1, read on the forward strand.
CACTATAGAAAGTAACTTTCATAAATTTAAAGCTAGAGCCAAAGAACATTGATAAAGTTAGCCTTGTATTCTATAGATGAATACTTACAAAGTTAGAGGTAGTCCTCTACTGTAATAAAGAATTAAGGAGGGCCAATGATTTTATGTTATTAGTTTTTAGAACAAATTTTGATAATATATAAAATGGCGCTATTTGTTGTACCTGTGTACATTTACATAAATAAAGAAATTTTGAATTGAATTGAATTGGTTCATCAGCATTTACATGAACAGAATATATTTTTAAGATGAGTTATAAGCTTTATATTATTATAGATTTTGGATTACTACTTTGGATGTCCTGTCCATTACAAAAAAGATATTGTAACTAGGTTTTCACAAATACATGTATTACTACATTATTGACAATTTAGGAAAGAACTGTTTTGTATGTTATCTATTTACTTTGATTTAAAACAAAGTTTTAAAAATTTATTTTATTTATGTTTTTATGTATCGGATGGGACAAGTAATATCTAACATTAAGAATGCATTTTTATGAGTTAAATGATATAAATTTGCATTGCCAAAATTATGTGCTATTAAGTATAGGTGTAAGTCCACATTTTATGACTCAAAATGACTATTCTTATTTAAAGAAAGCTTTTTAAACATTTAAAAGTTCATACACTTTTTCTAAAATATTCTTCTGAAATAATGATGTAACAATTTAACTTTTGAGGATATTAATTAATTTAAACAAGCAAATCAGACAGAAAAAATACACTTGGCTGTAAATCTAGAAATAAGTCCCAACAATTGTTAGTGTTAATGTAAAACTAAGTTTCTTATGTTCCTTTCGTGGATGGCCCCTTTTTTCGTAACTTGATTGAAAAAAGCTGTGAAAAAAAAAATGAAATGAAAAATGGAGATTACTTAGATAAGGAGAGAGAAAGAAAAGGAAGCTTTAATAGATGGTGAAAAGCAAGAAACATTTACGATCCTAAGAAGATGGAGGAGTACAGAGTAAAAGAGCAACTTCGGAAAAAAAAACAGCTCAAGAAAGAAAAAGGCAGGAAATAAATTGGAAAGTAATAGATTGAACATGGTTGGTTCTTGTTCATATAATCAGACTTTAAGAAAGGCTGTTGACAAAATTAAATGTTTACTTCCTCACAGTCCAGTTCAAAAGCTGGCTGTATTTCAGAAGTTCATCAACAACACACAAAAATCTTGATTGGATAAGTAGCCTATTTGTCCAATCTAAAGACATATTGTAAAGGGGACGTTTTATTAAAGAGGAAATAAATAAATAGTTCTTTATTTTTATGAAAGAAATAACATTTGTCATAAGCTCCAGAAAAAATAATCCAAATAAAAAATTAGGAAAAAGAGGGACAACATCTGAAAAATACATATACTGTGAAAAGTAGCTTGGTACAAAAAAAGTATATTTTAATTACTATGAATTGTCAAAACATAAAACAAAGATTGTAATGTTTCTAAAAGAAAATTGTATCAAATTGCTACCACATTGACCACGAATTATCTGTTTCAAAGATGCAGCATAATATGTACGTCTTTAAATATTATGTAAATTTACCTTCATTTCAAAACATACTTGCATTCACTAAACATTTTGAGGGTAAGTGTACAAAGCCCTTCTTGTTAAGATGTAAAATATTCAGTGTTTTTACAGTCAAATTTAGTCTAAATTAATGAAAAAGTCAGTAAAAATAGTTCCTTTTACTTTGTAACTTATTTCTACTATTAAAATGGAAATTTTTGTTTCACAGTTTTTGTTTTCTTAACTAATACTCAATTGATTTAATTATAACCACTTAAAACTTTGAAATTGCAAGAATTACAGACTATAAAACAAATTAAACTGAACTTGTCCAGTCCATTACAAAGGAGTGTCCCGTCCGTTACACAGAAAAATAATTAATATCAAAAAAATGGAATTTTGTATCTCTAAAGAATAATATAGGCATTATTAAATTTAAGATATTATGAAACAAGTGTTTTTTTATCATAAACCTTCATTTATGTATTGAGAACAAGTTATGTATCAAAATTAATATGTCAGGTCATACTTCCTTTGAGCGTCCTGTCTGTTACAATTACAAAAATATGTACAACCCATGACAGAAATGCACTTACAAAATAATACTTTGCTTGTTAAAATACTGAAAGTATATGTTATTAAACTAAGTATCACAATTATATTTGCATTCTTTTATTTAATTTATAGTTTTTGAAGAAATTAAATATTAGTTCAAATGTTCCGTCCGTTACAAAAGAATGGCTGAATTGTAAAAATAAATTTCTGCAATAATGAGATCCATGGATACAGTTCCTACCAAGTTACATTGATACCTAAATTTTTAATAAGACTTCAATTTTATAGAAATTCTAGAGTGTTTTCTTTATTTTTGATCAGGGAGTTTACAGATATGCAAATTTTTTCATAACTATGTCTTGATGTCTATCATCTCTATAACTATGTCATAATCATCTCGGATAATTATATTGATTATAAATTACACTGTTATGACTCATAATTACAGGACTTACCTTTTTACAGGACTAAAACTTTTAAAACGCCTAAAATGCTTTTTGGGACAAGGATATTGTTTCAAATTACTTGGTCATCGTGTTATAAGCTGTTTTATAATACTGGGCAGAAAGTACAGAATTATATAATTGATACTATAGTATTAACTTTCTATATTTTTTTCTCTCTAAATGATTGAGGTTGGTTCAACTAGGGAGACTTAAAAATTCAACCAGAATCAAGCGGTCCAAAAACCCCTTATATCACACGGTTCTGGATATTCCTTTATTGAAACCTCTGCTTGAAAATATTTTTGGACATTCAAAATCGAGGTGTCCTCTGACTCAGCAGAACCAGTTTACTTACAAGTTGCAAAAAGTGATGTTTCATGTCAGCACCCTATGTCCTATCTTCCCAAACTAAAAATTTTTTCATCCTTCTGAGAGTAGTTGATAGAAAATTATTGTTTAGATTTCTTCAAGGAGTGTTATTGACTTTCTGAACAAACCAGTCCATTTATTTAGTCCCACAGACTAGAGAGTTTACCCTTCAGGTAGATTGAGAAAATAAGCTGAGACACAGTCATCTTTGCTTTAGTGAGTAGTCAAAATTTACTCTAGCTAATATAATCTAGCTGCTATCCCACCAAGATCCCACAAGGAAATCAACACTCACAGCGAAAGCAATATCATGCTATTTGGCTAAGCTGATGAAAGGTTGAATAAGCAATTTTAGGGCTACGGAGATATATTCGGATAGAGAAGATCTTGTCCAGCTTTCCCCTTCTTAATGGACATAATTTTACATCCCCTCTTGTCCACAATTGATCTTCCCTTAGATATGAGTCGATACAAATTTGTGCGTATTTTAAAGCAAATATGAATGATTACTTGAGTGTAGGGATGAGTGTGGATAACCTGTGCAGTCTGGTTACTAACTGAGTTTGACTGTTCCTCAGAAAGGACCATTTATGAAAAGCCTAATAGCCAGGGCAACTAAAGGACCTACAGCTTTAGGTGGAATTCAAACCACGTAAAGCTCTGATCTACCGAACCATGTATTGGTCTGATTTACAGCTAATTGACAAGCCTAATACTCAAATCTCTCCCCTACACATCATCCGGCACTGACTATCAGCAACATGGACACCCCAGACTTCTCTAGTAGTGTCCACGTCAATAATAGCAACCATTAAGTGGAAGCCATTTCGGTATTAAGAGGGCCGAAGGTAGCACTTTCCTGACATTATGTCCACCATAGGTACACCGAGCGAAGTTTTGATAGTGTTCTTGAATACCAATACTAAGGTAGGCAATACAGGTTGGACAGGCAAGTGGACCAATATCACTGTACAAGTACAGGCAAGTGGGCGGAGCATTAACATTTTATTTGTATAACACTGTATTACAAGAGCCATGTAGATGTAGGTGCTAAAGTTTCAAGAGCAGTTTGAAATAGAGTAACTTACCCAATCACTAACAAATACAGTGTAAGAATGGCCGGGAGGGTTCTACAAATTTTAATAAATAATGTATGTTATGCATAATATTTACCGTAGTAATATTACTAACTTATTTCAATAATGTAAATAAAAGTTGTTGTTTTATAAATACAAAGATTGAATTATTCTGAACCCACAGCAATAATTGAACTGCCAATATATATACTTTAATAAGTTCACGATACAATTTATTAACTAAAAGAATAACATCTGTCTATAATCACTAAACCTTTACCTTACAATCTACCGAAGTCAATTCATTACGATTAATTTTAAAGTTTTCATAATAAATAGTTGATAATTACACTTTTTCCTAATTCAAACCTACCTGATCTGATGAAATATTGTATTAAAATTATAGTGTCTTTGTTCAATGGATATATTATTCGCAAAAGCCGAATTCATCCACAGCTCAACATTTTTGCCCTCGCGACCTGAAATAAACACAGGCAATGGCTGAAATAACTGTTCAAAACGTTATATGGGCAATTTAATTTGTTCAGCAGCCCAAAATCATCAGCTATTTCATTCAACGAGTACAAACATTTCTTATCAATAGGTCTGAATTGCCTGATAATTTAATTTTGCAAGATACAAATTTCTGAGAAGAGCTGAAAAAACAACTTTTTGTTGACAGAGGATCAAAACATAAATAAAAGCTGGAATATAAGCCAGAAGAGAAAACAACTGATAAACAAGATAAATGCATTGTTTAGTATCAACTAAACCTATGGTTCCTAGACTCATATGTATGATTTTTCACTATAATAAGATGATAAGTTTTATGGACAAGATAGCATAAGAATATCATACTTGGATACAAATGTGATTGTATATTGGATTAAGATATTAGATATGTATTAAGATCTGCAAAAGTTTCCTTACACTGATGATTTCGAATTTCCAGACTACCCCGTTACTCGTCCTACATATGACAGATGTAGAAACAATAAGGTGCTTGGAAGTTCAAAGATGAAACCAAGAGTGTACCAATAGAAGAACTTGTAGCTTTAATGGAAAAATTGTATTCAATAAAAATTGTGCAATAAGATAAAAATGGTTATAGGATATAATTGAGAAAGCAAAAGGTGTAGTAAAAAAAGTTTAATACAAGACCTGAAAGCGGCAATGAAATAATGATTGTTCCGGTAACAGCGAAAAATATGCCAACTATGTGACAAGGAATGTGCAGAACTGAACAATTGTGTTGAATGCTCATTAATAAATGGTAAGCGTGTTTAAAGGGTAAAACCCATATTATCGTCTCTTTATAAAAAATATCAAATTTTCTTTAAAAAATTAAGAACTACTGAACACTGGCATATCTGCATGAAAATGTCAGCCTACCTAATATGTCTGGATTTTCTGAGTAATAATTTTTCCTAAAACACCAGTATGTTTTGACAATTGATCGTTTTATTTTGTGATAAAATATACTCCTGAAGGTATTTACACGTTGAGTTATGAAGGACACCAGCGCTTTACTACATTATTTTAAGGACATTCGTTTGTTGCTGTTCAGACACAAATAGTTGACTTTCAGATACGTAACTCGAGAAAACCGAATTAGCACACATTTTATGTTAGAGAAAACGAAATCGAACTCTGCTCGGTATTAATGAAATTTCTTTAAATACACATTATCTTCAGCACAATATCAATACACAAGGAATTTGATCTTCAGCATACACATACAATGTAGTTTGTTGTAATCTCGGTTCAGGAATTGTGTTAGAGTCTTTCCAAATGTTCAGATAAATGATAAAAAAAAGATAAAAATGTTCAGATTCTTGTGACAGCTTACTACACAGCATGATTTATCCCTTTTTAATCTATGATGTCCTATGTAATATAAAGCCATGAATGCATTACAACTGTGTTCGTTTTCAAACTTCAGAAACGGTTCCATCCGAGCTATTGTCAAAGAGCCACAAAGATTACCATGCAAATCCCTTTTTCAAAACAACAACATCGTGACTTTTCCATCTATTTACATAATTTAATATGTAATAAAATTATAACATAATTTAATCTCTTATTTGTACATAAAAATATTGGTCTCTTAGAAAAAGAATTACCAATCTGTAAAACCTCTATAAAAACAAACAACATCCCGATTCCTTTTCACAGAACTGCGTTTTTTTTTTTTTTTATAAACACCTATATTAGAACAGTATTAGCTTTTCAACTCACCGCCGGATAACTTTAAGATTGTAAAGGACAGAAAACGTCTTGGCAATAAGGTCAAAACATTCCTTACTCAAAGGTGCCCTTAAAGTGTCATACATTCATGTTGTGCCCAATAGTTTAGTAGCATTAAACTTCCATGTAGAAAGTCAAAATGTATTTTATTTTATTACCAATAAGTAACAATATTATAGATGAACTTATTTGCATATTTGTACACGGGTCTTATTATTAATTATAAGTACCGGTATCTAATATAATACTAATGCTATCATGGAGTTGTGCCATCTGTTTATAGGCCTAAATAAAGAAATTTTGAGTTTTATAGTATGAAATACTATGTTACAATACCTCATGTGTTAACAAATTATTTTGAAATTAGATCTTGTTATTTTTTTTAGTAGGTTTCATACTTTTTTTAGTAGGCCTACTGAAGTTGATGTGTAATGATTATTTAGGAATCACAAACGGCAACAATTTGATTTCCATGTAAAGTTGAGTACTAATCATAATGGCAATATGTAATTTAGCATTCACTCGAGTTGACTTACATATTTATAAGGTCTAAGAACAAATATTAGAAGAGTTGACATTTGACTGGACATAACTTTTTTCAAAATTTGGAATTTGTACTGAATAATGTTACTTGGGTGTTATAACAATCACTTGGTTTAAACCTAGTACTGTTTTTAAGAGTGGGGTCATCAATACAACGCAAGTTTGTGAGTGGGTCATGCACATTGTGTGTTTGTGGGAGATTAGGCAAGTTGGAATGATCGCTTGTACTTTTTTCCTCAATCTGATAAAGTAAGGATGTGTTTCCTTCATTAGTAAGTATTTTAATAAATAGATTAATCAATATATAACTCTGTATCCCTAATATGTATGACTGACTGATCAACAATTAGCATCTAGACTGTGCAATAATTAGGACCACTTGCTAGCCTTATAGTTAACTTTCTTGACTTGAATTATTATTTCAGTCAACTATTATTCAGTTTCAAAACCAGGAAGCTCCAAATAAATAATTTTATTTGGAGCTTCCTGGTTTTGAATCAGGCGCTGATTGGGCTTGGACTAGTGTTCCAAAATGATGTTTAAATTATTAGTAAAAATGCAACTGGCATTTGAAGACAAGAACAAAAATGTTAGTCTGTGTTTGTACATATTTAACGCTCGTCAGTAAATTAAAAGAATATAAAGTTAAATTTAGTTTATAAAGACAAAATTTAATTCATGTCATATTGTAGGTACAAACTAACAATTGTAAATACTTCAATAACATAGGCTGATAATGTGAATGTATAGTTTAAACAACTTATGTGAACGCTCATCAGTAAACAAATCTAAACTTAGCCTAGCAATTTTAAATTTTACTAAAATTATTATTAGTATTTTTGAATGGAAGACTTAAGAATGCTTATATAGTATGGTGATGAAAAAATGTTTTGCTTTATGGTGTTATAGGCCTACATGTGACCTACATTAGGCTTACTGTTCAATATTTGAATACATGGTAGGCTACTTGTACAATGCTATTAATATGTGCCAATTCAATAAGCATTTATTTGTTTGTTCCATATACTTTTAATTTAATTAAACATTAATTTAAGATAGGCCTATGCTATTAAGAGATACTATTAAGGCCTAATATTAAATTTAAAGTTAACTCATTAATTGTTAAACAAACAAAATTTACAATCTTTTGGGTTCATTTTGGACAGAATGTGCAAAGATAATAAACAGAAGATTAGGCCTATAAATTATCTTAACAAGATAAAAGGATGTGCTAGGCCCATTATTTTTCTCTTAGTAAGAAATGTATGAATAATCAAACAAAATAGTAGTTTATAAACAGTTGTAAGACCTGACTTTTTGTATTATTCAGAGATGGCAGAAGTTGACCTATCACTAGGCTTGGTCCTAGTGGTTAATAAGTCATTCAAGGTTGATTCCTCCAGTATACCTCATAATTAGGTTGTGTCTGAGTAGTGTCAATGTTGATGTTTCTTATACTGAAACATGTATCACTTTGTTTTAGTTACTTCAGACAAGGATATCTCGGCGTAGAAATGTGTGTGTTGTAGATCAAACATAGACGAGGCTCATTATTCCCATTTAGCTGTGTAATTAACTAACATAACCTGAAACGTCTAAACAGCAAGGATTGGGAACAAGATTGTTATTATTTATAATGAGGTTCATATTAAAACAATTGAGAGAGTTACATAACGGTTTTCACACGCCGAATGATTTGTGTAAGAAACGTATACCTGTCGAATTGGACGAAAATGACACTTGTAGCTCAGGAGAATTGTTTTGATTCCCAGCTGAAGGTGGGTCAAGTTGGGTTGTAGAAGCCGCTGCAGAGTTCGCTTGAATCTTCAAATCCGAGTCTTCATTCATTTTCCCTAGGTGTTATTGCCACAGATTTCAGAAATAACTTGAAAATTTCATGAAGTATTTTCATGAAAAAAGCAACTGGAGCATAAATGACTTTAGAAGATAAAAATTGTTACATTCAAAATGTAGGTCGGTAGGCCACTTCACTTGCACTTCTCATCAGACAAACATGACTTTAAGGTCAATAGAGCGTTCGACAAAATTTCTCTGTCGTTAGGAATTTATATTTGAATGTGCAATACATTATTATACAATTTTTCACTTACGTACTTGTACAATGTAGCTAATATCCATAATTAACATCCAGAAATATATAAAATATTGTGAGTTATTATAATTAATTCGTTTTCAATTTAGAAAGTTGATCAGATCTTTTTGATGGTCTAAAAAGTAGGTCAACTGTTAAAATTTTAACTTAAAAAACTACAAGATACTGAAATGAGTTTTAAAATTAAAATAATTATTACATTTTATAACCTTAATATATATTTTTAACAATGATATGTATAAATAAATAAAGCCTATAATTGTTCAGTAGTCATACTGATTACTACTCTTCCTTTCATTAGAACTTGACACCTACAAGCCATCTATCGGTATTTAAAGTAACTAACTATAATCTTTCCCAAAATTAGTACAAATTCAATTTTCTGTAAAATCATTGGTAAAATACGCAAACCGGTTTAACAAAGTAACAAACAATGAAATTGCACCACAAGAGCAAACAATCTGAGTTTATATAAAATCAATGGTTTTTAGTAATAAAACCATTGGGTTTTATATATTCCAGGATATTAACCCTTTGTGTTAAAACAGTTATGAATGAACAATTTATTGTTTTATAGATAAGATAGGCAATAATATGAATAGAGGTATTTTATGCATAGGAGGTTAAAGTCTAGTGTTAGTTTGGCTGTATGGAAAGTAGCTTATTTTGCACATATACATAGTCATCTGTCTTAATGGAACATTATTATGGGGTGGTTAAAATTATAGTCTCAAACTTTTCCGAAAGTCTCAAATAGATTCAGAAAAAATCTATTAGATTGGTCTGTGGTCTTTCTCCATGGGGCCATGGTAGGGACAATTTTAAGAAAATTCAAGTCATGACACTGCCTGGATAATTTATATTTCAATGCTTGTGAATTCAATTCTTTGATATATAAATCAATAATTTATATATCAAAGAAAATTACAGTAAATACTATGAACATGTCATGAATATAACACAAGGGGAAAAACAATCTAATGATACATTTTTGCAACTATTCTCAAAGACGCAACAAAGTTTCACCAATGTAGCTTTAAAAATGTTTAATAAGCTACCACTTAGTATCAGAAAATTGCCTTTTGATTTATACAAGAAAACTATTAAACGATTTCTTCTTAATAATCCAATCTATCTTGTTTGTGAATTTTATGATTTAATTATTGCAGAAATGTAAAGCAAATGTATATAGTTTTTGGAGTGGTATTTGCATATGTATAGCTTTTACTCTCTGTATGTCATGTCTTCTATATTAAGCCTACTGGTTGAACAAATGTTTTCTGAATATATATTTAGCTATTTTTAGTTTAGAATTTAATGTTTATCATAACGTTCATAAAATGTTTTTGTTTTTTAGCATTCTAGATCTTAATATTTTATTATTTATTTTTGTACCATAATGTTTCTTTACTTTTGTAAATATACTGTAGTAATATTGTTCATTATGTTATTAGTTTTTAAGTTAACTTGACGTTTGTAATGCTTACTGATGTACTCACAAGTTTCTGCAACAAACATTAATTTGATTTTAACAATGAATTAATTTCTACATTTATAATTACATTTTAAAGTAACTTAAGTTATTGTTTATTTAACTGAAACAAAATTTTAAATGCTAAGAGTTTTGTAAAATTGGTATAATTCGTGATTTATGTCATTTTCATTCATCATGTTGCATTTGTGTACATTAGAATTTAGGTCAAATCTCTAAACTTTTTAAACTAAATAACTTATTTATTAGGTCAAAATAACAAGTACAAATTGCATTAGCCAAGTCATTATAAATATTTCAAGTTACTCATCTTTTATCTCTCTTATGTTTCACATTAAACTTAATTATTATTGTGAACCATATTTGTGACTACAGTAATACTTTTTGATTTAGTTTTTACAAGACTTTGAGTGTTTTCTGAATTTTAAACAATATTTTGAATGTCTATTTACTCTTATAACTTTCTTTTATAATAACAGAACATAAGGCATTGACATGAGCATAATATTCATCTTCTCAGTGGCGATTTGTGGATTTCTAAATATGTGGGAAGTCCTGGGGGGTGTGGGAGTATGGGAATTTGAGAGTCTGGGGAAATGAAGGTCCCACTATATTTTGGAAATTATTTAGGCTTTCTAAATAATGTTTTTAATAATTTGCTCTTAAATCAGTACAGAATATTTATTTATATAATAACTGCACCATAAGTTTGCATTTAGCGGGGAAAAATTATTGACATCACCTTTTACACACTAACGAGTATCTGTCTTTTAATATATGTATTTATTCTTGTTGTAATATATAAGTTGGAATTACCAAATGTCCTGACATGTGATCTGAGCAAACTTTATATATGCAGACGATTCTAATTTGATAGTTACAGGTAAAAATTTGAATGAAATATAAATGGTGACTAAAACCAAACTCAAGCTAATCAATGATTATTTTTCTAGAAATAAATTATTACTAAAGTTTAACAAAACAAATTGGATTGCTTTGTGTATAAAACAAAATAGGATAAAAATTATGCTGAATATGACAATTGACAATGTAAACATTTACCAGTTAACAAAAACACCATTTCTAGGATTGTCCTTACTGTGTATCAATCCTCCGGTTGCTCTATAACAATTTTGAGCTTGTCTTGCTCTTTCATTGATGTCTTTCTCGTTTCATCCATTTGCCTCCAGTATACTTCCCAAGTGTTAAAATACTCTGCCTTCTTTAAGTCTTTTCCGCACAACAACAACAGCCTGTCCATTGTTATCCCTTTCTTTCTCATTGTTATCATGTACTCACTTTTTTCAACATTGAACTTCAACCCATACTCACTTATCTCCTCCTGCCATACATCCAACTGTATCTGTACCTCTACTATCGTACTCCCAAACCACTATATCATCAGCAAAAGCCATCAACCTCATTTTCCTCTCCACCTATCCTTTCTACCCCATTCATAATCTAATCAAAAACTATGATAAACAGTAATGGTGATAAGGCACTATCTTGTCTTAGTCCACTCATTTACTTAAACCATTCCGTCTTTTCACCTCCCCACCTTCACACAGCTTTCACTATCCTCACTCACCTCCTTCACCCTTTCTAATATGTTGTCATTTATTCCTTTTCTTCTCAGTACCTCCCAAAAACTTTCTTCCTTCTAACACTGTCATATGCTTTTTCCATATCCCGGAAAGCCAGTACCAGGTCTTTTCCATACTCATATTTTTTCTCTTGTAACTGTCTTGTTGCAAAAATTAAATCTGCTATTTATCTTCCAGATCTGAATCCGTGCTGTTCTTCTCTCATATTCCCTTCCACTACTTTTCTTATTCTTTTTTCCAGTAATTTTTCATATACTTTTGCACAGTGGCTCATTAAAGCAATCCCTCTGTAATTCCTAAAATCTTTTTGTCTCCTTTTTTGAAAATTGGAATTATTGCTGCTTTATTCCAATCATCAGGCGTCTTCTTCTTCCACACTACTTTAAACACTATATAGCCATTGCATGCCTATTACACCTGCCCCTTTCACTAGCTCAATTGGTAACTCATCCACCCCCGCTGCCTTTCCTGTCCTCATTTTCTTCACCACTTCCTCAAATTCAAACCAAGTAATTTTCTGATCCTCGTCAATCTCCATTTCCCTTGTACCTTCCCTTTCCTTTCTGTCTCGTATTTCACCATTCGGATTTAGCAATTTCTGGAAATAATTTTCCACTCCTCTTTTAATTCTTCTTTATACGTTTTTTTTTTATATAATATATAACCTTAATATATATTTTTAACAATGATATGTATAAATAAATAAAGCCTATAATTGTTCAGTAGTCATACTGATTACTACTCTTCCTTTCATTAGAACTTGACACCTACAAGCCATCTATCGGTATTTAAAGTAACTAACTATAATCTTTCCCAAAATTAGTACAAATTAAATTTTTTGTAAAATCATTGGTAAAATACGCAAACCGGTTTAACAAACAATGAAATTACACCACAAGAGCAAACAATCTGAGTTTATATAAAATCAATGGTTTTTAGTAATAAAACCATTGGGTTTTATATATTCCAGGAAATTAACCCTTTGTGTTAAAACAGTTATGAATGAACAATTTATTGTTTTATAGATAAGATAGGCAATAATTTGAATAGAGGTATTTTATGCATAGGAGGTTAAAGTCTAGTGTTAGTTTGGCTGTATGGAATATATATTTTTATACAATATATATTTTTTATATCTCCTTTCTATTTTCGTTTTTCATCACTACAACTACTCTATCACCGTTCCTATATTTTTTTACTAAAGCATATAGCAACCTCTTGTTTCCTTTTGCGTCTTTTTTTCATTATTTCAAACCATTCCTCAATCCACTTTTTCATTTCTTCTTTGAATCCCTTTTCCGTTTGTCATATACCTCCTTGGCTTCTGTTGTTCTTTCTTTAAACCATTTTCTAAAAGCTGTATTCTTCTCTTTAATTATTTTTCTACCCCCTCATTCCATCATGGGGTTTCTTCCCACCTTCTTTTCGAGCCTGTTCTTCCACAATTTTTTTCTGCTGTCCACACAAAAGCTTCCTTAAATTTCTTCCATTCCTCTTCCACTGACTGTTTGCTGTTTTAGTAGAAGTGTCTCTATCTCATTCTGGAACTCCACCTGTGTTTTCATATCTTTTAATTTCCACACTTTTAATTTTCTTTCCTGTTTTCTCTCTCTCTTTTAATTCTCAAATCCATATTAGAAGTCGATGATCACAATCTAGGGCTTCAGATGGTATGACCTTTATGTCTGACACTTCTTTTTTCATTTCTTCACTATAGTAGACTTACTGTTACCATTCGCACCATCATACCACATTACTTTATGATTTTCTTTTTTCTAGGTTTTTCCCAAAATCAAACTATTTCCTTTACAAACTTCCAATAGCCTCTGTCTCTTTATACTTCCCCAACCTTCTTTCCCCATTGTCTCTTTAAACCCCTCTCTGTCTCTACCTACATGTGCATTCAGATCCCCCATTATTATCACATTTCCATTTCCTACCTCATCCTCAAAACTCTCTTTATCTTCAATTGTGCATCCTACTTGTGGTAAGTACACTTGTAGTAGCTCCAGGTGTTGACCCGTAAGCTAACTTTTGTTTTTAACAATCTCTCACTCACTCCTCTTACCTCTGCTATTATATCCCTCCTTATTACCCAGCCAGCTCCATATCTTGACCCTTCATCATTTCCCTTCTAATTCAGAGTGAAACCTTCTCTCAATTCCTTTCTTCCTTCACCTTTCCACCTCACTTACGCTAATCCCAGAACATCCAAACTTCTCCTTTCCATCATATCAGTCATCTCCTCCACCTTCCCTCTTAATGTTCTGATGTTCAAGGTTCCTAATCGTAGTCTTATTTTCTCCATAGGCCTTTATCCATGTTTTCTGTCCTTTCCAAGGCTTCTTGTACCATTTTTGAAAGCAATGGGTTATCCACTACTGGCTTGCTAGGCCTGTTGTAGTTTCTTTGGTTTACCTTCAGAGTGCCTTCTCCTAGCCTTTCAGGAACCGACACCTTCCCAGTACAAGGCAGCATAGGGCTGGGGCAGTGCATATTTACTGGCGGCACTTACTCGCCATGTCACTATGCTGTCATTGGGATTTGTGGTTTTTGATGGTTGTAACCCTGCTACAGGTTAACCCCTCACTTCCTCAAGCATAGCCGCCTCGGTCCGGAACTGCTATTTGGGTTTCCCCTTATTCGCAGCTCTCCACCATATCTGGTGGAGGTTTCGCTATCCGCCACCTGCGACCCGCCCAATACCTGAGGCTCGGTAATTTGGGACTCTACTGAAATACTGAAAACTATTTACTATGCCCATATACATTCTCATACAACCTTTGGTGTTGTGTTGTGTTGTATGGGGCCACTAGTAACACAAATATGATAAGTATTTTACAACTTCAATAAAAGGTAATTCGAATAATCATAAATTTAAAGGACCAGGAATCAGCGAAGAAGTATTTTTCTAAATTGGGTGTTTTAACTATTTTTGGAATGTATATACTTGAAACAGTAATGAGAGTTAGATATGAATATTACAAACTACTCTGATTATGGTCAAGTCATGACTACTACATAAGAAATAGAAACCTCCAATGAGGTCAAAAACTTGTTTTACTTTTTCTACCTTACTAATTCAATATTAATTTTCCTAAGTTTCTCGTGCCCCCCTTATACAGTCTTCACAACCCCCCTGGGGGCCGTGTACCACAGTTTGATAACTCCTGCATTACAGTAATAAATATTAGCTGATAATAATAATAATTTATTTATTTATTCTTTCTACGGATTACACCATTTTGTACATTGAAAATACAATACAAAGATTTAACAGATTTCAATTCAAGATGGACTACATTATAAACATCAATCTTGTATTACACTATATTTAACTATCAGGTTTCATTAAATTAACAAGTTTCAAGAAAAACAAATTAATAATGGTAATTTGCATACCAGTACATCATTTATTCATACATAAAATTACAATAGAGAATGACAATAGTGATAAAAAAAATAATAATAATAATAACTATATTATAAAGATAATAATAATATAGCTTAATCAACCTTGATCAAGAGTAGGTTAATATTAGTCCTTCTGGTATTGTTGCTAGTTTTTTTTTTTTTTTTTTTTTTTTTTTTTTGTTTCTTATAATTATAGATAATCTCTTCTTAATATTTTAAAGTTTGGTCACATTTTATTTCTTTATTTATCAACGGTAAACCACTTTTGTACATAGTGTAATAAATAATACTATGTACATTTAAATATTATCCCAGCTAAATCTCTTTTAACATATATTTTGTCACATTCATGGTCTACCATACATGTCTTTTATGTGGATTTAAAGGAGCTTGAGTTCTTTGCAAGATTTTTCAAAACTGGTATTAAATTTTGAGAAGGATCAGCCTCTGGATGTTAATTTGTCAATGGGCTAGTAATTAATGACTTTTTCTAAAGAATAGTCTGTAACAAAAACTCATCTACATTCTCACTGAAATCCATATTCACCCATATCTTGATGATTGGCGTCTTAAGAATAAATAAATAACTTTGAATTGTCTAATAACTAAAGCTTCCGGTAACAACCAGTCTCAGAGATACCACTGAGGATATCATATCACAGCATGGGCGAAACGTTTGGTGACGTAAATATTTACGATAACACCTTGACACAGTTGTTACCGGGAAGCTTTAGTTATTAGTAATGATACCATCCGCTTAGGCCTACAAAATAAAATTTAAATTGTCTGTTAATTTTATAGTTTGTGTGCTTGTATGTGGATCTTACTTTTTTATCTCTGCCTGATTTTTGTTGTCCTTTTCTTACTGGAGAGAATTTAATTTTGATCAGATAATAATTTTAGCTTGTTCAGATCCTCTTAATTCCATTATTCATCTCCAAGACGCCGATCATAGAGATATGGGCGAATATGAGAGGTGAATGAGTGTGACGAGTGTAGTCATTGTTACTATCTGAGTTCGACTTAGATCAGAAAGGACTATTTATTAATAGCCCAATAGCCAGAGCAACTAAGGGACCTAAGCTTTACGTGGAATCCGAATCAAGTAGTGTTAGTCTGATTTTCAGCTAACTGACAAGTATGACACTAAGTTCTCTTCCCTACACAACATCTGAACATTGACTACCATCCAACATGGACACCCCAGACTTCTCTAGTAGTGTCCACGTTGATGGCAACCATTGAGCAGACACCATATTGGTATTAAGAGGACCGAGCATGGAACCTATCGCATACAATCTCCCAAACACTTGATCCCCAAGTAGCTGGGTTACAGCATATTCAAATTCATACTTTGGAATTTGAATTTATTTGAAAGGATTTGTCTATACAAACACAGTTCAGTTGCCAAGTTGTACATTCTCGTTTTGTCCAGTCTGGATGCTTCCATGTCTTGAGTTTGCTCTGTCTTTTTTTTAAAATAAGTCGATACAGAAATGATTCCATTTGCTCTACAAATTTCTGCAAGTCTTTGACCATTTCTAGAGATATGTTTGTAGGGAGCACTCTTTCCAATTACATCTCTATGTACTTCTTTTCCTTTCCCTGTTGGGCATTAAAATTCCCTATTAAGATTTTAATATTGTTTTTATTGACTTAATTTATTGTGTGAACCAGGAGAACATCCTTAGAAACATTAAATTATTACATGTTGAGCATACGAATGTTATCACAAGGAAAGAAGGTAAGTAGAGCTATCACAGGAAATTAATCAGTTAAAAATTATTGTAAATCGATTTATATCAATAATAAAAAATCACTGAATTTACTTACGCAAATCAAACTAATATTAGTTGTAGGGTACAACACCTATTATTGACCCACTTGCCTACCCATACAACTAAAGTGGTATAGACCCACCCGCCCACCCATACAACTACAGTGATATTGACCCACCTGCTCACCCATACAACTAAAGTGGTATTGACCCACCAGCCCACCCATACAACTACAGTGATATTGACCCACCTGCTCACCCATACAACTAAAGTGGTATTGACCCACCCATAAAACTACAGTGATATTGACCCAGCTGCTCACCCATAAAACTCAAGTGGTATTGATCCACCCACCCACCCATAAAACTACAGTGATATTGACCCACCCGTCCACCCATAAAACTACAGTGATATTGACCCACCCATAAAACTACAGTGATATTGACCCACCTGCTCACCCATACAACTAAAGTGGTATTATACTAAGGTGGAAGCCGTTCTCTGTACGGTATTTCGAAAGTGATATACCAAGAGTAAGTTCCGTACACAGTATCAATATTTTGAGCTTTGTTCTTTGTGCAGTATTTTGAATTTGTTTCAACATTACCAAATATGGAATCCTTTGGCATAAACCACAACCTTGTAACCATTTCCCGCCGATTTCATACTTACGGTTCCAATCTCCTTACTGTTCTGACTGAACATAAAAACAAAATTATGTCTGAAATAAATAACCACTGTTGTGATCTATATCCATCACACTTTTTGCTAGACAATTTTTCTCATTAGTAGGGGTATGGTACATGAATTTTGTTTTAAGTTTTTAAAGTCAAAGTTGCAATTTTTGGTGTAATAGCCTTAAAATCAATTATTGAATTGATTATTTTCAAACTTTGTGTTTCTATGAAGTTAACTTACTTGTATTTGATTTTATTTCCGTTTTGTTGAATTGAGTAGGGTGTTTTCAAATGCTATGATCATATGAGTCTTCTAGTTGGCTAACCACCGAATCCGACGTAACCTTCCCTTTCCTCAATGAGTTGGACAGTGGAATTTTCTTCTAAAAGCCTTTCTATGATTTACTGTCAGAGGCTATCAAGCTCAAGTGGAGCAAACACTGAGTTACAAACTACGGTTGTTAGCCGCAGAGGATGTTTACTCAGCTGCCACTAACATGTTGTGAGCAGATGCTGTCAGGAGACCACCACTGATTTATGGAACCATCATGTGCTTGTGCCTTAGGTATTTTATTTCCGTAGTACCCACCATATCTGGTGAGCATTCCACTATACGCCACCTGTGGTGGAGCCTGGTAAACTCTGCCGGGCAAATTCTCCTTTAATATCTAATAGTCTATCTTTCTCTTGTTAAAGTACACTAACTTTGAATATATTTTGTAGTCATTTTAATAGTTTGAGGAGTGTTTCATGAAGTCCTCCCCAACCACTTATACAATAGACTGCTATACTTTAGAAAATATATATTATATTTGTATCAATTTCTTTTTTGGTGACATTTGTCGTAGTCTGTAGAAATTGAACATCTTTTTAATGGTGTAAAACTTCACAAAAATTATCATCTACAGTACCTGGAAGTAAATTTATATCGATTGCCGACGTTTAAAAGCCATTTAAAAAAAACAGGGCGAATGTGCTTCATTGTATTGCTGAAACGACTTGGGCACAGTTGCTGTACAACTGCTGAACACAGTGCTCCCTTATGGCTACATAGCGTACATACTAGAGTAATTAATGTCCAACTTAATAGGGTCATGAAAGCTATTAGAGGCACTCTCATTGCAACTTCACTCACTTGGTTTCTGGTATTGTGTAATATAACTCCTCCAGAGATAAGACAGTCAGGAGGCACTACTTAAAAAATTCAATATGGTCTTGAATGCCCCAAACTTCTTCATTAAAAAGGATCTACCATATCAGAATGGTCGATTATAATCTCTTAACCACCTCTATGTACTGCTTTCCAGTTGAGCTGATCAAATTTCTTGCCCAATACTAACTGGGCCATAGCGTGGAACAATTTTGATGGACGAAATAAGTTCCTTATTAATGATCCCCGTCAATACCTTTAGATGTGATGATCCTCCTTTGTAGGGAATCATCCTAAATTAGTCAAAAACCTAAATAACTCAGATAGCTGTGACATATATATAGTATGTCAAATAACATGTTAAAGAAAATAGTTCCTGGCATTGTTATACCTCTTTGTTTTAATTATTGTTTAAAGAATAGCTACTTCCCTGAAGAATTTAAAATATCAAGAGTTTATCCAGTGTTTAAGAAGGGTTCCAAAAATACTCCTGCGAGTCCTATCTAAAAAATAGTCCTATCTCTATAATTCCAGTTTTGGGCAAATT
This sequence comes from Stictocephala bisonia, assembly GCA_035578905.1. NCBI lineage: Eukaryota > Metazoa > Arthropoda > Insecta > Hemiptera > Membracidae > Stictocephala > Stictocephala bisonia. The sequence goes on from JAQJVL010000267.1 coordinate 1,160,116, forward strand.
ACTTGAAGCTCTAGTTTATAAGCAATTATACAACTACCTTGAAACAAGCAATCTTTTAAATCCTATGCAGTTTGGTTTTAGAACAAACAAATCTACTTTTCAACCTTTAGATCAATTAGTAAGAGACGTCTCACAAGCATTTGGGAATAAGGCTTTTGCTCCGGCTACCTTTGGTGATCTGAGCAGGGCTTTTGATTGTCTAGATATCAACAATCTCATATTGAAGTTGCCATATTATGGTCTTGGTGGCAAGCCAATTTTATTTCTAAAATCATACTTAAGCAATAGGAAACAACAAGTTTATATCAATGGTCTCAAGAAGCAGATGGGGGATATGGTGTCCCACAGGGATCCATACTAGGTCCATTATTATTCCTAATCTGCATTAATGACCTACCACCATCTGTCCCAGCCACAACGATTTTATATGCAGATGATTCTACTTTCTTGAATACAAGTAACAACTTGGAAGAATTAAAGTCGGCACTGGTGGCGCAGTGCTGTAACTCAGCTACTTGGGGACAGAGTGTTTGGGAGTTTGTAGGCGATAGGTACCATGCTCGGTTCTCTTAACACCGACACGGCGTCTGCTCAGTGGTTGTCATCAACATAGACACTACTAGAGAAGTCTGGAGTGTCTGTGTTGAATGGTAGTCAAGGTTCGGATGTTGTGTAGGGGAGAGAACTGAATGTCAGACTAGTCAGTTAGCTGAAAATCAGACCAACATTACGTGGTTCGGATTCCACGTAAAGCTGTAGGTCCCATAGTTGCCATGGCTATTTATAAATAGTCCTTTCTGAGCTAAGCTGAACTCAGATAGTAAAAATGACTACACTCATTCACATACACTCATCACACTCATTCACTCCTCATATTCGCCCATATCTCTACGATCAGCGTCTTAAGAGATGAATAATGAATATTACACAAAATGCTTTATCTAAAGCCTCGAACTGGTTCAAAACCAATGGTTTCCATTCAAACGAGTCAAAAACTCAAAGTATTTTGTTTACTTTAAGACAATCTGAAAATTCCAACCTTCAGTCCAACACATCCAACAGTGCAAAATTCCTAGGAATATTTATTGACAAAAATTTAAATTGGGATATCCATATCAATTGCCTATCCACAAAATTATCAAGAGTAATATATCTTCCGAGGAGTCTTACTTTGTACGACAACAAAAAGTATGTAAAACCTGCTTATATTGCATTTTTCCAATCCATAATAAGATATGGATTTGTTGTGTGGGGTAATGCAAGTAAAGAATGATATCATCATTCTTCAAAAGAAATCTATAAGAATAATTAATTGCTGACGCCGAACCCCTGGAACACTGTAAACCCCTTATCATTAATTTAAAAATCCAAAGTGTAATAAAACTCTATCTTTTTGACTCGATAAAGTATATTTTTCAAAATCCACATCTAATTCATCCTAGTAGCAAAAACCACTTGTATAACACTGGAAATAGAAATTCTGCAATTATTCCTCATAACAGATTAAGTGAGACCTTTAATAGTCATTCTGTAACTGTACTAAGGGTATACAATCATCTGTTGCCTCTGGTGCGGGAGTATAACTGTAAAACGTTTATTGATAAATATTATTTATGGCTATTGGATAAACCCTTCTATTCACTGGATGAATTTTTCCGTATGGAACATATTTTGTTTTAATATTACAATTCTGTTTTTATAATTTTAAGTTATGAGTTATATTGTACTATAACTCATAACTTAGCTGACTTAGGACTTGGCTGTCAATGATAGCTGTAAAATGACTTTGTCAATGATCTCTGAATTTTTATGGCAATAAAATGATTTTGATTTGATTTGAATGAACATTGTTGAATCGCTTCCCACCTGGTAGGGCAGATGTAATTACTGGAAATATGAATGGGTATTGACACTACAACAGTCATTTCATTGCGGGGAGTCTATCCAAATAATGGATCACAAAGTTACAGAGTGCTCCCTGCATTCTTTTAAAAGGATTATTGATAGCATAAATAGAATCAGCATGGCAGGTCTTAAATGGCCTAATGGTTTGGATTTAGCTTTGTGACAGGCGATCACTTTTATTTTTATTAATATCACATGATTTTTAACTTTTTCCAAATATATATATCACAGCTATATTTTTAAAATTATTATATTGGAGAGATAGGACATCTGCAAACTTACCTTAGAAGACAAGTTGACTAACACCAGAGTGGTAGTAACATACACAAAAGAATCACATGTTTTCAGTACCACTGGCACTTTCTTCAGGTGAGTTGCTGATGTCCTATCTCTCCAATATACTAATTCCTGGCCTAGTGCCCTTTAACCTAACCAAACATTTTTGAAATTAATAAATGGTAGCTGACAGCAAACCTTAAGCTAAATATATATTTCATAACCATCCGAATATTGCTCAGTAAGATTTAAACTGGCTTAAATTTATTCAGTAACAGATTATTTTATTGCGAGATCATGTATTTCATTGCACCATCCCATGGTTTCTGGAATTGGGTATGATCCACTGGTGGCCCTCATAACCTACAAAAAGGTAATAAATAACTTCTAGCTGGCATATACAGAGGAACAACATTTTTATCCATATGGCAGTCAAAGTGCCAAACATAAAAATATTCTGTCAATGTTCCAAATCCAAATAAAATATTTAAAATCAGAAAACATGTTTAAAAAATAGATAATCATTTTATTAAAAAAATTTCACAAAGGTTGTGGAGAGTGAAAGTTAATCCATAAATCAAATACACTGAGATTCACATATTTGTTACAACGTTGAAACCTTACAATACAAATGAACGTCATAGAACACAAATTTATGACAATATACGAACAAATATTATGGCAAACGATTTTGGGAAACATGTTTACCATTTTCTTCGATTCTTTGTTACATGATTCCTTTTTAGATCCTACTGGTATGGTGTGATTTAACGTGGTTTACAAAAATCGATTATCATATTTATAAATTTTGTACTTCCATTATAATAATTTAGGTTTTGTTTGGGAAGTAAAACAAGGTTTCCTTTTAAAACAAATCCTTTATTAAGTCTTTTAAAAATGACAAACATAACAAAAGGTAAAACTGAAAATAAAATTTTAAAACACTAAAGATGTTTCAAGACCACTGGCTTCAGTCTACCACAGAAGAATTAAGACCCTAAGACAACTTGTATTAAATTTGTATTGCATAGAATTAACTTGTATTTCTATCAACAGGTAATATGTTAATTAATAAAGAAATTAACACTGAACCATTGGATGTTCAAAGGAAAACACTCTTACATAGTTTGCTGATTTATAGTTTGTCCAATTAAACTGAAATAAAATCAATTTTATGATAATTGAAACAAAATAAAAACTACACAACAAAGCTTAACCACCACTAACACAGGGTGATGTGTGTGACTAGGCAGAATTATTAAGCATTATTCATTATTGAAACGCTGATCGTCAAGAAATGGGCGAATATGAGAGGTAAATGAGTGTAAATGAACGAGTGTGGTCATTGTTACTAACTAAGGTTGATTGTTCCTCAGAAAGAGCTATTTATTAATAGCCCACTAGCCAGGGCAACTATGGGACCTACAGCCTTACATGGAATCTGAACCACGTAGTGTTGGTCTGATTTTCAGATAACTGACAAACCTCACATACACTCAGTTCTCTTTCCTTCACATCATCTGAACCTTGACTGCCATCCAACATGGACACCCCAAACTTCTCTAGTAATGTCCACATCGATGGCAACCATTGAGCGGATGCCGTGTCGGTATTAAGAGGACAAAGCATAGATCCTATCACGTACAATCTCCTCAACACTTTGTCCCCAAGTAACTGGGTTACAGTACTGCACCACCAGTGCCGACAACTTATTCTTCTTGTTAATTAAAATGCAATATAGGTTGCAAATATAAAAAATTGTAATTTACCAGAACCTTCATAATGAGCAAAGTACTATAGGCTGAGAATCATTAATGCAGTTTATTATTTAATAAGGCATAACAAATTATGTGTTTGTTTTCAAAAAAAGCAAAGCTAAGAGTAAAGTATATTTGATTTCGACTTTTTGTATTATTTACAAATTCAAATACTGTTTTGAAACATTGTAAATAAATTTATTTGGCAGAAAAAAGTCATTAGAATTATTGCTAATTTAACTGAAAGAGAAAGTTGTAAGGACAGTTTTATCAAATTTGAAATATTAACTTTTTTAAGATTTGGAGGGCCAGGCTTCAAACTTGGTAGGGGATCCTAAGCCAAAAAGACTTATTGTGCGATCTTTACAGGACTTCAAACCTTATCCAATCCAAGGTCCTTAGAGAACCTTGATATTTCCTGTGCTACACCTTGGCCACGTTCTAAAACACCGCCAAGGTGAGAGCCCGCTTTCTAGCTAGGGCCGGGCAGTGGAAGAGGGTGTACCATCCAGACTCCTCCTCCTCCCCACATTTCCTACACAAGAGAGTGGGGGTTGGCAACCCCATCTTGTTCATGTGTGCCTAAAATGTCCAATTATAAAACCAACCACCCTTCGGAGTTCTGATCTTGCAAGAGAAAGAGCTTCAGCCATGTTGGGTGCGACGGCCCCAACAGGACATCATTTGCTTGCCTGTTACCCTGGCATTGCCTCCCAGGTTTCCTGGAACTTGCCAGTGACACATGTAGCGGCAACCCTCTTGGCGAGGCTGTACGCAACTCCGCATCTGGGCCAACGAGACGTTTCTCAGTGGCTCTACTGGCACAGTCTGCCCTCTCCTTTCCCAGTACCCGGGTGTGGCCTGGCACCCATGACATGATTACCCTATTGGAACGTGCCAGCATTTTAAGAACCCCGAGACAGTCCCAAACTAGACTCGAGGCGAAGTCGAATGATGCAAGTGACCTTAGTACTGCTTGGCTGTCTTGAGTTCAGATAGATTGTTTTTCCCATAAGGCAAAAATCTACGTTTGTCTGAGCACAGGCAGCAATGGCAGCCACAAATAAGCTCAGTTTATGACCTGGAACCATAAACCCTGTAACAGACCCAAGGATGGTTCGTGAGCCATGTCATCGTGTTCTTAATTGCGATTGATTCACCTTGTTCCCAATCTTTTCTGTCGTACAACACGATAGGGTTTGTCAAGGCATCCTATTCGAACACATCTCTAGAATGTCCGATTGTAGGATGCTAGAGATTTTGGTGTGCTTACTGGCATAGTGAGCTTGCCAGCATCTGCTGGTCTGTAGCCTTTATGCTGCAAGCCTTGCCTCCACCATGATAAAAATGTCAAGGGGGGCAAACTTAGCAACACCTCCATTGCAGCAGTGGGTGTACCCTAAAATGCCCTGAGGATTCCCAAACAAGCTAACCGCTGTACCTTGGTTAGGTTTTTTACAGCAGTGACTTGTTGGACATTGGTCCACCAAATAATAGCTTTTTATATAAGCATCAGTCTGACGACCCTCGTTTAAAGCCAATGTACCAACTGAGGGTTCAGTCCCCATGTGCATCCAAAGGTACGCCTCAACCTCATCAATGGCGTGGGTGAGGTGTCTATTCCAGATAAGTTTGTCATCTAGCCATACACCCAGAACTTAACATCTTTAGACACCTGGACGCAGTTGCCAAAGATTCTTGGTACTCTGACAACCTCCGCGTTCCTTTTATTTGTGAATGGTACTAACGGTCTTATCGGGGTGAACAGATAGCCCCTCTGCTATGCACCATGTCTCCACCATAGACAGTGCCCTCCTCATAAGGTCAACATACCTTATATTTTTAACTCTTATTAGGATCACTATATCATCAACATAACACTATATATTCTATGATATCAGCTATACCATCTACCTTCTCCCACGCCCCAAATCAGGATGGTCTAACTGAGCTTTCAGCTCTTCCTGGGTATATAGCCCAGTCAGTTCTCCTAGGATTTCTAAACTGCGCCTTAATGGGAGCCGTTCTAATCGAAAAGGATATTTAGTTGTGATCCGACAAGACAGATTGTCCAGTACGGTCCAACTGTCTACTTTGCTAGCTAGGGTTATGTCAAGGACCTCTGTTCACAAACCTAACCCCCTCCTCTATTGGAAAGTGGGCTTGCGGCCCCAATTTAATATCACTAAATTAGCTTCAGCTATATAGTCTAACAGTGACTCAACTATATCATTTATGTTAGTGCTCCCACATACAGTGTGATGGGCTTTGGCATCCAACCCTGCCACCAGGTGTCATTGATGCATCACTCCGTGGTCTACGATCCTCCTCAACATAGGGGACGGAGGGAGCTCCTCAAAGTCATAAGGCAGGTATACTAATGCCAACAAGATTCTATCGTTACCATCTCTTGTTGGCAGGTATAACCTCAGTTACAGCCGTGTCCCTGGAACAACGACCGGTCAGTTTGAGAAATTTGATGTCCCTTCTGAAGATACAAGCCCTAGAGTTATTACAGCTAACATCATACACCAACTTACCTTTAGCAGTGCCAAGCCCCCATCACTTACCCTCCAACGATCTATGGCTGCTGAATAAAGGCCACTCTTGCGTCATGTGAGAGAATCTTCTAGCAGAGTGTGGCTGTGGCCACTTTGGAGAGATGAAGGTTGATCTGTAGCACTGCCAATACTTCTGTGGGAGCTTGGGTCCCCCTTAGGCTTGAATGTTACCTATCCAGCCCCAGAAAGGGCCGCATTGAGAGGGCATTCAGTCTCCTAAGGGAGTCTTCATCAACCACCATCACTAGGAATAGGCCATTGGGGTTGGGGCTCCCAACAATCACCCAGTGATCAGTGTTCAGCTGGTTTTGATTCTTCAGGCCCAAAAGGACCTCAGCTTTAGTAACAGCACAAGTTGTTACTGGAACGAATGTGGTCAGCTTCACCATCTTAACCAAATTCTTGGCCAGTCTAAGCCTCAGTTGTACACCCTCGAAAGGGCTCATATCTGAGACCTGGTTTTCAAGCCATTCCCTGGTCATAGCATTGGTGCAACCAATCACAACCACTCCAGCCTCAACAATGCAACTTGTGACGTTACCATTTACTACCTTGAGAGTACGTAACGTCAGCTGTCTTTTAACAGAGGCTGTCTGCTCCTCTGTCAGAAGCTGTTCCGGGTGCTCTTGCCTGACAAGAGCAGGCTTCTCCACCGACAACTTCTCAGCAAAGGACTCTGTTGCCTAGCCGCCTAGCCCTCTTCTTCTCACCTCCAAGCTGTCAGTTGCGAAAGCGACCTCTTCACAGCGGGACCTTTAGAGACGACAAAGGACGAAGCCTGCTGGCTGGTTTTGGGGGTAGCTAGACCGTGAGGGGGGCCTTGTAGCTAGACAAGGGGGGGCCTTGTCACCTTGGCCCCATGACGTGCCAGACGTACATAACGGATTGTTCCCTGAGAACTCTCATCCTCAGACCGAAGCAGCGCGTCCTCCTCTCCTACAGGCAGAACGCCGGAGAGGACAAGCTGAGGTTGTCTATAAGCAGGCCTTCGGGAGTTACCCCACGTCAACAAATCAATTGCATTAGTGTCAATTTCCATACAATTCCCATGAGTATCGTGTTGCTGCAGTCCACCCCCCCCCCCAGTGATCCATTTAGGGAGGTAAGAAGTAATTACGACTAGGTGACCTCTGGTTTCCAGAAGGCTCCATTAATGGTACTGAATATTAGGCCCCCAGTACCACACAACTTTCGGCACGGGTCGCTTAACACCTTAGTCTAGGACCCCCCTCACTTGGTTCTGTAGGTGGACTAACACCCAGTGGCAGAGGGTAGCTCTACGCAGCTAAGACAGACTTTCATCTGTTCATGCACTTAAGAAATGGCTGGGCTCTCAAGAAGTTCGAGGACGATGAGGAACTCAAATGCAGTCTCTGGCTGGCTCAAGGCACAGGCAGCCGATTTTTATTCTGAAGGGATTTGTAAGTTAGTGCAAAGATATGATAAGTGTTTGAATGTTTTTAGAAATTTGTTGAAAAATAGCTGAAAGATGTAGTTTTAGGATGTATATAATAAAATATTTTTAATTATGTCTGAGTTTTATTTAAAGCACACCGGAGGTTATTTTCCGAATGACCCTCGTAGTTTGAATAAAACACAAAACAAAATCTTGATATCTGATGTTTGCTAAAATAATAATAATTATGTTTCAGGGTAGGGAAATTAGACTTGTTAGAGAGCTCGGTCAGAAGAATAGATTAGGTACATAGAAGTCAAAGGAGCTGGTTGTTCACAAAACAATTTGTGGAGATGAGCCTTGGTAAGATTTTGAGGATGGAAGTGGAATGAAGAGGGGCAAAATGGTTGGAAAAATAAGAAATACCTGAGAATGGATTGAAATTATTCAAATGGGCTTAATTTTTAACTGAATGTAAACAAAAAATACCCTTTTAGATAAAGAATGAAGTCTTTTAACTTTGAAGCATATTATGTAACAAAACAAATTTAGGTGTAAAGAATTTGAATTGGTAAATCACCACACAATCAGATATTTTAAAACATCATAATTTTAATCAAATACATACATTATATAGCACAAAACCATCTAGAAAAATACAATAAATTCATCAAAAACGAGTATAAATTATTAAAATTAAAACAATATATGACCTTTTACCTTAGAATTACATTGTAATCATGCATGCATTCTTCAGTCTTCTTTATTCACCTGAACACCTTTAAATTCAATATTGATAGTTGATACATAATCAATGTAAAATAAATACAGTTTATGCGTTTGGTAGAAGGCACTTTCTGAGAATTATAGGTACTTTTGGAGATTATTTCCCCTTAGATTTGTCTATCAAAGCACGAGAAATAATCAAGCGTTGAATCTGTGAGGTTCCTTCATAAATCTGGTAGATTTTGGCATCTCGCATCAGCTTCTCCACAGGGTAGTCAGTGTTGAAGCCATTTCCACCAAATATCTTTAACAAACGAGTCATGCTTTATCTCCAAAAAGGATTTTTATTACTAGGACATTAGGAAAAGGAAAGATAAGCTCACCAGACACAAACAATAGAATAGAGATCTTCTCAATAACACTTGAATCGTTATATGAAACTGGGGAAAGACTGGAAGAAAAGTAATCGATCTTCCTTCAATCACCAGATGAAGATACTAGTGTAATTGACAACTTAATACATCTTTTGCTATGCTATGTCTTTGAAACTTATCTTTTTAGGCTAGTTTGCATGTTCCATTGAAATAATAACACAAACTAACAAAATTAATATTTTATAAAATACCTTTGGGAAAAGACTTTATTTTAACCAGAAGATTGAAAATTATTTTATTTACATTAGTTTGAAAGTTATAATTTAGATATAAAAATATAAAAATTTAAAGATGACAGATAGTTTATTTCTATGTAAATACTTCACAAAAATGTTTTATGTACGAAAGTTATGCACAATGTAAGAACACAACGTGCAGTGTGTCGGCGCAAGCTGACACATGACGTCTGTTCAAGGTCAGTCCGACACCACAAAACCTTTACGTTTCACCTCTCTGCAGGCAATTGGTTGTCATTATAATGCTCTCACCATTTCGATCAACAACCCCTTCGATTGGTAAGTGTGCTTGGAGTTTCAGTTTCTGAATGAAAAAGTTCATTCGGCTGAAATTCATCCACAGTTTGTTTAAGTTAATCGAGAAAGTGCAATATAAGATAAAAATGTGCAAAATGATTTAGGCTTTTCATTGAAGGAAGGAAAATGTTAATGATGAAGAACGATCTGTGTGTCCTACTGCCACTACTGAAAGCTTGACACTATCAAAGAGGTATTTAACTACCAGAGAGCTTCAGCAGAAATTCTCACAATCAGTAGTTTATAAAATTGTTACCGATAAACTAAAGTTACTGAGTATTATTGTTACCGAAAATGTTTGCAATATGATTGCAAAAAATGTTGATAGAGGAACATAAAACATTTAGCACATTTTATGTAGGATTTAGGATGCTAAAAAAGAATAATAACAAATTCTTGAATCATAATGTTATTGATAACAAGACACGAATTGCGTAATTCACTCAAGAAACTAAGCGTCTATCTAGTGAGTGACATTATTCAAACACCTGCTCACCGTTTTTTTTTCCTTTTTTTTGTACCAGAGAGGCATTTTACTTGTATAGAGTTTCTCTCAAGATGAAACTACATAAATTGTGACTTATTGTGAAACCTAAATAAAGCTTAGGCGTTCAAACTGATGGTGGCGTTCTGCTACATGGCCATTGCTCAGGACTCACATTATGGCGAGAACACAGACACAACTGGACACATTTTAGTCTTGACTTAGCACTATCAGACAATAGTAGACTTTCCAACAATTGACGAATTTCTGGATGGAAAGTGATGAAATGTTCAAAGAAAATGTTTTGTTTGGTATAAATATCTTTGCATTTTGAAAAGCATCGCACGACTAAATACTGACTTGCATTAGGATTTGCAAGAACTGTACACTGCTCGCAGTGGTACAGCCAGTAGTGATTAAATGGTCATGGAGGATTATATTGTAAAATTTTCTCAATACCACTGTACGTGTATGGGTGGGTAAGTGAGTCAATACCACTGTATGTGTATGGATGGGCGGACGGGTTAATACCGCTGTATGTGTATGAGTGAGAGGGTGGGTCAATACCACTGTATGTGTATGGGTGGGTTAATACCCCTGTATGTGTATGGGTGGGCGGGTGTGTTAATACCACTGTATGTGTATGGGTGGGCAGGTGGGACAATACTACTGAATGTGTATGGGTGGGCGGGTGGGACAATACTACTGAACATGTATGGGTAGGCGGGTGGGTCAATACCACTGTACCAGATTCAGCTGGGCAGTCACAAAATCATTTACATTGACATGTAAATGATTGAATACAAAAATATTCAAATCTCAATTGTTTGTCATCCAACTTCATTCAATTTTGCTTTTTTGGATGGCAAATTTCATTTGCTAAAAAAAGGTATTCTTGTATTTTGTTTTGTATTCCTTACCTTTCAAAAGTTATTAAGGATCAAACATTATATAAAAAAGAGAAAATATAATAGATATATATTAGAAAGTAGTTATAGTAATCTATTTTTTAATAATATTTTTTTAAATAAGCTAAAAATTCCCAACGTTCTTTCAATTAAGGACTTTGGATTTTAAGTGTTAATTTTGACAACAAAAATGTATTATTGATTATTATTGTCTATAAATTACAAAATGTTTTCTCATAATATGCATATATGTAGATATTATGCAAATCAGAGAAGATATTAATTTGAAACAAAAAATCAACAGATTTTGAGTAGTAAATAATTTTGACACCATCTCATTATAACTTTTAAAAATAATTTTAACCCAAGTGCCAATCTAGGCAAAAGTTGGGATTACGTTTTCAATGATTGATTTTTTCAAACATTTTGAATGTAAGGCTCTTGACAAACCTGGACAGCATCAGTAGCACACTTATTGGCAACATCGGCGGCAAGGCATTTGGCAATGGAGGCGAAGTAGGTGTTCCTGCGCCCTTGGTCAACCTCCCAGGCACTGCGCCACCATGCCAAACGGGCTGCCTCCACTCCCACAGCCATATCTGCCAGCATAAAGGACACAGCCTGCAACATGTCAGAATATGTTTTCAAATGGATTTTGTTTGAATGGAACTTGTTAATTTGTTATTATTTGTTACCAAGAATTACAATTTGGTTTTGTGAAATTGAAACCAAACTTAGCTCTTTTAGTTTTTGATGCAGATCAGAATGACTAGTACCACATCAAACTAGAACTAAATAAGATTTAGTTAACCCTACAACTGGCCAGTATTCCTACCTGGACTGGCCATCCTTTTTGGCAAAATGTAGGCGTAAGACAAAACGTAGGCGTATGAATAAACATCTCTAAAATCTATAAATGTTGTCCAAATTTTATAATTTTTATTTCATTTTACTTAGAAAATGTCACTTATTATTGTAAAACATAAGAAATGTGTAAATAAATATTTTAAAAATATTATATACATACATTGTGTATAAAAAAACTAAAACTATTTTTCAGATATTCCGTCCTACAGACAAACAGAGTAAACAAAAAATCCAAAATATACAAAATGTTCCAAATTTTATACTTATTCCAAAAATATATAGTTTTATTACCATTTTTTTAGTTTTGAGTGTTGTAACACTTGTTATCTCTACGCGCCCTGTATGTACTACATATACTGCTGCAGTTGTCGTAACATACTTGTCAAAGAGAATCAAAATAAAATTATTAAAAAGATGTTATAAACTAACGAATTATATATTATATGAAAGATAAAGTGTACTTTCTATAAATATCAATATTAACACCCACAACTATTTTATATGTTTAAAATATCGAAATAATGACGACTGTCTTTTTCGCCCGATATCAGGTGTTGGCCAGGGATTGGGTTAATATAAATCAATTTTACAACAAAGGACCAGATTTTAATACAAACAGCGATAAAAATTAATGCTGATCAATAGAAACCATACTTTAACGCCATTTACTTTAAAAATATGTATTTTGGTTTGATTTATGTATTCACAATAGAATTATCTCAGTATACAGGGTTCCATAATTCATGGACAGAATTACAGATCATTTTTTTACCTTGTAAAAACACCTAGAGCTTCTCTGCAGTTATGAAAGGAGAAAACTTTCTTGAAAAAATTAAAAAAGCATAATTTGGTTTGGATTGTATATTTCGAAAGCTGATTGGCTGCAATTGTTAAATTGTTCATATCACTATAATGTTGGAAATAACTCATTTTGTTAGGATAGGACTAGTTTAAAGATTGATAAGTTAGTTTTGATTTGTAAGGTTAGATATGTTAAATTCAGTTATGTTAGTTTTGGATAGGTTTAGAGGTTAAGCTGTTTTTTTTTCAATTAGTTTTGGCTAACACAACTTAATAAAACATAACTAAATAAAATCTAACATTATCCTATCCAGACCTAAATTAACAATACTAAATCTAGGCCTATCCTATAAAAACATAACCTTTCTCAAACACATTTCCAGCGCTAACACGCTTAAGACAATTCTGCAAAAAAAAATTCAGTTCTTCCTCATTTTGTAATTTTCCAGCTTTTCCACCGATAAAACTGAAGATATCTGGTATGAAAAAAAAAACATTTGAGCCAAAAAATCAACAAAGCCCCTTTTCTATATAAATACCAAATCTACATAAGCATCCATTTGTTGGTGTAGATTCTGTTTTAGACATACTTCATTTTACATATGTAAATATGTGTACTGATTATAAAACAGCCCATACCATGAACAAAATGTAACCCACCTGATGTCCAGCAATGGGGATGCCAAAAGCCTTCCTCTCCAGGGAATACTTGAGAGCCTCGTCCAACGCCCTCTGAGCCAGGCCGACTGCACCAGCTGCCACCTGCGATCACAAATGTTTCATCCTGGTATATTCCATTTTGATATAACACACTGATATAATGTTACAAATTAAGAGAAAAGTAAAGGATGTTATGAATATACATGCCTTATATGGCTGATTACTACCAACAACTATCCTTAACAGGGGGACAGCAGTTCATTTGAGGTTGGTACTATGGTCTGGGTTGGACAGACCCATCTTGTGTTGTGTTCCGCTCTTTTTTATTCCGTATAAGTGGAAATATCTAGTGATTTTGTCAACGTCACCTATATTTCTATCATTTAATGGACAAGGTACCCAGGTACGGCTAATTTACTGTATTGACTAATCGTAGATCTTACTTATTAAAATCAGTGTTTGAGGGCTGGAACTAGTACAGCTTTGCAACCATAGACACTATTTCGTTATCAGCGCAGGTAGTGCGCGCCGCTGCCAACGTCAGGTTACTGAATTGACCTTGTCTTATTCTCTGGTCACTGAACAGCGTTACTGCACGCCCACGCTATCTGTTGATCTTGATAGCAGTGAACTTGGCCCGCCTAATTCTGTTGCGACGCACGACCCTGGTAACATTGAAGTATTGTTGTTGCCTTTATTACTTAGAAGTGATCTACTAGGCCACTAAAATATATTCACAGTATTACTGGTCACTTTATTTATTATTTCTTTATTTAACTATTACATTGTGAGTACAATGTCTTTTACTTTGGAAGCATCAAAAACTGGTAAAGACTGCATTATATTCAACAAATACAAATATCGGGAGTCTTACCCTTTAAAAAATGGGGACATCGTCTGGCGCTGTCTAGGCAGAACATGTAAAGCCTCAATCAAAACCAGCAGTGACAAATGTACTATATTTTCTTCTAACGATGCACACTCTGGACCTCACCCGGTCACCTTGAGAGCCCTCACGCCTACTCAGACTCAACGGGGACGAGATAATACAGCTGCTGCTCCGAGGGACTCCCCAACACCCCCACCCCAACCAAAACCTCACACATCTTCAAGTACACCTATTACAACTCGTAGTACGGTGGCTACCTCTCAACTAATGGACTCTCATACATTACCACTAGAACATAATATCTCGGTATTTGAGAGTATGGCAGCTGAAAATGTCTACCTAAAAAATGAGCTTGAACAAGTGCAAGAACAGCTTAGATGCGTCCTGGACCACACGGTGGAGAATGATGCTCGTCTTTTACAGTATACGAATGAGATCTTCTCTTCGGGAACACCATGTAATCTTCCTGTGCTGAGCGAGCCTGAACGTCGAACAACTGTTGATTGCGCTACACAATGCAATCTGGACTCAGGGGTTGATCAGCAGCTAGTTGATTGCCTAAGAACAACGGTTCAAGTGCTGGAGGCTGAAGTGGATTGTCTCAGGGCGGAAGCTGACTCTTACCAGTGGACTCTTGTCTCCAAGAAAAAAGAAAATAAAATAAACAGTAAAATGACATCCTATAATAAGTTCAACAGACTAGCGATATCTGAAGATATAAGCAAGGACGATAATCGGAAGATAGTATGCACAGAAGATCCAGAGATAGTCTACAATAATTTGGAACGGTTGGTGAGGGATCGTCTTGGGACTGGAAAGGTGGTTCTATCGACTATCCCAACACGACACGATTTACCTGCTCATCACCCAATCCATAGAGAGGTTGCTCGCATGAATAGTTTCATTCACAGAATCGCACACACTTCTCATAACACAGACATATTGGATGTTAACTCTATTCCGAGAAGCCTGTTTACGCAGCATGGTATGCACCTGAGGATGCCCGGAAAAAAGATGTTGGCTAAGAAGTTACTAAAATGTCTCATTAAATTAAGCTCAGGCATAAATAATCCAGCCGATACTATCTCATCTGGCTCCACTCTATCGGCACCACCTACACCATCTGTCAACGTCGCCTCCCCTGTGATCGTGGAACCGAGGCACTACCGTACGAGACCTACGCCGAGGCGCTGAGAGGACCACTTCCAATACCCAATTATGACGTAGGCAGCAGCAAACAACAACATTTTTTAGGGACAACAAGCTTGAATCTGGACCCGCGACACCTGGGTCGAGTCATGACTTAAACCCTTCAATTACAGTAATTCATCAAAATGCCCAAATAGCTTCGAATAAGGTCGATGAGTTAAACCTCTTTTGTAATGAGCTCAATCCGGACGTTCTGATTATTACTGAACACGGATTTCGTACTGACACTGTCAAAATGTTTCATTTGCAAAACTTAACTCTAGCACAATCGTTTTCTAGAGATGCACACAAGGGAGGAGGAGTGGCAATATTTACAAAACACAAAACGCATTTCGAACCGCATATTATCTCCAACAGTGTTGAACTCCATTTTGAGGCGGTGGGTATAAAAATTTCACCAAATTCAAATGAATCTTTTATTATCATTGGCCTATACAGATCCCCAAATGGAGATATTAATGTCTTTTTTAACTCTTTCGAATTTCTACTTATTTCTTTAAAAAGAAAGAAACCTAAATTCATTATCTTAGGGGATTTTAATATAAATGTCTTGGACCAATTTCACCCTCATACCCAGCGGTTCCGTGACATTCTGAACTCTTTCGGCCTCCTGTGGTCTGTGAACTCCCCCACTAGAGTGGCCGCGACATCGGTTTCGGCTATCGACAACGTTATCACTGACATGCAGGGCACTACTGTTTCGGTTCTCGAGACCGCTCTCTCTGATCACTTTGCGCAGGTGGCGATGGTCAGGGGGCGCATGCCGGACACTGAACCCTCTAATTGTCTAAGTAAACGAGACACTTGCCCTGTAAATTTAAGAAACCTGAATTCTGCTCTGCAGAAAGAGAACTGGTATTTTTTAGAAGATTACAATGGGCCTTGTACAAGTTTCAGCGCTTTTTCGGAGAGGTTAATATTCTATCTTGATATTTATTGTCCATTTAAAAGAATAAAAAAACAGCATAAGAATAAAAAACCAACCTGGATAACTAAAGGAATTCTTGTGTCGAGGCAGAAACTAAAGTTTTATTATTCTAATTCTATCTTCAGAAACACAAACAAAGAACGTTTTAAATTATTTTTCAAAAATTACAAACGTATATATAAGAAAGTCATTAGAGCTGCGAAAGCCTATGACATAGAGAGTGCTCTAAGACGGTCGGATAACCTTTCAAAGACTGCTTGGAGCATCATAAACTCCACTAGATCACAAGGATGCAATGCATCTAAGCAAATTCAATTAAAAATCAATGACAACATTGTGAATGACCCACTAGCTGTGGCTAGAGAGTTCAACCTTTTTTTCTCTTTAGTTGGTAATTCCAACGTAGACTCGCATCCCCGAAGTGTTGAAACTAATTTTCATGGTGGTACCGGCGGCTGCACCACACAGGGACCGCCTGGTGGTGTTGGTGCTCGGGATCCTGGGGGTAGGGAGCCTTTCTATAATTGTGGGTTCCCAGGGAGTCCGGCGTCGTCCATGGCTTTGTCACCTGTCACACCGGAGGAGGTGGTTCGCGTGGTACGTGATCTTAGACTCACTAGGTCGTGTGATGAAAGTGGTTTGTCTGTTTGGCTATTAAAAACATTTATCAGTCAAGTGAGTGGGCCGCTTAGCAAACTGGTAAATATGTCGTTTGATCAGGGTTTATACCCAGCCGAATTAAAGAAATCTAAAATTACTCCGATTTTCAAAAAGAACGACCCACTCCTGGTTGAAAATTATCGTCCGATTTCTATCTTGCCTACACTCAGTAAAATTTACGAGAAGCTCTTCCTCAGCAGACTTATGACTTTTTTCAATTCTTTTAACTTGTTATGTTCTCAGCAATTCGGGTTTCGGAAAAATAAGTCCACCATCGACGCAGTGACCTCACTGGTGGAGTCGATTGTCGAGGGCTTAGAGGGTGGAGAGCGGGTACTTAGCGTGTTTCTCGATCTCTCGAAGGCCTTCGACTGTGTCGATCATGCCACTCTATTGCGCGTATTGGAGACGGGTGGGGTCCGTGGACTCCCACTCAAGTGGCTGGAGTCATACCTCACCGGTCGCAGTCAGCGTGTTCAGATTGCAAACAGCCTCTCGCGATCTATCAGTGTGGGCCGAGGGGTCCCACAGGGCTCTATCCTTGGCCCAGCATTGTTTATAATCTACGTAAATAATTTAAGTTTCTCACTGCAAGCACATAACATTATTCAGTACGCTGATGATACGACAATCTGTATAAAAAATAAATCGGTAAAGGAACTTGAAATCAACACATATATTCACTTAAATTCGTGCATTCAATTTTTCGAACAATTAAATCTACAAACAAACAGCACTAAGTCAAATTTTGTCTACTTATGTCTAAGACAACTTGGTGATGACACGCCACTGTCCGTTATGGCAGATGACACTCTTTTGAAAGATGTGGATTGTACTAGTTTCTTGGGGATGCAAGTTGATAGAGGTTTGACCTGGGACAATCATGTCAACAGTGTCTGCTCCAGGGTGTCGACGGGTATCTATGTCCTGCGATCCCTTGCTCAGTTCTGCTCATTGGGAATTCTAAAAATGACTTACTTTGGTATAATTTACCCACATCTGTCCTACGGAATACGTCTGTGGGGGAGCTGTGCAGATTCTAGATTTTCAAGAGTGTTTCGACTGCAAAAGAGAGCGGTCAGAGTTCTCGCGAATTTGAGGCACAGAGAGTCGTGTAGGGATGCGTTTAGGGAGCTCGGTCTTTTAACTTTACCCTGCCTCTACTTACTTGAGGTGGCAGTTTACTGTCGTTTCAGTGGCAATCTCACCCAAGGTGTAGATATCCACGACTACAATACTAGGGGTAGGGACACATATCGCCAGCAACAACATAGAACATCCGCCTTCAATAACCTGCCGTCACAGGTTGGCGTCAAGGTGTTAAACCGACTCCCAAACAGCTTAGTAGTTGTGGCCGATAAAGCCACGTTTAAGAGAAAACTCAAGCAGCTATTGATCTCGAGATCGTTCTACTCGGTGGGGGAGTTCATGGCCCACCGTTTTACGGAAGGGCCGCAATAACCAAAATCTTTTTCTTTTTATCACACTGGCTTCGACCCAGGTAGTCGCATTATTTTATGTTACAGTTGCCATTTTCATTAATTATTCAGTTTCTTGATATATATATTACTATTATTATCACTGTAACCTTTTATAGATGACGTTTGTAACACAATGTGTATTGTTTTATTACAATAAAGAAATTATTATTATTATTATTATTATTATTTATTTCATATACAATTAGGAATTGATAGTTTTTATCAGTATAATTTCTCTCCTTCCAAAAAAATTCCCTGTACTCCTTTCTCTTCCCATTGAGTTGATAATTTCTTAAAAATTACTTAATTCTTATAATAAGTTCTACATAGTTTTGTCTCTTTTCAATTGATCCATCTCGACTGATAATGTAAAATGTAAATATTTTCAAGAGAATTACTTAAATTTTTCTAAGTTGACAAAATAACACGCTCCCTCCAAAGATACATTAGACAATGCCTTAGTTTTTTCCTGTAAACAGGCTTTTCAAAGTATTATTTTAATTAAAGTATGGCAGCTTTATACATATTATAAGTTTATAAATATTAACTACAACTTCTACTTCTCAGCAAATAAATAAGCGGTTAAAAACTGGCTTGTGCGCGAGGAACCAATTCATCCCTTGCAATTATATTTGGGGGGCGGTAGCAAAACCATCTTGGTCAGTAGCAGGCCATCAGTAACAGCTAATCATCATAGAACACTGAGGGTAAAATAACCACCAGATTATATTTCTAGGCTTGTGCATAACAGTCCCACGGTTTTTTCACAAGTTCACTTAGACCAAAACATATATCTAGATAATTATAGTAAAAATATTTATTGGAAAAATGTTAACATCTTGAAATTTTGCAACATTTTATTATTATTTTTTTTTTATTTCTTCTCTTAACCGATTTGAGCTCTTTGCTTGACCTGCCATGCCCCCCCCCCCCAGTGTGGGGGCTGCAGGAGTATAATCTACGCCACTGTTTTAATGTATGTGTGTTTTGATGATTGTTCTGATGTAGAAGTTTCTGTCAGAATTATTAACTAAATTAGTTATGTTTCTTGAAGGGAACCATTAATTGAAAACATGATCTTTTGATTTGTTAAGTTAATGCTTGATAGTTTTAATAAGTTTCTGATCAATCATGATGAGGTCAGACAATACTGTTGAAGAATTTGTTGAGTATTTTCTTAAATTTGGCATAATTATAATTTTAGACTGGAATAGACTACTGTCCTGTTGTTTATAACTGTTGTTTTAAGTATCCATAAAAAAGCATTTAAGGAGAGAGTACATTTACATATTGTTTCTTAAAAATTTAAGTATATGGCTGATGTTTAAGCTAACTTACACTAAATATCACTTTGTTGGTAACAAATAGCACTTTATTACATGTAAACTACTCTAATTTTAATAACAGTACCCTATTATACTTCTTATCACTTATTTTCAGAATAAACTTTAAACACATACCTCCTTATGGAATTTATTGTTGTAAAACAAATATTCTCCTTACGAAAGTAAATTCCATATGGCTAGTAAGAGTATTAGTTTTTCTATGTAGTAAAACATATAAGTTGGTTCTTATATTAACAATGATTGCTTGAAAATAACGAATTTGAATGTCTTCGGAATGCTGATTTGGAACATAAAATTACATTGTGTTTGTACTTTATTTTTAACAACAAATATTAACACTTTTCAGTAAAAAATGCGATATACTTGTAAGAATTTTCAATATATTCTAAATTGATCGTTAAAATTATCAGTTTGCTATCTATTGTGTAATTTTAAGTCAAGGAAAAAGCCTTACACTTAATTACGTAGAGGAAGGATTAAAAGAAATGTTCCTTTTAGTATCTTCTGACACAGTATAATAACCACACGTAACCTGTGTTAATCGTGGTTTTTCAAAATTGATGAGCGCACTTGGATTATGACCATTGCATATCAGTTTAAATGTTTATATATAAGTTACTGTTCATTATCATACACAATTAATTTCTTAAAAGTGCTTAGTTTTTAATGCTTAGCAAAAAAGTTTATTTATGCTTATTTAAATATTGTAGAAAAAATTAACTTTTTTTTACTGGATTGTATTGTTTTTAATAAATCTATTAAATCATTTAGTCAATTCACAAGAAATAAAACTAAAATAATTAGTCTAAAAATTAATTTACTGGGAAAAAAAGAGTGAACACGATTTAGCTACCAACTATTTTGATTCAGTTACAAAACTAAACACTAACATAGATAGTTGTTCATTATATAAGAATTTTTTATAACAGAATTCAAAACATTCAGTTTTTCAAGTTCAATATTTATACACAGGCCAGTGTGTCAGTGAAGTTCACTGATGAATACATTTCCTGGTATCGTTAAAGAGGTCAAATGAACAGTGAACTTCGGTTAGCTAAGTGGGATGACTGATTACATTCTCTTCCTCTATTACACAACATTGACACACAAGCCAACACTCACCGGAGGTCGTGTCTTGTCAAACGTCTCCATGGCAATTTTGAAACCTTGACCTTCTACTCCAAGAACATTTTCTTTGGGAATCCTGACATCTTCAAAAGTGATGCCTCTGGTATCTGATGCTCGCTGGCCCATATTTATTTCCTGCAACAGAAAAGTGTGAAACGAACCATTGCAAAAAAATATTGCAGTAACCTTTTCATATGCTAAAAAACACACACATATATAGTTAAAAAACACTATTAGGCCATGAGAAACAATACTATTTCATTTTCTATGGGAAAGTTATACTGCTTATTTATAAGTATTGAGTTTCAGGGCTTGAATAGATATTAATAAAGTATGGCTGATTAAGTTTGATTTATTACGGTTACCTTATCTGATTACCTTTACTTCTAAACTCAGTTAGAAGGACATTAAGAAAAAGGCGGTACATCGTTGGAGCTTTAATATAACTACAAAAATCTTTGTACAAATGCTAAAAACTTTCTTTTAATTTCTCTCACAATACTACTGTTATTCTTTTAAGTTATAGAAAGGATAAATTATTTGTAATTTAGCTCCAGTTAATTAATATAGTCTTTTTCTGACTAATATAGGAGGATATAGTATCTAGGATTATTGCCTAGCTCCACCTGCAGCCTCGGCATTACTTTGATAAACTTTATCTTAATATATAAAATCCAAAAACGATGTACTGCCTCATCACTAACTCTCCGGAACCACTAAACATATTTTGATGAAATGTTGAGGGAAATTAACTTTTCTATCATTCAGACCTATTAAAAAAGGATTTCTCAAAATTCCATTCCTAAGGGGTAGAAACAGCCCACAACGTTTCATGAGTAAAATTGACGTTAATTTAAAAATTTATTTCAAACAGCTGATAAAACAAATCATAAACATGACCCAAAAGCTTCGCGAATTTGGTTTTATTTTGAAATGTATAATGTAATATCTACTAACTCTGAAATGATTGCACTACTTTGTATCCCTCTAAAGAAGTCTTTTCTCAACTGAAACCTGGTTATGGAGAAGAATGGCAGCAGACTGAGCAGGTTTAGAGAAAACCATGGAGGGAAGGGTAAAAGAGCATGGAGACCACCCCATAGCGAAGCAAGGGTACATCACATATTCCCAAACTTGTCTTTTGTCCCAGTTTAATTATTATATGACACATATTTTAAGCCCTTAACTTTGAATCAGTTTATTAAATAAGAACTGTTATTTAAAGATTCGATAATATTTCAATATTTAAAGAATCGTGTTTACCTTTCGGCCTGGAGTGATACCTGGAGTTTCTCTTTCCACAATGAACCCTGTGAAGGCCTTACTTGCTGGAGTCTTGGGGTCAGGGTCTGTGCGTGCCAGCAGAAAGTACCTGTATTGACATACCACCAATTCAAAAATGTAATGTAGTTTAGATTGCAATCAACTTAGTGGTAAAAATGCTTAAGTTTATCATTTCCTTAATTAAAAAAGATTTATAAATGTTCTTGCTCTTCCGTCTCTAAACCGCATAAATACACAAAACAATTTACATGTAACAGTCCAGCAAACATGTTAGCAGGATGCACAACCCAACAAAATTATATCTTGATACGTTTATTACAACATAGATTAGATACAGACCGTGTTGTGGTCCTGTCACCAAGCCCACAGCACCTAGACTCTGTTGCCTTTTACGCCCCGAGCCTAGCAACAGTGTCACAAGAGACCTTTCCCCCTAATGAGGGACAGGATCTCCCCGAGTGAGCACAAAACAATGTAGTTAGGCACGTAACACATCGTAGTTTGGTGCGTGACATTGTCAATTTGAGTTGTATTTTTAGGTTCTAAACGCAACAAGTGGTAGCTCATATATTTTTTTACAGTAATTCAGTTATTCTTATTTTGCACTAAATTTTCTACTAACTTTAATATTTTGGAATTGTTATACGTTAATAATATAATTTAATGTTTGAGAAAAGTTGAAAAATATTTTTAATTTTTACAAATGACACAAGTTTTAGGGAAAAAGTTTTGTCACATGAAAGTGCTGCGTTCACTGATTAGTTTGATATATAATAAGTAATACTTGAGTCTTATTTATATTTTCACAATTTTTTTAATAAATGCCCGCAAAACACTCAACAATATCATTTATAATAAAAATAGCTATCACCTAGAGGATTAATATATTTCAAACATTTTTATAGGGCAACAACTAATCTATCTATTTTGTTTTCTAATCTGCCGTGTCCCCCTACTAGGCTATTAAAAGGCCTATATAAGTTATTACACTTGACATGACGATTACTACGAGAAGCAGACAATACACTCACCAGTTTGCCACGCCGCCATTGGTGATCCACATCTTCTGGCCATTGACAATATATTCATCCCCTTTCTTGACAGCTCTTGTTTTTACACCATTAACATCTGAACCAGCTCCTGGCTCCGTCACACAGTATGCCTGTACAACGTAACAATCAATTTACTTTAAAATAAGAATAATAAATAATGTACAATGTAACAATCAATTTACTTTAAAATAAGAATAATAAATAATGTACAATGTAACAATCAATTTACTTCAAAATAAGAATAATAAATAATGTACAATGTAACAATCAATTTACTTTAAAATAAGAACAATATAATAACCAACGATCATAATTATTGAAATAATTATTAAAATGGTTAAATCTTAGACCGACATCGCCTAAAATTCAGGAGATGTTGCACACTGCAAGTATTTCATTTATTTTTTTATTTTATTTCATTTATTTGCCACAAAAATATTTCATAAAATACATAGGCACGTCAATTTGTACATTTATGTAAAGTTACTCTCAGTCCAGTTTCTATCGGTGAACTCCGAAACACTGTAAAAAGCATTCTCCAGGAGAAATCTGTGGATCTTATTTCGAAAGTGATTAAGATCTAAACACCGTATTGACAAAGGTAACTTATTCATTAATTTGCCAGCCATTACTACAGTGCTGTTACTTGTTCTTGAAAGTCTGTGGTGAGGTATATCAAGATTTCCAGCAAACCTGGTGTTATGACTATGGATAGTACTTCTAGTTGCCAGACCGAGCCCACTCTGTGAATTCTTTAGTAATAAGAGACTTTGATAAATAAAAAGTGAGTACAAAGTCATGATTCTTAGATTTTGAAAAAGAGGTTTACAGTGTGTTCTACTACTCATTCCGGCTATCACACGGATGGCTCTTTTTTGAACTAAGAATACAGTCTGTGAGTGGGGAGAGCCACCCCAAATCACCAGACCATAAGAGAGGTGAGATTGGAAAATTCCAAAGTAAGCTGATCTGACCCCTTCTTGTGATAAATCACGACACAGTCTTTTTAAGGCATAGATGCTCTTTGACAGCTGCCTACTTAACTTATTAGCGTGATTCTGCCAATTCATGGATGTATGTAGGGACATACCTAAAAAATTTGGAATTTCATCTTTAACTTGGTCTTGTGCAGTTCTAAGAGAAAAAATTGTATTGATTGTTTTATTTTCATTCAAAACAAGTTCATTTGCTGTCAGCCAATTTTTTACTGCCAGCAAGTTTACTTCAGCAGCCGCAAGGGCATCTTCACAATCATTATGCCTAGTGGTTAAGGTAGTGTCATCAGCATACAGTACTGTACTTGTAGGAATGTTAGCAGGTAGGTCATTTATCATGACAATAAAAAGCAGTGGTCCGAGAACGGATCCCTGCGGCACACCACTTGTTACTGGCCTTCTAGACGAGTCAACACCACTTAGAGATACATATTGTACTCTATTCTTAAGATAGGATTCGAAAAACTTAAGCTCTTTTCCTAATACATGGTAGTAAGACAGTTTATGTAAAAGAAGGTCATGTGATACACAATCAAACGCCTTGCTGAGGTCACAGAAAGTGACCACAGCAAAGTCCCTCTGTTCGAAAGCCTCCAAGATTCCTTCCACTAATTCAACCATTGCGTGAGTTGTTGATAGGCCCTTTCTGTATCCAAACTGTTTTGAATTTAGTAATTTTTGTTTTTCCATATGGCCTATCAACTGTCTGCCAATTATTATCTCAAGGATTTTTGAAAAAACAGGAACAATCGCAATGGGACGGTAGTTACTGACTTGGTCTTTCTTTCCTTTTTTAAAAAGTGGGTGCACCCTGGATATCTTGAGTGATTCCGGGAAAAGTCCTTGACTTAAACATTGGTTGTACAGATAGGTTAGAGGAATCAAATAACATTGAATGGTTTTCTTAACTAAGTTATTTGAGAGACCCAGGTGGTCTTTGCTATTTTTGGCACTCAGACCATTAACTGCACTTAACACATCACTCTCTGTAACAACACTAAAGATAAAGTCTTTTGAAATTTCAAAATTTAGTTTTGAGAGGAATTCTTCACTTGATTGTCCTGAGGCCTTTGGCAGATTATCGATAACCTTACTTGCTACATTTACAAAATAGTTATTGCATTCATCAGCTGTAAACCCTGGGTTTGTTTGAGACTTAAAACTATCACTATTTACAACGCTATTTACAATGTTCCAGATTGACTTTGTTTTATTTCCTGATGTATTTATGTACAACTCGTTTGCATCCTTTTTTGCTTTATGAATGCATTGCCTATAACATGCCTTGGCAGATCTGTATTGTTCTTTAGTCATTTCATTATCACTGGACTTGGCTAATTCATAAAGCAAGTCAAGCCTATTTTTTTTATTTCTGAGTTCAGAAGTGTACCAGGTACAATTTTCTGATTTTTTCTTAGGCCTATCTCTTTGCTTAATATTTTTTGTAGGGAAAGAGATATCATAAAAGTATACGATTGAATCGATAAAAGCTTTGAAATTTTCAGAAGCATTACTGTAAATTAGCACAGTTTCCCAAGTTTCTCTAATTAAGAGGTTCTTAAATACAGGTAAATTAGAGCCGTTGATTGGCCTACATGTAAGAAAGTTTGGCTTTTTATAGCTCTGTTTGTCTTTAGGAACATCATTTAGGCCTAGGTCTATATGAGCTAATTGACCAAGGTGGTCACTTATGTGTCTATTTACAACCTCGGCTTTTACTTTTTTAAGGCCTATAGGGACAATTATATTGTCCAAACACTTTTTTTCCCGAGTGGGTACGTCAATGGTATGTATAAAACCATACATGTCACATAAATTTTTAAAATCTATAACATTTTTGTCATTTGTTAAAAAATCTAAGTTAAAATCCCCACAAAGTATGGTTTGTTTTCCTAACCTATGTACAATACTAAGGACTTTGGTCATAGTTTCCAAAAATAAATTTACATCCCCATCGGGTACTCTATATACAACAATTAAAATTATCTTAAACCTACATATCTCTATAGAAGCCAGTTCACACGCTGATTCTATTGAAAGAGAGTTAATTGAAGTTATTACCTTAAAATCCATGTCACTTCTTAAATATACAGCTACACCACCATGGCTTAGCTGGTTACGTGTGAAATGTGATGCCAGTATAAGCGATTGACTTGGAGAGTAGAATGTGACTTCATCTTCTTCTAACCACGTTTCAGTGAGACATAGGCAATCAATATTTAGTTGATTCACAAGAAGTTCCAGCTGTGGTAACTTATTTCTTATACTCCGCACATTCTGGTGGAATAAGTTAATTTTACTGTTAGTCTTAGCTTCTTCAATGTTGGTGTCTTCATTGCGAAAGTTAAGTAGGCCCATAGGCTTATTCACTCTTAGGCTTACACCTTTTTTCAAACAGGTTACGGGACCATATTTGTACTGTCTTCTTCCTCTAAAAAATGACCAGTAGCACTAGGCCTATATCCATTGTTTCTAGGGAACTTGAACTGACTGACATAGACACCAGTGGGCCAGAAATCTGCTGTAAAAACCTTTCCCCATAAGGAGGCTGGGATGCCAACTTTAAAGGACCTATAGCCCGGGTACCTATTCTTTAATTGGGATACCTCATAGCTCCCTTTTTCACCACTATTTAAATAGTCCTTGAGGGTATCACAGTCAATATCTTCGCCAAGCCTAGAGACAAAAATAAATTTCTTCTTTTCAACTACATTTAGTTTCTTTTTACTAGATGCCGATCCTGTTATGTACTTTACCGCTTGTCCCCGGGCTGGTTGTTGACGTTCAACTCTTCTCTCATGTTGTTGTTTTTTGAGTTGTCCCCGAGTTTTTACAAGTTGGAAAGGTGCTTCAGAGTTTGTTTTATTGTTTTTAACTGCAGCAGGCCCACTAGGCTTAGACGAGTTGACTTCGTCAGACACTTCGGAACTAGGCCTAGGCCTAGTGAGGTTAGGGTACTTCATTTGGTTGGAAATATCAGTATTATTTGACAGATTGCTTTGAGGTAGAACTGATAGTGATTGTTCTTTCTCTGGCTTATTAGGCAAATTCACTTTTAGAAAATCTGAATATGATTTAGAGCTAACACTGCCACGACAAGAAAGCAGATCACTTATAACCTCAGCCTGATTATCTAGGGCTGATTTAAGTTCAACATTTTCGTTCTGTATTGTTTTTAGCTCTTTACTCATATGTTTATGGTTTTCAGAAAGATCGTAAATTTGATCCGTTAATAGTTTTAAATGCTCTCGAATTGAAAATCCGTCGTCACTGTGTTCAACATCGTTTGAACACGAGCTCGTGAAGTCATTACGAGCAGGCGCCGACAGACGACACTCGTCACAAATGTACACCGCTTTGCCATTTAGCTCTTTAAATAACTGATATTCTGCATCAGTGATGTTAATACACTTGCTATGAAACCATAACTTGCAGTTTCCGGCACATAGAAGGGCTTTACTAGTTTTCGGAACGTTTTTAATGCACGAACCACACTTAAACTGTTTGCTACCAGGCGCCATCTTGAATGAATGAATGAATTGCGAATATTGCGAATCGTATGTTGCCGATATCAACATGACTCATATAACTATTGAAAGAATTAAAGACATAATATTTGAAAATTTTACAATGACATACATATTGGCAGATTAACAGAGAGTCGGCAAAGTTTGGTTACATTCACATATTTTCGTTGTTGGACTCTATTAACTATTCTAATAAATATTTTTATACTCATAAATGCAAGACTATTTAGTTTGTAATAACTTTAAATTAAATTGAATTTAATTAATATCATTTGCTTTTTTGTTTGTTGAAAAAGGTCCTAAAGTAAATGAAAGTTTACATTATAAAAGGAAATAAACATATTCTATTCATAGGTATAATTTTTATTTATATAATCACTAATAAACGTAATAATCACTAATCACAGTGAATAAACGTATCTCCCCCATTAAAAATTATAATTACGATAGTTCTTCAGGAATAGAATTCTTTGACAATGACAACGACTGTGTCCACTCCGCCACCAGCAAGGGGTTTAACACATTCAGTGCTACGTGGCCGTAAAATTGGCCATACTGCCCCACTCACATTATTAAATCAGTCTTCGTCCAACCTTCGTCAGGTTCGCTTGTTAATAGGTCCCACACTTCTGTGGTATCCTACGAGTAGGAAGTGGTTTTCAAGTTTCCAGTTACAGTTAATTTTGGAGTTTCTATTACTGCTTTTAATTTTTTTTTTTTGATAAATTACGAATAAAGATAAGCAAAAAATATGTAGAATGTACTGCAAAGACGGAAAAATTAAAAATACTGTATTTGTTCTACAAATGCCTTGACCAACCTGAAGCATGTTTGTAGCATGCACAACAAAATTTTTGTTTGTGTTCTGTAGCATGTTTTGAAAAATTTATCTCAGATTAGACTAAATTTGAACAAATGTTAAAAATGGACCTAATAATAGTAGTTTTTAATCTTTTTAATTTTTTTTTCTTAATTTCTCATATTACTAACTAGTTTATTACAAAATAAAGTTGTGTAAAAAATCTTGGATATTAATTTTTTTGTAAAGTCGTTTACCAGGGACTGATGGCAGACTAAACGGCAATACATAAAAATTAAATTTTTTTAGCCTTCCACATATACAGACTACTTCTGACAGTCATAAATTGATGCTCAGATTCACACACAATCACAAAAATTAGTGTTTGAAAAAAAATTTCAGCCATTGGGGTAAGTTTTTATTTATATATGCAGCCACACTTGGTGAAAACGAAAAGACGGCCAAGCACTGAATGTGATAAAACATGTGAAAAATTAACAATCCCACCAAGTGTGAAACTGTCAGATTTTTCAATGTTACAACATTTGACTCACAGAAAATGTACGAGACAGATAGCTGAGATCTAAAATGTGAGACTCAAGCTTCATTAAATTCTACAACAGTCATCCTTTCCATTGGGAAAGTAAGTGTCATACTATGTTATAAACATAAATACGTCAGACCTCGTGTACCTAGCAAATGTTAATAAATTTACCTAAGTAGTTTTCAACAAACTTACTGCGAGTAGAGGTTCTTCTACAAGACGGCCAAGATATTTCTTCTGCTGAGCCTCAGTTCCTGCTACCAACACGGGTGTTTGCTGAAATTCAATATGAATACAATCAAACAACAACTATTAATAAGTATAAATTCAAACAATGACAATTAAAGTTATTAAAAGTTCTGAATATCTAAAGACTATATTATTTGCAACTAAAATTTCCCTAGAGCATTGTAGCATACAGCAAGTTGAAGAGAACAAAACTAAAATAAAAACATAACAAAAGAAAAATTCACTTAAAAAATTATTTCAATAAATCTTAAAATTAAAAAAATAAATTTATTATTTCATAACAACTGAAAAATTTTGAAAATAACTTGACAAACATAAAATAATACTTTGCCAAATTAATTAGTAAATTTATTGGAGCAAAACTTATGTTCAAAACATATAGCCTACGACAAATGTATCCCAATCATTAAAATTGTAATAACTTGGGATACAGATCAAATATAATAAACTAACTTGATTCAAAAATTGTCACAAAAAAATTGAAAACCACTAAGATTACTACAAGGCCATTGCATGAACAAATTTTAATAATCTTAAGTTGATTTTGTGCCATCATGAATTTTAACGTAAACATATTTTATACTTTCTCTAATTTAATATTTTGATATCCAAAGAAATGTGCACAGAATACTAATGGCAAGTATGAATACTTTAGTTATTACTGTTAGTTACATTAGTATTATGTTATTGAAACACCAAGCAAATTATTCATAGACCATTTTATTTCATCATTGCATTCATCACAGAAAACTTAGTAGAACCATTCCACCACTTGAAAATACTTACTAAATCCCAAATTATTGTTAGCAAATCAATAAATACACAAAAAAAAAAAAAAAAAAAGGAAGCTGGTATAATTATGTAGACCCATTATAAAGTTTTATTTTACCATTGAGATAAATGATGTGTATTTCTAATTGCTTTGTTTTGTTGGACATTTATTAGTTATAATTAAATCAAATCGTTTATTAAGCCAGTAAATATATATACACGCATTAGCCAAGTCATAGTAAATGCAACAAAACAATAATCAACTAAGACTACAACATGTGAAAAGATAATATTTAATTGGTCTACATTGTGATCAATTGTTTCCTCTGATGAATCTATAAAGTTATAATGGTTTTTAAAAGCAACATATTATAAAAATTTGTTCTCAAAGTGCATAGTAAATAAGAGAATCGTATTTAAATTTGAGATTTTGACTTTTTTGTAACTCCATTAATCTCCAGAGAATATTTTGTCCTTTAATTGAAATTTCCTGTAAAAGTGATAGTTGTAATCTAGGACTTATATAAAAGTAATTGGTGCCAGTCAATGTAACGGCACTGATTATTTTCAAGATATATGTCAAGTGTTTATTAAAAACAATGTCCAAAGGTCTTGAAACAGATTATGTTAGTGCTCAATTACTAATTTTAGAAATTCCATTAATAACAAAAAACACTGTTAGTAATTATAATTTTTACATAACCAACAATTATTACACAAAATGAAAAACTAAATTTTTGAAATTAATAAATCTAGATCATAGATGATTGCCTAATGAAATGTGAAGTTCTGTGCTTTTAACAGAATAATTAAAACCAATTTTTACTCAATAAGCATAAAAATAAAGTTTTCATCTTTTTCTATGCTTGAAAATGTTTATTCACTTGCTACAAATATAGCTGATATTAATCGATGTAGCAACTATCTGATATTTTTTGTTTATTGTTATCAAATTATGTTCAACATAATGCTCTATATAATTAATGTAGGAAATAAAACAAAACTGGTTCCAACTTTTTTTTAAAAAAGCCCTCCTCCACATAGCTCATTCATCAATTTCAATAAATTATCAGAGAGAAACCATTTTCGGATACCTTACACTATATATTGGAAGACAAAACTACTGTCGTAGAGGACTTGATATTTTAAAGATTCCAAGACCACAAACAAGTAAAAAAATTAAATAAAAATATTAATAATATATTACCTTTTAACAACACTTTTCTTCTATTTATTCGTACAATGCACATTTCAATTTCGTTGAAGTCATCATCAGGTACATGCAAGGTTACAAAAATAAACTATGAAAAAAATGGACTGTGAATTAGACATGTCTGACAGTGTATGTTTATTTATATATTATAACATTATTTTCAACCAGAAAGATATATGTATTGCTTAAATATACTCTACTTAGATATACTGTAGAACAAAAATTAAAAAAATTATTGTAATTTCAACACCCCATTTAAAAAATTGTTCCAACAAAATAATTTAGGATGTGCAGTTTTTACACATTTTACCATAAGATTTTAGGTTTACTATATTATCATAAATATCATATTTTATTTCAGTAAAATCTGTGCACTATTAGTAAGTTTTCTCTAAAAATTTTTAAATGTACTAAATCATTCTCAACTTCAGCTTTTTAAAGATTAATTTACTGAAACTCTTTTGTGTCAATTGTAACCAAAACCTATTTAATACAAGGGTTGTCCATAAATTAAGGTTTCCAATGCTTTTTCACAAAGTAAACAACAATTTACTAAAAAACTTATTAAGAATTCTGAAATCTTAGACTTCAATATATTTCAACATAGTCCACGTCACAATTAAAGATGGTCAAGAGGCTTTTGAGAGTTAATGCGTATTACTCAGTTGACGAATTTCTTACCACTGAGATAATGTCAATAATGTAAATACAATAAGGATTTAGAATAGGATCATTCTGTTAAATAATATTTTTGTCTACAGACAACTTTATATATTAAAAATTCCAATGTACATTGTGTACGAAAATTGGAAATTAACGTCTTATACCTTATAAAAACTCGCATCTGCGATACCCACTTAACGCACACCATGTGATACTTCAAAATATCTGTTACAATCTTGTCCACGATAGCGTTAAAGATGTCCTCTATTTGTTCAGCAATCTCTCCCACAGTCATACACCTATCCACAAGAAAAATTCCTCAAATGTTGTCACCATCTTGTCCAAAACTGGTGGACAACAACGGCCGGCCTTAAAGTACACGTTTTTACAGCCTTCTGCAAATGCCCTACATCGCTTCCACACACATTTTATGTCCATACCCTTCTCTCCACACATATTGGTCAACTGGCTATGGATTTCAATACGGAATAAACCCTTAAACCACAGATATGTAATCACATACACGGCATCTCACAGTTGGCGGAAGCGTGATTCCCAATTTCATTATTAACGTTTC
Organism: Stictocephala bisonia; assembly: GCA_035578905.1. Lineage (NCBI taxonomy): Eukaryota > Metazoa > Arthropoda > Insecta > Hemiptera > Membracidae > Stictocephala > Stictocephala bisonia. The sequence continues at coordinate 1,192,739 of JAQJVL010000267.1, forward strand.
CTATCGCAGAGAAGTGGCGATTGGCTAGAATAGTGCTGGGCAAAAATAGAAATATGGTGCTGTTGTCAGATTTATGCTAGCTTGCTCGGTTACAACGGGAATTAGTTGGAGACCTTAGTTTCGGACAACCATTGTAAGTTATAAAAAGTTATTAAGTTAGAGGAAAATATTTCAAATGTAATATAAATGTCATTCATTATATGCCGTATTTTTTTTACTTTTACATATTTTTTTTACATATTTTTTAATACTTTTACAAATCCATAAAAAATAATAAAATCAAATACATATATAAGGAATGATGGGGCATCAGCAAACTTACATGAAAAAACAAAAGCTCATTAACACAACACACAGGGAAATATATAAAGACACACAACATATAACATATATTTTTAGTACCACAAGTACTTTCATCATGTATGGAGAGAGTTTTTAACATAGTTTATTTGTAAAAAAGTTTCCTAATGGTGTGGACATGTGGTATATAGGACTATCTGATGTTGAGATTGAGTTGAAAAGAACCATTTCCAAATTTACGGTGTCAGCTACCTTCAGAATAAGGGTCTCCTCATGGCCCCTTCATATTCCAATACCTTTATAAGGAAACTAAAGAAGATTCTCATTCAAATGCAACCTGTCCAAACCGTTTGCTAACTCTGTATCATGTTAGTATTATGATCTACACAACTCTGAAACCAACCTTAAAACTTTTTTTCATAACCTACAAAAGTTTTACATTGAACAAATAGTCTTCCTTGATGTTGAAGTTGGTTCGGAGGACAGTGACCTTAGAACTGTTCACATTCAACCTACCAATAAATAACCTTAACTGTACCAGCTGTCCTGAACAATAAAAATAACTAAACACTCTCTATCTTATAGTTTATCCCAAGGTTAATCTCTAGTCTAAACTCTTGTCTATTGTATACATATATAATTCTTTATAACCTGACCTCAAATATAGCATTTTAAAGAAATCATCATTTGCAAACAATTTTTTCATAATTATTGAAATAAAAATACAATTTTCTCATTTTTTACCCATTTTGACTGTCCTGAAATCATCAACAAAAATATTGTACAACCCCTAATCAATTTTTTTCATACTGTATCTAAAAAAAATAATAATGCGTTAATTAAATCATGAAAGTTTCCATAGTATGCTTTAAAAAATTAAATGATATATTTGTAATGTTTTTGCAAATCATCTGGTTTAAAAATAGGCTGCAGATTTCATTATGTTCACTACGTAAATATTACTAACATATTAAACAAAATAAAAAACCATAATAAGTACATTTTATTGCAACGGTCAATATACACTCTCACAACAATTAGTAGTATAAATTTTATGTAAATGATCATATAAGAGTAATGAGTCAATCAGACAACATAAGTTATATGCCTATTACTAGGCCAACTAAAATAATATTAAACATAATGCAACGGAGGAAAAAAATGTATGTTGTCTATTTTCAAATGTAATAAACCACATTCTATTGTTTCCTTTCACGATTGCTAAATCCAGGAATTTAGTTCTTCTAGGAAATATTAACCACTTATTATCACAGATAATTAGAAGTTGACTGTGGCAGATTGCCGTGTCAACTGGGCACTTGTATGCACTTAAATTTATTGTAATAAACTGTTTTAATGACCTCCATAAGCAGAATATATTATATGCTCAACAAAACTTCTAGCATTTTTTCATTTCTGTAAAAGAATTAAAAACTTGTCTATAAAGAACAACACTTGATGTAATCCGCAGTAGATACCTATCAGTGTCTTGGGTGTTAGATAGACACAATTAGAGGAATTATTTGAGTGATTTTTTTCTGTTCATTTCCTATCACTACATTTCAGTTTTCTGTTAGTTCAGTATTATTCCTGATAGTGTCCACAACTCAGTAGAACACCTGATAAGAAATTGAATGTAATAAAGAGCATTTTATTGCTCCAATTTTGCCTCAATAAAGAAGTTAATCTTTTCTACTCGGAAACAATTGTTCACACGTTCTATTACGCCACTGTCGTTTGGTGTTTCTCGTGCCCTTACCTCATTAGTTATTGATAGTTATAAGCTTTGATGTGGTTTACAAACTGATTCTATAACTGCAATCATTGTCAAATGTAAAATTTATACATTTAAATATTGCATTCAATTAAACTTAAGATTTTCTAATACTTGATTAAGATTGAAACAATCTTTTCCACTGATGAACACAACTGTGGTCTAATAAGAAAGCTTCAGATAGCATTAAAGCAAAATACATTTAGAAATTATTGGAGAAGAAGAAATGCAAGCAAATAAACAGCAAACCATGCAAATACTGATTTCAGAAAATAAAGACTGATTTAGTTGCAAGCCGTTATGAAGGTTACAGACTGACAAGCAAAGACAGTAAGTAAAAAGGTTGGCAAATACAGAGTGGAAAAAAATATGGAAATGCTTTCACAACTTTTGTATGACTTCACTTGTAAAAGTGAAATCTTGTACATGATCATAGTTACAGAGAACATACTTTTTGACACTATTAGCGACATTTCATCTTTTCAGGGGGAATGGCCCACGAGGAATTGAACGAAAATCTTCAATGTAAGCCTAGGTCGAGTTTGGTAATAAATGAAAGGTCTATTCAAGAGAAGTTAATACCATCAAACCGGACTTCGAAAGATTTATACTTTCAAGAGTAGCGGCCATTTGAATTTGAAAGTAACTAATTTGAACAATATTATTTCTCTACTATTTAACGATTTTAAGTAAATTACTCTGATAAAAAAATTATACTTTATGGAACACAATTTCTAAAAAAATTAAATTATCAAATTATCTATTGAAAAAAAATAACGTGAAAGGGTTTCCATATTATTTGTCGACCCTGTAATTGAAGGTATTACCTAACCATTTCATGCATATTATTTATGGACCAACTAAATCAAAATTGAACAAATTAAATGTTCCTATTGCTTAACTCTGTCATTAAAATTATAAAACAAAATTATAAACTGTGCAAACCTACCCTCAAATTAAAGAAATGACACACAACAATGGCTCTTTTCCATTATACCACAGATAAAAAAAACTATCTGAAAGGAAATTGGATTAAATTTTATAAAACTCAGATATTATGATACTCAGATACAATACCAAAGAGTTGAAGGATGCAATCATTCACAAGCTAGCAAAGAGTTAATATCAGAATAGAAAAACAAACAAAATCTTTTTATAGAATGTCCCATCCACCTGTATCACATACTTATGGGTTTTACTTGTGGAGAAAGGACAGTTTAAAGTTCTTTATCGTCACAGGCCAAAAGCCAGTGTCAACTAGCCCTTCACAAAGTAGTTACGAATCTAACCCAGTGACCAATTAAACCCATGTGTGGGTAAGTATGGTACTTTCAAAACTTACTGGCAATGCATGTTTACATGTAACCTAACATCACGCCAAGTTACATGCTAATGTGCCTTAGATTAATTAAAAAAATTATTTTAATAATTAATTTTGCAAGCAAACTTGGCTTCACAAGTAAATGTAAAACAATCACATATTTCTAAAAAGTATAGTTTGCTTTGCAGTGTGAATGAATATTATGTTTTACAATTTGTTGAAAAAATACTAGTTTTTTAATAATATATGTTTTGAAGCTTGCGTTGATTTAACATGAAAATTGATAAGCTAATTTTCATAAACACATTGTCTTTCATAGATTATGATTTTGTTTTAATCTTACTCTTTTAAGAAAATTCATCTGAATGTGTTTGGAAAAGGGGCAAACTTTAAGCAAGCATCAATTACTTCCACTATGTAAACTGAAAGTAGTTAAGCGGTATATTTATATTCTGTCTTAGACAAAAGGTGACAGGTAAACGCCAGCAGTATAGGTAGCTCATTATTATTTCAAATTATTAGCTACAAATTAGGTTACAGTTTTGAAAACGAATTTTGGTAAACTTACGCCAAGACCACTGGCTTCGAGGGCCGTCATAATGCCTGTACACCCATAAGCAAGCTGCTCGGCCACCAGACAACCATCAAACACACCCAAGCCCATGCCACCTACAACCATCAACAACAATATTAAACCAATTTTGAAACTAGTAAAAACTTCCTCTCACTTCTAGTGTATAAAATTCTTAGTGAAATGTAAACTGATTCTAGTTTTAAGCACATGTTATTACAACCTTAGGAAAAAAAACACAGTGCTTAGAATTTGTATAGCTTTAATTCCCGTACGCACAAATTCTTGAATACTTTACAAGCAAATATACTATAAAGTCAAGCTGATTTAAAATTTAAATGTTTTAATATAGTAAATATATTCATTGCATAGATTGCAGAGTGATAATTTTTTTCTCTTATAATTATACTTTTAGTCAAGATAAAACGTGTTTATATGTTAAAGAAATTTGGTTTTTAAAACTGCGTAGTCTTTTTGATTTACTTAACAACATGGTTATCGGTTTGAAAAAAACCGATAAAACTACTAAAAAAATCAAGTAATTTTAAGTCATCCGTAAATTTAAGGACTAAACTTTATACACTAGAAATAATAGAAAATAACGGTTAACTTTAACAAAATGAACCAACAATTAACCCTTTAAGGAGTAGTGACGTCATGAAATCACTAGCCTAGAGGAGCAATATTTCGAGCACAAAAATTACGCTATGGAGTAAACAATTAAAACAACAATTTTTGTTTGTATTTTAACCAGTTTTATTGTAAGGAACTAAAAATGGCATGTTTTAATTTTAATAATTCAAAGAAAAAGCAATTAACAAACAATTAAAATATTTTGTTTGTATTATATATTTGAAAACAGGTATATACGCATAATGCTGAATTGCTTGTATGATGTGTCTTTATGCTATTTAGAATTTGTTGTAGAGTTGTAGCACCATTTTTGAAGTTTCAACTGTTGACTTTGAAGATTTCGTAGAGGGCGTGGGAAATGCCAGGCAGTTTAGGCATAGTGAATGTTTATCGTCGCTCAGTACACCTGCATGCGGCTTGGTCTTTATCTCTCTTGTTTGATAATGGCATTCAAAGGTTTAGTTTAAATTCCAAAATGCAATTTTTCTGTTGTTGTGAATTTGTACATTTGGAATGCATTCAACATAATGAAATCTAATAAATGAAAAGAATGTTTATTTGTGAATGTTTCATATACCATGACGTAGTATTTTCTTGTTACATATTTGAAAAATATTATGTCCATTCTCTCTATGGCACCCATGTCCTTACTAGAAAAGACTTAGGTTTTTATTATTATTTTTCCACTATTGGTTACTGATAACATAGTTGACTTGGCGAGAAGCCTGATATGCACATGCATGCAGTTGTGTTGAATGACTCCTCCCTAGGACAAAACCCTGCCCAGGTCTCAATTATGTGAATTGTCATCGAATTGACATCGTGAATGTCAATAATACTTCCTCCTTCCCAGAAATTTATTGCCTTGCTTCTGGAGAAGGTTATATGTGTTCTAGAGCAATACAAACATACATATGATGTTCCAGAACGTCACTACTCCTTTGAGCCTGTATTAGACATGATGTTCCAGAATTCCATACTCCTGAAAGGGTTAAAAAAACATTCAGGAGAATCCAGGAAAATGGGATTGAATTGGGTGAGAGAGGCTGAATGCGTTTCCATTTCAGTTACAAGCAAAGACATAAGACGAGACGAGGTTGGGCAAAACATAAATTCTTCAGTACTTACACCCAAAGAGGTACCATGAACAGCAAGTAGTATACCAGTGCAACCTCTTGCCATTTCTTCTACTAATAGACAGTCATTAAATACTCCAATAGAGTTCCCACCTGGTGACAAAGTCCAACTACCTCATAATAATTTTTTAAAAAACATGCGATTCAAACAATGAATTCAGATCAAAGACCATCAAAGAAATAGAGGATGTACTCAAGAAATATTGCAACACTGCTGAAACTGATGACACTGCCAATATAAAATGTTCCTGTAAGATGATTGTAACCTCGATCAATCTCTCTACGATTTCTGCCAAAACGAACAACCTACCCACCACCAACCATACGGAGCTGTGCTACGGCCCATATACCTCTCGTGTTGTATATACATCATGCACTAGAACAACGATGTCATTTACATTTTTTTTATTTTACACGACTATTTTAAATAATGCACATTATGAATTGATAAGTTTATTTAGACAGTTATCTAGTACTATGTGGCTCGCCGAGTCATGTAGTAGCATGCTAATTTGGTCACTTTCAAGAGGTATTAGGCCTAAGATTACTGTGAAAAGTAAGAAACGGAAAGAGAATAATGTCTTTATTAGGGGGAAAAAACGGATAAATTAATAATAAATTAAAAATATTTTGGAGCCTCTAGTCCTGTCTTTAATGTGTAAAATACCCAAGTTTGAAGCTTCATAATAATTTTTGTTAATAGTTATTTATTCATCTCTATGGACAAGGGAAGGGCCTTTGGTTCAAAGAAATTCATAATTATTATTGTTTTGTGTATTTTGTTTCCAATTCACAAAAGGAGTGCAGTTTTCCTTTAATGTTTCCTTCGTTAATTTAATAGACAATTTAAAAATTGTATTATGACCAATATGATTTAATTAAAAGCTTAATTTTGTTAGTAATAACTATGTAATTAAAGAATTGATTATTCTGAGGAAAATACGACTTTGAAAATCTGAATATTATCGTGTTGTATATTCCTGTTTTTGTATTTTTTCGTGTAAGTTTGCTGATATCCTATCTTTATAATTATAATCTTTATAATATAATGCTATCTTTGTTACCTCTGATCATACTTCAATTTTAAGATATTAGAAACAATTCTTAAATTAAAATATTCATAGATCTGTACTTTTAAAGAAAGTCCTTTGAAGTAAATTTGGATTATTAATTTAGGACAACAACTCAAAAAGAACAAACGGTGTAATTTACAATATAATACTTACCATTATCATAAATTATATATAAATTTATTTTTATTCTAAAACTGGCAAACATCTGCTTTTACGATTTCTATTTGAAAAAACATCATACATTTTCTCCAAACTCCCTCAACCTGACACAAAACTTACAGCAATATTGGTGACACCAACAGCAGACATTATACCACTGCACCCTCTCGCAATCTCCTCCACAATTAAACACCCGTCAAACACGCCCATGGATAGCCCACCTGGTAAGACAACACCTCCTTACACAGAACTGTTTGTACTAATAAATAAAATTAAATGAAGATAAACAATTACTTTTGTACAGCCATTAAAACAACCCAACCATACGATGTACAGAAATATTGACAGATCTCAACTTACTAAAAAACTCTCGTTGATCCATCACCTACAGCTGGCACAAAAATCATGTACGCGAGTTTAAAGGTGTTTTACTAAGAAACTAGGTGACCTATGAAAAATCCAGTCACACCATTGTTTCCCTCATTTAATTATACATTATGACAAATAAATTTTAAAATTTTTAATATTTTAAAATTTAATTTGTATTCTAGTTGAAAAAAAGTACCAGAATTTTCATTAGTTTTCAATGTGCTCAACTTTAAATTTTGATTACACAAAACTCAATATTGTATCACATTCAGATTTAAATATGTTTGCCAGAAAAGTTTTCTATAAGTTTTATACATTTCAGAATTTTAATTTTTAAAGAAAACAAGCTCTAATCATTTTCCTGAATCACCTTTTACTAGGTTCCTAGTGGTCATAAAATTAATTTCTTGTTCACCTTGTAATCTAAGGTGCCCGGTAAACTTCCTTAGACAAATTCCCTGACCTTTCTATGATTTGGTTCACAATTTTCCTGAATGTCAATAATTTACAATATACTGTTATTAATAAAAATAATAATTAATACAAAACTATTACGAGGGTCGTCCAGAAAGTAAAGAACGTTTTGGTATAAAAAATTAAAAACGAAAGATAACAACACAGAACATTATTTACATACTCACAGTAACCTAGCCTACTTCTCAATGAAGTTGCCTTGGTTGTCAAAGCATTTATTGTACCGAGGAATCAGTTTTTCAATGCCGGTGTTATACTCTTCAGCCGCCAAAGATATGAGCCAGGATGTCATTTCTTCTTTCAGTTCTTCATCGTTTCCAAACTGCTTCCCACCCAAGAATGTTTTCAGTTTGGGGAACAGATGGTAATCTGAAGGCGCGAGGTCCAGACTTTAGGGAGGGTGTCCAAAAATTTCTCACTTTAGACCTTGAAGTTCTTGCTGAGTTCGTACCGATGCATGGGGTCGAGCATTGTCGTGGATCAAAAACACATGCCAACGTCTTTTGTTCTGTATTGCACGTCTGAGTCTTTGAAGGGTTTCGCAATGGGCTTCTGAATTTATCGTTTCTCCCCTTGGCTAAAACTCGACATGGATTAAACCTTTGCGGTCCCAAAAAAGAGTTGCCATCAATTTGGCGGGATTTTCAATGGGCGCCGCCATTTTGAAAGTTTACAGAGCAAAGATGTGTGACCGCACAGGAATGAAACTCGGCTCACACTGACAGGACAGCCAGAGGTAACTGGCGTGCACGCAGTCGCGGTGGTGGGGGATCGGCGGTGCATGTGATGCACAATCGTTCTTTACTTTCTGGACGACCCTCGTACAATTATTATTTTTTTTAATACAGTACTTTATAAAATAATATATAGTTGAATTAAATAAAATATAATTAGATTGATTAAAAAGGTGGCATGACTGTTTAAGGTGGCTGCAATGTGAGAGCGCTCAAGAACAGAAAGATAAAGAAAAGCTAAAAAGATACTGAACTAAGAATAATAAACTCAAAACATTACAAGTTGTGAGACTCCATCTCGTTCAGAAAAGATTCCATGGTTCTTAGTGTAATCTGTTCAAGTTTATATGTTACACTTTTAGATTTGACATAATCAACTTCCTTTTACTGTTATAACAACTATGAATAGTTTTATGGATAATGCAATGCGCCTCTGAGTGTTCACTATGATTATTATGAAAACTGACTAAAAACTGGACATATCAACAATAACTTGAAATATAAATTGTCAAATAAATTCTCATTCTACTTTCATTTATATCCTTTAAAGTTCTCCTATTGTCGAAAGAGGGATTACCACGTGTACCGCATGGTTATACAACCTTTTTTGGCATAATAAGCTCTACCTTCCTGTCACTCAATATAGATCTTAAATTTATTTAACTGGATTTTGCTTCCAAGTATTTTATGTTATTCCAGTAATTTTATTTTTTAATGTTCTGAATTTTAAAAACTTAATTTAATCAAACATATATTCACTTTCTATATAATTTATTTACATAGTTTTTGTTCAGAAAAAATACTCTACAGGTTATCTCAAAATTGTAACTGTTCATTAGTGAAATACCAAAGTTCTAAATACCAAAAATAAAAAAAACCTGTTTTTACTCTATATTTTGCATCAGTCACTGTCTCAAAAACTAATTAGCTTAGAGTATTGAGATGTTTTTAATTCAATTATTCAGGTCAAAAGACTTCTGTATTGATTGAATTTGTCCCTTAATTTATATTTCTAAAATTCCCTTATTTAACATTGGGTATCAAATTCTGAAATATCTTTCGCGTTGCCCCAACTATGGAACATTTATGATACTCTTTTTATGTAATCTTTCATTTTTATTTTTACTTGTAGAATGAGCTACCGAAGTTTCTGCTTATTATCGTGAAATACCCTGTTTAAGTGTATTTTAACTTCTGTCATTGACTGATTATAAATGTAATAAAAGACTAAGAACTCTTAACCAACCGCATCCTGAGCAGTTTGTGACAGTTGAGTTGTGCAAGTTGCTCAACACCAGACTCATCACCAAGCAATGTTGCTGAGTATTCTGAGTACACTGTATAGGCCCCGAAAAGTCAGTTACCTATCGGCAGATACATGAACTAGTTTGGAAACACAACTTGTGGTTTCCTAGACAGTAATGTGGGAGTTTGAGGTTGTAAGAATTAGTACAACACAGACCTGTTTTATTTTAATTTCACTAATAAAAAGCTGAACTTATAGCATCACTTGAAGGAATATAATGGGATGAATAAAACTTATAGGCTATGAAGATGATAGAATGGAGAAGAAGTTAAAGGACTACTTTTGTCGAGAAACAGAATAAGTATTTTTATAGCATATTTAGGACATAAGCTAAACTTATTGCAAGACAAGTGAATAAAATAATGATGTAAGTTAAAATAATATTAATGTTATTATTAAAATAATTGGTAAAATACTAGGCTTAAAAAACTCTATTTCTTTGTTAAAATAAAATAGACTAAATAAATTTTACTACTACTACTACTACTACTACAAAAAAAAAAACTACTAAAATAGAAAAAAGGGACATGTGACCCCCAGCGTGACACCTATGTTTAAGGGGGACCATTTATAAACATGTCGACAGCCACAAAAACGTATAGTTTGTCCTATGAGTTGACTAAGCTACTACAGTAGAACCCCGTAAATCCTTATTAGGGGGACAGCCTGTTAAGATTCCTTTAAATTCAAACAATTCAAAATCTCTGTAACTAATCATTCAAAGCATTCCTACAACTCTCAGCACTGTTTAGCGCAGTCGTTATTTTTACTCATGTTGGGGCTAAGGTGAGTAAATGAGCCATAGGCAAGGCAACGGGTGTTGGTTGACCTTACATCGCTGCACCTATGGTAACTAGAACAAATGGTAGGTATCACGGCGAGGCTGCGCAGTAGACTATGGACGTCACACGGGTGGAATCAGCTGGTTTGATTATTCTATTAAATACTAGTAACTAAATCTTCCAATCAAATGGAAGCTTTATGGTAAATAGTAAGCAAGCTATTCACCACTTATTACCTTGAATTGTTACAAGAGGAATTAAAACGAGTTTTTGCATTTTTTGTTGTTCCTCCCAGTTGTTACTTCACCCATTTGACATCAATGAAGATGCATATGATACCTACCGCCTTCTTTTCTAGGTATGTATCATAGCTGTACTTGTCATTCATTCTCAAGCTCTCCTCCACTCTCAGATTGATGTTACTGATGCATAGACAGTGCCATTGTTTGAGTTTATACGATTACCAGCTGTACAGTTCATTTAAGTTTTCTTTCACTATACATGAACTGTATTTTTTTCCTGGTCATATTAATGTTAGATGCTCAAGGTAGATCGAGACTTATTACTTCATGATGATGTGGTATGATGCACGCTCGGCAATCCATCTCCACTGCATCTTTTCTGGGTTATAATTTAATAATTAGGCCTAGTTTTAATTTTAAAGCTAAAATATTGTTATAATAACAAATAAAAGCGAACACCCAAACTCATCCATTTTCAACACAAAAATGACGTAAAAATAATAAATAGTAGTATCTAAATGTTATAATTGAGAAAAATTAGTCTTCTGAAGTACTAGAAAGTGTAGTAGTTTTTTACAGCCAATTTTGGCAGCACCACATGGATACAGCTGAAAGCTTAGTAGTTCCATCTATAGCTGATATGTGGTAACACCATACTTATATAAAGTGGCTTGGAGCAGCATGTGGTGATTCGTTGCTTATGATCGGAAGTGAGTTACTGTATTATTTTAACATTACAATAATTTGTCAAGCTCGATGTTTGATTTGTTATTAACATAATTTTACTTTAAACAGTTGTTTAGTTTTTAATAGGCCTCTGCAATTAGTCTTGCATTGCAGACTAATAATGGTAGTCTGTTGTATGGTAATTACAATACAATGGTAATTAATTCTAATTAGAATATGGTACAATATTAATCCTAAATTATTCAATTTTCCGGCTGTACAATACACCATATGGTAAAAACGTGTTTTCAAGTTTTTGTCTTCTATTGGTTTGGATTTTCTAAAAGTTCAGATTGGCGAGGTTTGGATTTGCAGATTTTTACTTTACTAACTGAATTTACACTTTAAGCCTCAAGATCTATACATTATACTCACTAGACTGACTTTTAAGTTTTTTTAGTGTATTGGAAAACATAATAGTTTTTCTTTAACACGTTCGCTGCCAAACATAATAGTTTTTCTTTAATACGTCCACTGCGGCACACTGCCATACTAACAATGACTAGAGTGCTATAAAAAAAATTGTTTGTTTACATGTAAACTTTCCTTGTTTATGGCCTATTGTAGCAGGAAATATAGATTTGTGTTGTAATTAGCCTTCAAAGTTCTAAAAAATAGCCGTGACCGCCCGGGTGGTTACCCACCCCTGGGTGACGTCTTTTTTATTATTGTTGTACACTATGGAAATAGCATAAAACTTTGCACATAGTCAGATATTGTATATTGTACCACCGTACGTGTATGGGAGGGCGGGTGGGTTAGTTACACATAGAACGTTTGACCGAGAATGCACCTCCAAGATGCTAATGAGTTGTACCACCGTACGTGTATGGGAGGGCGGGTGGGTTAGTTACACATAGAACGTTTGACCGAGAATGCACCTCCAAGATGCTAATGAGTGGTTCAATGTTAACGGGTTTATCTTAAATAAAGAATAGCAGAACATTTAAAATAAACTCATTTGAAAACATAACAAATGTCTTGACTGCCTGGAGAAACAAATTCATAAACCACTATTACATACTAATAAAATAATCAAAATAACACAGCACGTAGTTAACTCATTTACATGAATAATAACCTAAAAACTTTATTTATGAATAGTTGTTAGTGAATAAACTACTAGATAGCAGTGCAAAACAATAAATTGCATTATGGCTGCCGTGGCAGTCACTGGCTTTGCGTTTGACTTGAACTGAAGTAACAGCAGATACTATGCTTCATTTAGAGCGATACTGGGGAGTTTGAGAGCTTTACCACTAGGTAGCAGCACATTACTGCAAAATATTTTTAGCGCTGCAAGCAATGTTTGTGACTATCCAGGCAGTCACGCACAATTTAAACTATGTTTGCTCTGACTGCCTTGATAGTCATACAAAGTCAACGTGTACTTTAAAAATTATAGGTTATATGTTATCAGAGCACAGCTATCATACTTGACGAAGACTTGTGGAACCAAATTCGTTTGAAAACTAACATATTTCAATTTGAAAACAAATAGTTTTCAAGTCCGTGTGTGGAGGTATAATCTCACCTAGATTTGACCAGTTTGGTAATTGATATACTTAGATCATGTTATTCACTATTCCTAGAACAATGGTAATAAGTAATCTATAAACTCACCGCAGTAATGAGGAATATGCCCGTTCATCAGCCCCAAGGCATGCGCTTTCTTCACTATTTCCCAGGGAAACTTTCCCGTTTTATCATGTTCAGCAGCAACAGGGATTATTTCTTCCTCTGTAAACTTACGAGCCAATTCTTGGAACTCTCTTTGAGTGTCATTCAACGCTGAAATTAAAATTAACATTTAGAAAATTTGCAAAATAGCAACAAAAGTATACAAAAATAAAGTTGAATAATCACTACCAAAACAACAAGTATAGTAATAAGTAATAATACGTATACAACAGAACAATTAAACAACAACTATGTCCAGCATTTCTAAGGAAATTCGTTGTACACTACAATAGTAGATGTTTCTACTTGGATTGACAGTTCTTTATATATTACATTTTACAGTAATAAATTGTTTTCTTATTTATATATATTATGGATAAAAATCCCTTACATTATCTAGATGAGTAATTTCCACTCCTTCATGAGAAAATCCATTTAAATGACTATAAGAATGCTGAATCCATCTAAATTACCCTTCCAAATACCTCATTGCACTTAACAACTCTCTAAAGTCCAGATATCTTGATACATAATTTTAGTAAGAGGCTTTTAAGTTTTATATATTACAACTTGACACAATACTTATTACTCTGAATAACTTGTTTTGTATTTTAAGTTTATTCATTTGTATTTTTAAAGAATTTCAGATCTCTTTAAATCTTCCATTTTTAGTTAAATCCCAATTGCATTCACAAATTACATACTTATTCAGAATAATTCTTGCTCTACATTCTGTTTACAAATATTTTACTGACTTTAAGTATTGGTGTCAGTCAAACTGTAAATTGATTGACTAATTAATTTCTACTGATAATCATGGCCTCACATATTCTGTTTTAAAACTAGTTTGCTAATTTTTAGTTGTGGTTTTATAATTTTATTTAGTTAATTGAATGAAAAACTAAGATAGAATTACCATTTGAGGAAACAGTTTTCCCAACCAACATTCACCAGTGTTTATTTAATATGTACATAATATAAATATATATATATATATATATATATGTATACATATGAAACATGATTTTTGAAAAACAATCAGAGGATTGCTTTGTTTTCAAACATTTGAATTAACAATTACAAATACATTAACAATAAAAGTTAATGTTACACAACACAAAATTATCACAATATAAGTACAAAATCTACAAATATTATAGTGATAATTGATCATACCCGACGGATTTACAAAAGAACCATAAAGGAATTATTTCTTTGTGAATGGTATGAGGATGGTAAACGTGGTTAACTAAATAAAATTTTTTTTTACCTTAGTATTGCCTGAAGATCTTGAATATGTTTCTTTACTCCAATGTACATTTCGCCGCTAGGTGCGGCATCTTCAAGGAGATATTGTTCTAAAATATTTATAATCACTAACACTATTTACATTATTTACACATGTTATAATTTTTATATTATTGTTTTGTTTAAAGAGTTGTCGCTTTCTCTTTTGCGCTGTTGCCAAATTGCCAAATATAAAAATTATAACATGTGTAAATAATGTAAATAGTGTTAGTGATTATAAATATTTTAGAACAATATCTCCTTGAAGATGCCGCACCTAGCGGCGAAATGTACATTGGAGTAAAGAAACATATTCAAGATCTTCAGGCAATACTAAGGTAAAAAAAAAATTTTATTTATAAAATCAGATCTTGAAACTGGGTTCATAAAAGGTTAACTAAAATCGATCACCATAATATTTATACATTTTGAATTTATATTGTAATACATTTCTGTTGTATGCCTTTCACCTGTATTTCTATCAACACCAAATTTACTGAATAAGAAACTTTTTTTTAATAAACAAACAAATTATATTCACATCAACTAATAATTAATCAAAGAATATTGATGAAAATGTTGGTTTGGGCCAAATTTCTTTATTTAGGTTATTAATTCTTGAACTTGCGTTTTTGAAACTTGAATACTCAAGTTTAGTATTGTTAGGATAGTGAACTTTCTTATCGCCCCTTCGACCCGACCTAGTGCTCTATAGCCTCTTCATTTCAGTAATTATCTCCTGGTTCAACTTCTCATCAGAATATAGCTTTTAACTCTAGATCCATATTTCAAGCAGGGTATCTTATTTACAAATGTGAATGTAATACAAAATTAGATTAAAATCATATTCAAACATTTAATATAAACACTTTACTTTCAATAGTGTTCGCGTCTAGATGTTATATACAATACTTATAGCATAAAACATTTTGTTCTTGATATGAAACAGCAACTTCAATAAAATTTAGAGATGATCGTGGCAAATATGTTAAATAAATTTGTAAATGACACCTCAACAAGAACATTAACACCTGTATCAGCATAGGTTTTAATATTTTGTTTATGTTGTGTCTAAATTTTACTTTTACTGAAAGTTAAGAAAAGGAAATTGGTATGTCACATTGGTATGTCACATTGTGATCTTTATACCAACTTAAATCCAATAACTACTGTGGTGTACTACTGCCAATGAAAGTTGAATAATGCTCTATTATCAGTAATACACCAATTTTTAACCCTTTTAAGGCTGACGGCCGTAATAGGCCCCCGCGGCAAAAATTACGATCGCGGCTAGCGGCCGTAATAGACCCCCGCGGTCAATACTGCGTTCCCGGCGGACGGCCGTAATGGGCACCCGTTACATTTTTTCACTTTACTGACGTGTTATTGGTCCAAATGCCATGTAACGTTGTAAGAATGATGTAAACATTATTGGCTTCATGGAAAATCAAATATAACATGCTTTGCTGAATGGATACATTTTTTTTAGCCTCAGTGTTTTGCTTCCTCATTTGTCAGCTGATATCTCATTGTTGTTTGTTGTCTGTTGTTTATGTGATTTGGTTAAGTCATAGTATTCGTTTTGTTACTGTGCTTTAGCAAATAATTGTTATATTGTGTGTTATATTTGTAATTTTGAATACAAATATGAGTAAAAGTAATCTGAACTGGTCGCCAACACACGAAAATACATTGATACAGAACGTTATTTTATGTAAATGTAAATGCCAACTTCTATGTAATGTGCCATATCTTCACTTTCAAAAAAGGTAGGCACTTCAAACTTGATATTCTAGCTATAAACTAAGTTTATTATATAAATATACATGTCATTTTGTTGTTCAACCATATTTTATATTTATTATGCTAGGCAAAAGTGGAAAAAAAAATATATATATATAATTTTTTTAACTTTATTTATTTATTTTATTTTTTGTTGACCAAATATATTGGTATATGATGTTTTTTTCTTAAAAGGCCATTTATTATGGAAGAAGGAAATATAAAATATATTAAGTTCATACAAAAAACAAATTTTTTATGAATTTTTAACTAAAAACATGCTCTGTGGCTAAAAAACCCTGCAGCCTTGACCAGACCTGTACCAATAAAAACACCAGCCTTTTTCCCACATGCTAAAAAATATGATCAGCCTTAAAAAGGTTAAATTTTTACAAAAATATGTCAAAATCTATATTTTCTTTCAGGTACTAATATAATAAGTAACAGAGTTGTACCTGAGCAAACAAACTAATTATACATTCATTTTATATTTATTCTTCATATTTATTTAATTGTACATAACTGAAAAAAAGTGGTAACAACTTTTCACCACTGATGAGAAGGAATATGAGCTTAATGAAACCTCAAGTTTCGAAACCATTGGTAGTTTCAACCATTAACGGATCACTAGGTAGTACCCAGGTAACCTTAAACCTTTTAATGCCAATTAATATGTTTCTAAAAATTCTATTATCACTGCTTTGTCTAAATCACTCACTTCTTAAATCTACAGTACATGTTATGTGCATAGTTCAACATAATTTCATCCATTCAATTCAAGCCCAATCATGCAGACATACATACTTTCCAAACATCTGGAGTTAATTAACATGATTTCTTTTATTAAGTATCCAACGGGAAGTGTTCTTAACCATTTTAGTACGGTATGTATTTCATTTTGGTTTTAGCTAATAAAGATTTGTTCCTATTTATTATTGTCAGCTCCACATAGTTTTTTTTAACAGTTCATAAATAATATCGACTGTTCATTACATTTGCTACATAGTTACATTATTTAAAGTACAAAATTTCAATAAAAACTGATTTAGGGTATATAAGTCCACAAGATTAAGAACACAATATATATTCTTACATGAACAATTCAGATTAACTACTTACCAAATGCTGTACCATTTGCAGGTATTTCCCCGGCACTTGAAAATCTACGAGCTCCTGACACAGATCCATTTCGAATAGCAGTATGAACAGCCTATAAAATAGAGAAAAATTAGATTTTTTTTTCAATTTTGCAGAATTTGGAGTTTAAACTTAACTGAGACAATGAATTAAAAGTTGCTATGTATTTTCCTTAGAAAAGCTGTCAATCTTGTTATAGGCCTATTTAATGTCTATTATAGTAATAAAACATGCTTGTATAAAATTAATAACACCTCCTTAACATATACATATACTCATTATAATGGATTTTGCTTAAAACAAAGTGCGCACTGTGTCAGACAATAGCTTGGGGTCGACACCCCTCACTGACAAAATACAGTAAACTATGAAATTTCAATCATTATTCAAAATGAGTATCAAATTAAACGTTTATACTTGTTATGAGTTTTGGTTAACTGTGTGGATTTGGCAGATGACACAGCCTATTAGTGGGCCTGCCATCTGCTGACCATTATTTGTACAGTGAAAGTACAATGCGGGCAGTAGGTGAATAAGTGGGTGGTGCAATTGGAATAATAGGTTGGAGGTAGTAAGTGTTGGTTGATACAAGATAGGATAAAAATGTGAATTAATAGCATAACACCCAACACTGTGTAAGTAGCTCGTTAAGCTATGCAAAATATTTCTTACAGCATAAAACTATACATTTATTAAAATATTAAAATAAAATCAAAAAACAAATTGAAATCTGGAGGTTATAATTAATGTTTTAACACTTTAGCTGCCGTGTCAGTCCAGTATGCCTGACAGCTCTTTGTCTCAGATAGATGCTGTGAGGCCACTTATGCCTGACGTTATCGTTCAGCAACCTTTTGGTTTTTTTTATCGTTACTCGACTGCTCTTAAAGAAACCAATTACACTTTATTGTACTGCATGTGTCATACTATTTACAGAGCAAATTTAGAAATTTTATTAGTAACAAAGTTTTTAATAAAACTTTAAATTTTGCAGGTTCTACTAGTAAGTTGTCAGAAGTATAGGCCCGACAGACTTATAATTTAGTGAATTTTGGTATTGAAATAGCGTAATACATATTTAATACTGGATTGCTTTCATCATGCATTTAGTGTAGCTAAACCAGGAAAACAAATTTACCTCGAAATGAATCAGGGCAATATGCCCGACAGAGTTTTTATGTGCCGTATAAATGCTACTAAAAAACTGTCGGGCCAATATTCCGACATATTTATATTCATATAATGGCTATGTATGTAGTATTTCTATACTCAGAAATGGTAGTTCAGTAAAATAATGCATCATTGTTTTAAAAATTTACAATTTAATTTAAAAATTTACGTAGAGCAAAATTACTCATATTAAGGATATTTATTTAGTTGAACTACATCCCAAGTCTTTTTCCTTAGGTTAAAACAATAAAGGCCTTAGTTTGGTCAAATTTTATAATGTCAAACTAAACTCAGTAGGCCTACTATTATGATATATATATATATATATATATATATATATATATATATATATATATATATATATATATTTATATTTTTCACAGTAAATATATTAAATAAAGATAACTAATAAATTGGTATTAATTTGAATAAACAATATCTTTAGCAAATAAGCATTATTATTCCAAAATAATGTTTCTTCCATTTCTATTTCAATCAAATTAGGTTTTATTCATACCATTTGCTTTATAATATGTTTTATATAAACTAAGATTATTTATTTATTACTTCGAACGGCAAAGCCACAATAAAATATAAGGGCTCTAATTATTTGTTGTACCTGTAACACCCTGCTCTGTCAAAAGTTTGACAAGCAATGACACACAAAGATAAACAAAACTACAAGTAAATAACTGTTCGGCAGTTCGGTAATCATGCACTTTCTTGCCACCTCTGGAAATACGGTTTCTTGTTGAAAAAGTGGTCAAATATGAGTTTATATCTCTTGAGGAGCTTGATTTCTTCTGCAGAAAACTCGTTTTTTACCGAAAAATCGAAAACTTGTTTTTTATCTGATAGTGAAAAAACAAACTTTTCTAAAAATCGTTAATTTTCGACAACCTTTTTTTACATCTTGTGTTCTTTTGTGCTGAACACAAATATATAACGGTTTTGTAGTAAAATTATTTTTTCAGCACGAAAAATGCATTTTTTATTGACATAACCAAACATAACCTAACTTATCCTAACTGTCTATTTTCTCAACAAATATTTGTAATTTGCGTTAAATTTGAGTGTTTGGCCTCCGTGACAGCCTGCCGGCCGTCACTCCAGCGGGAATATAGGTGAATTCAGTTTTTGTGATTAATAGTTGTTGTATAAAATGATCGAGTAATGGCTGCTAATCGCAATTAGCCGCGATAGTAGTTTTTCCATTATCTCGAGAAATAGTCGTAATATACCAAAATAGTTCTCCAATTAGTATTCAGCGTAAAAACACATCAAAATAAAAAAAGATGATTAAAATACCATTTAAATTAACGGAAATATGACAAAAATACTAAATTTCCATGGAATAAAAAGCATATCTCCTGAAAACACAGCTAAATCTAGACCCATTTCAAGCAGAATGTTCCAAATTTGTTTGGTGACAAGAAACTGCATAAATACCCGCAGTTTAAATGTTTTACTAGACAAATTTAGATCAGGGTGCAATGTAAAAGTTGTTTATCCAATAGTAGTTATTTATAGTAGAAACATTTAACTTATGAAAGGCTCAAAGTTACTCAATACCTCTGTACGTGTATGGGTGGGTGAGTGGGTACCACGGCCGGCGTGGTGGCTCAGTGGCTAAGGCTTCGGACTGCGGAGGGCAAGGTCCAAGGTTCGAATCCCCACTGAGCCAACGGTCGGTACTTCACTCGTTTAATAAAGTGGATTCAATATCACTGTACGTATATGGGTGGGCGGGTGGGTCAATACTACTGTACATCTTTGGGTGGGTGGGTGGGTAATACTACTGTACGCGTATGGGTGGGAGGGTGGGTCAATACCACTGTACGTGTATGGGTGGGCGGTTGTATTCAATACCACTGTGCGTAGATATGCACATGCTTAACTATTTAAATATTAAGAGATAATAATATTTTCATTAATTGAACTGCATATAATTAACGTATCATTAATTCCATGAGCAAATATACATCTAAAACATATTAAAAGTCAATTATGGGTAATAGCAATGTATTTCATCATTTTCAATAGATCAAATTATACTAATGAACATGTTCATTCCAGAAAAATAGGTCTATAAAACGATGACAAAACAAATATGGAAAGTTAGGCTGACCCCCTGATATTAGTGCTGGTGGTTAGCATATTGGATCAGGCCTAGTTCAATTTTCACATAGTTCACTTCTAACCTAAAATAAATATTAATACTTTCAAAGCAAATATGGCATGTTGCAATTAGCATACGAAAACATAATCTATACACTAGGACTATACTCTTATATTTTAAAACTTCATTAGCCTACAATATAAAATTAAATTTTGATCAAACATACCTTTCGGACTGCAGCCATAATTCAGATTCTGAATCGCTGAGAGGTAATGTCAAGTCATTCACCAATAACGAAAACAATTATATAATTGTACAAATCAAATTAGAGCTACACCTTTACGCAAGTTAAAACGAAACTGAAATGATTTCTTCTCTCCACGTCCACAGTAAAAAACACCTACTGTGATACGAGGATACAAGTGATACGACTGCCAATTGCCCAAGTGTAACACTGATGTGGTGTGCTGCTATTTGATTGGATAATTGAGATGAGATAGACTGTTATCGGTACTTCTTTTCCTGTCCCGACGTTCGATGTGACAGTGACAATTCAAATTCACTAATTATTCCTTGTACTTGTAACACCGCACTCAGTCCAAAGTTTGACAGGGGGAGGCGATGACACACAAAGATAAACGAAACTACAAGTAAATAACAATGGCAGTTCAAATATTTGACTAGACAAATTTAGTTCTAGGTGCAACGTAAAAGTTGTTTATCCAATATCAGTTATTTATAGTACAAACATGCAACTTATGAAAGGCGCCAAGTCTGATTTTATGCTTAACTAACTACAGTAAATAAAAATTAAGCGATTATGAAATTGTCATTAATTTAACTGCATATAAACTGATTTGTATACTGTATAAAAATGTTGGCTACCTTGTGAATAAACTATATCGAATTGAATAAATATTCAATGTTTATTCAATTCGATATCATATTGCAATCTACCTACATACAATGTAAATGAACACTATGTAAGAGGAGAAATAAATACTGACAGGAAATGAATTGCTGTTTGCTTAATAAGTTTATCAATAGGAGTGGGCACGAAGGTCTTATCAATGAAGTGTTACAAAGATCTATTTCAGTTAGACTTTGTTCTGAACAAACTGAGATAGGAATAATACAGTGCAATGTTGTTTTCTGGTGCAAGTTCACGGATTAAAAATATATTGTAAATTGTAGGAGCAAATGATGATTAAAAAGGACAAAGTTCGAAGATAGGCAGTGACATCGCTAAAAACTTTACCTTTGAGTATAAAGGGCTCTCAACAATTATTGGATTGTACGTCATAGATAATTTCCTAGATATTCATTACACAAAAACATAGTTATTTTTATTCTATCTACGCCAGTAGCATTTTGACTTTGTAAACATCCGTTGTTAAGAGACATCGATCGAACCAACCGAGGAAATTTCTAAGTGAACCTCTCGGGATTTGAACCCGTGAACAGGCATATGAAGCAGACGTGCTAACAACTAGGCTATTAAGAAGTCCATATCATATATAATGAAATCCTATCATATACCTTATTGTTATATATTAATTATTTTTCCTTTCACAAGGTGTCCCTAAAATAATTCCCAAAGGAATGTTTTAGGGTCAAAATAAGAGAAAAAGTTCCTATAAACACAGTTCCTAAAATGTGTTTTTTTCTTTCTATCGGTCTGTGAGTTTTAAAGATAATTTTGTAACTCAAGAACCACTAAAGTTACAGAGATTAAACTTGGTATAAATGATATTAAAATTATATTTAATACCTAGGGCATGCAACTTTTTAAATATGTTTCAATTTTAGAAAATAGTGTCCATTTTAATATTTTACCTGACTTTAAAAACTGAAGTCTGATTGGACATTTTCATTATAATAAAAGGTTGAAATACTTCAATAAAAATCCAAGGAGCCCTTGTTTGTTAAAATCCTATCATGAATAACTGAGAAACGTGTTCTAGGACACTGCACTAGAGACATTGTTGGAATGATTGTTGAAACTTGTTGCTTAGGTTAGGATATTTTAGATATACAAATACACTAGGGCTGTTTACCACTTATAACATATGTAGGCATAAAAAAGAAAATCACTGCAATAAATCATAACATTATATTATGAGACTTTGAAAATTTACATAATATGTTAATCTAATACAATATTGAAATCTGTATGACTAAAGAGTAATTCTAATTATGTAGACTGAAAAGTTTATAAAATTATGGTTGTTTTCTAACAACCTAAATAACCTACCATAAGCAACAATTTACAACAATGGATCTAGTAAGCAGTGTCCAGGTTGAAGAGTGGCATACATTTCATTGATAAAATGCATGTTTCTTTGTAATTCATGATAGGATTTTAACAAACTAGGGCTCGTTGGATTTGCAGTGAAATTTAACCTTTTTTTTATTGTTTAGTACATTTTCAATCAGACTGCAAGTTTTTGAGTAATTAATTGTCAGTAAAAATATTAACATGGCTGCCATTTTCTAAAATTGAAACATATTTTTAAATTGTTATGACCTGTTTAATGTACATAAAATTATTATCATTTACGCTAAGTTTAAGCTCTGTAGCTTGAGTGATTCTTGAGTTACAAAATTATCTTTAAAATACACAAACAGACAGATAACAAACAATTTTAGGACCTATGTTTATAGGAACTTTTTCTTATTTTGATCCAAGGAACCATATCCTTAAATTTGTAAATATATATTTTTTATTGCCAAAGTATACACGTATAAACTCGGATAAAATTTTATCAATGTTGAAATATTAGATATTGAGTATCAAATCTATTTCTACAAAAGAATTTTATGATAAATTCAGTACTTGATTGATAACTTTGAGAAATCGGTTTTATTTACTATTGCATTAAAAAATGCTTCCATATTTAGTAAGAAAATCGATTAATATTTTATTCTAACACTGAAATGCACATCATTGTTTGCTTTTGAAGCAGGCTTGCACACAAGGGACGTGCTAAAGCACCTCCCCTGGCGAGTTTTTTCTGCAAAATTAAAATGAAATTCCTTTGTAGAATACCGTACCACTGTCCACAATGTAAGAAGTTTGCAGCATGTTGTTCAGTTTTTAAGAAGTTGTAAGCTATAAGAGTAGCGTATACTAATATTCAACATCACTAGCGTGAGACAGGGACGATAGTTGCA
Source organism: Stictocephala bisonia (assembly GCA_035578905.1). Classification (NCBI taxonomy): domain Eukaryota; kingdom Metazoa; phylum Arthropoda; class Insecta; order Hemiptera; family Membracidae; genus Stictocephala; species Stictocephala bisonia. Next base: position 1,216,688 of record JAQJVL010000267.1, read on the forward strand.
GACTGCAGTGCGATGTGAGGAGATGGCAGCAAATAGTCAAGTGTGAGCCGAATACAACCCGAAAATATGCTATATACTACTTTTTGTATATAAATAAAACTCTGTTCTAATCACTATAAAAAACTTGAGTTTCATTACTGTATGTATACCTACTTTTACAACCTCCCCCCCACCAGATAGCACCCCTCGTGAGAAGTTCCTGTGTGCACCACTGTTATGAAGAATAGAATTAAAATCAAACTATTATCAGTACTAGAGTGAAAACTATTTTGTGATGACAATATTTATGAACAGTCCGGAGTTAGCACAAATCTTTAAATTTAAACTCAATTAAAACGCTAACAGTAGGAATTTTCATGAATCTATCTGCAAAGAATTTCCACTTATGCAACAATAGTGACAGCAATTTTGTAAAGTGTGATAGATTCATTTTCAACTTAAAAACCATGCATTGGAATCTCACGAGGAGTGTAGAGGATATGGGAGTTCCCACTACTTTGTTACTTCATTTAGGCCTACATTGATTAATACAATCCTTTCTGATTATATCATGATAGATTAAATGAAGTAGATATATTGTCGTTTGTCCATCCAACGTATTTGACTCTGCTTGCTCCATGTGCCAAACCCAATTGTTCCTGTTTACCTCTACCTTAGTCCTTTATTTCTCTTGTCATTGAAGAATGAATTATTATTAATTTGATGTTCATTCAATAATACTCTGAAATACTATTTTCAATAAGCATTTTGACCATTGAAGTTTTGGTGCCGTGTGTTGGGCCTATTAAAAAACAGCAAAATATTCAGACTCAGAAGAAGAAGACCTGATATTGAAGAAGACCAGGAATATATTCAATTGATTCTGATATATTATTATTTAGCCAAAAACGTAACTAAGGAAATTTTTGGATTCAGGAGGACACCTTTATGTCACATCAACCTAGGGGTTTAGAGTCATTGTTCCACTTTTTTTTAAAGAGCAGTAAGGCCTGCACTGGATTTAATGAAATCCATTTAGACAAAAAAAGTGTATGCCCCATTTTGTATGGTGATTGACCAACTGTGGTGGAGGCTATTGACTTCAAAATGACAAATCTATTTATGCTTATTTCATCATTCCTCACTTCACCCATTGCGTACATATATGGGTGAGTAAATTACCACTATGCTATTTCTACCTTCAGCTTTAGTCTCTCATTGCTCAAGTCTATGAATAGCAAATTGTTAATTTAGATATAGGTTTTTAATTAGCGTAATACATGTTTGTACATATACAGTACAAGTGAATGTCACACAACATAAATATATTACAATACAAGTACAAAATGCGCAAATATTATGGTGATCAATTTAGGTGAACCACGATCACCTTCCTCAGACCAGAGGGATTCACAAAAGAATGGAAAATGGTGTTCAACAACTCAATTTATAGGCCTATGATAACGTGACCCCACTGGCTGGAATCGTCAAAATAGCAGATACTGTGATATTATTGGTATATTGGAGAGATAGGACAATAGCAAACTTACCTTAGAAGACAAATTCACTAACACCAGATTAGAAGTAACATACCCAAAAAATTCACATAATCACACAAATTTTCAGTACCACTGGCATTTTCTTCAGGTGAGTTTAGAGACAGAGAGAGAGAGAGAGACTCATAAATTCAGGAGTCTCACTCTCTAAACTCACCTGAAGAAAGTGCCAGTGGCACTGAAAATTCGTGTGATTATGTGATTCTTTTGTGTATGTTACTACTACTCTGGTGTTAGTGAATTTGTCTTCTAAGGTAAGTTTGATGATGTCCTATCTCTCCAAAATACTAATTCCTGGCCTAGTGCCCTTTAACCTAACCTAAAATTGTGATATTATTGGCTAATTCCTATTGGCTGTTACTTATGTTCTTTTAATTTAGATACAATTGTAACTAAAATCAAAGAACAATTATTTTTTTAAATGAGTCATTTATCAGATTTATTTAAACCATTTTTATGTTATAGACCAAATTTGATAGCAACATAGTTCTGTTGATTTCTGGCCTTTTTTCTTAACTCATTCGATGCGGCCGGCCCCATATGGGGCCGTCAGAGCAGCGCGCGCAACGCTGCCGGCCCCAGGTGGGGACCGCGTGTAGTGCTTTGTCAATTCCCTTAGTGTGGTTCAGCCACTCGTTGTAGAAGGTTGGATCTCTGCCGCATTTTACAGTAACCCTAGTGCGACATTTTGGTTAGCTTCATTCGCGTTTCCGCGCAACAACTCGGATCTTTTAATGCTTGTGTTTTATTGCTTTAAGTTTTCGCTTTTAGTGTTATGTTATTGTGTAGGATTTGTGTTATTTGTTGTATATATTAGCCTTATTCTTTTTAAAATGGATAGTGCAGTGCCTAGTACTTCTCGAGAGAATGACAGCAGTGACAGTGATGGTTCTGTGGACAATATCCAGCAGGCTGTTGATGACAGTTCTACTGAATGTTCATCAATCAGTTCAGACATTGATGATGCCATTGTTATTGATTCTCCCACTTGGAGCATTTATACTACAGGTATGCGACCTATTCAATTTGTTAGAACAGACACTTTATTGGTACCTATTCCGGGGACTGGATCGCCATTGGACTTTTTTAACCTTCTCCTTGATGATGTTTTTCTAGAAAGAGTGTGTGTATTTACAAATGAATATGCATTCAATGTAGTGTACTGTAAACTTGACCTTACTCCTAAATCACGTATAAATGCCTGGAAAGACCTTACTATACCGGAGTTAAAAACATTTTTAGGAATTTTATTACACACAGGCACCATTCACATGAACAGAATCCAAGATTATTGGAAAACGGATTATTTGTTCAATCTGAAGTGTTTCAGTTCATTTATGTCTAGGGATAGATTCTTAGCCATCATGCGTTGTCTGCATTTTTGTAGCACAAAACAAAATTCTCGTAACACTGAAAAACCTATTGATAAAATTCAGTTTGTAATTGATTATTTCAACTACAAAATGAAAAGTGTGTACTACCCCCAAAAGGAGTTGTCCCTTGATGAAGCCATGGTTCTATGGAGAGGAAGGTTACACTTCCGACAGTATATCAAGGGAAAGAGGCACAAGTATGGTGTCAAATTATATACTTTATCTGAACATCAGGGTTTCATTTTGAGATTCCTGTTGTACACAGGAAAATCAGACACTACTGTTGGTGGTTTTGGACATACTGAGAAAGTTGTTTTTCGCCTACTGAACGATTTCCTGGGACGTGGTCACTCAGTATATATGGACAATTACTATAACAGCTATGCTCTAGCTTCAAAGTTATTAGCTGAAAAAACATACTGTACAGGGACCTTGCGTATGGGAAGAAAATATTCACCACAGGAAGTAACAAACACACCTTTGAAGGCAGGCGAGACTATTGCACGCTATGCAAATGGCGTAATGATTGCAAAGTGGAAAGACAAGAGGACTGTCTTGTATATTTCCACGGAACATGAGAACACAATGGTTCAATTTGTTGATAAAAGAGGCCGCACAGAGGAAAAACCACTACCAATAGTGAAATATAACGCTCACATGAGTGGTGTTGATCAAGGAGATCAAATGATGGCGTACCACCCAAGTGAGCGCAAAACCCTTCGGTGGTACAAAAAAATTTTTGTACATTTCATTCAGATGACCTTGGTGAATGCCCTACAACTACATAATATGTACCAACCAAAAAAGACTCTGTATGATTTCCGGTAGGGAATAATCAGAGGGCTTTTACCTCAGCCTATTCCCAATGCAATTGAATCTCCCGGCCAAAAACGTAAAAGAAAAGACGCTCACAAGCTGGCAAAAATTCAAGATCAAGAAGCAAATGTAAGTCGTACAAAGAGAAAGAAATGCTGGCAGTGTACGAAGGATGGAAAGCCCAACACAAAGACTGCTTTTCATTGTGAAACATGCCCGGAAAAACCTGGCTTGTGTTTGGGTAACTGTTTCGAAAAGTATCATGACTCTCTAAACTAAAAGTCTACAACTGGATGTGTGGAGTGGATGTATATAGTGTATATAGCATTTATAAATAATAATAAAAACAATAACAATAAAATAAGCAGTGAAAATAAACAAATATCAACAGTGATACACGTTGCAGTGGTGCGCGCGCAGTACGTGGTTGTGACTAAACTGCGGACGGTCCCACGTGGGGGCCCAGACTTGTGACGTCACATTTTCCCGGAAATACGACAAGAAACATCTTTTAGACGTTCATTCCTGAACTCCTACCATAAAAGGTAAGTAATATTAGTATAATATTTTTTCCGCATTTCCCAACCCCTATTGTGATTTCTACCGCATTGAATGGGTTAAGTAACTCAATTTCTTTGTTGATATAGAAAACAATCATGAGGCCAAAGTTCAATTGCTAGATATGAAACTTTCATTATCTGTTGTTACAAAATTTACATGTGATGAATTTACTTGAATATATAAGGTGTCCAGCTTCGACTGTTACATATTTTAGAGGATTGTTTTTCAGGTCAATAGAAGCAAATAACGCCATATAACATGTGCCCTTTCTCGATTTGTTTTCTGTCTGTGTGTCTGTATGTTTTTTACAAAAATTGTAATATCTCAAAAACCATGTGAGATACAATACTTAACTTTGGTATGAAAGTTGATGTAGTAAAAAGATATTTCAAGTAGGCTTTATGTATAATACTATCGCTTTCAAAATGGCAGCTGTCTATAAAAATTTCAGTCAAATAAAAAAAAAAAAAGAAAACTACACATTTTATCCAAAAATGTTTAAATATAACATTATTGACTACATTATACCAATTTAAAAGATTGAGCGATAAATAACAGAGAAAACATATTTTTTGTGACTGAAAGCATTGTTATCTGAGTACTCTTTACTCATTTAATAATGATTTGTCTCAAAAATGTGTTTTCCCTGTTATTTATCAGCCATGGTATACTGTTGAATTTGGCATAGTATGGTCCATAAATGTTGTGTCCTAATATTTTTGGGTAATTTATGGACAACATTATGCCAAATTCAACAGTATACAAATTTAACAGATTCCTTAAACAATTAATCTTTACTTAGAACCAGATTTATTCGTTGATTTATTTGGTATGTATAGTTTGTCAAATTTATAGATCCATGTAGGTACTAAAGTTGGTTGAAGCCTTTTAAGGTGAGCTACAACCCGGTAACATTTAATGTTGGATATTTTAGAACAATGGCCTTGTGACTTTTCGGATTGCAGGTATTCCGGATCCATTCTTTCCGGATCAGAATACAATAAAGGACACTTATTTCTTCAGCAGTAAAATGTATAGCCATTCACATTTGATGCAAATGAAGGCGCGTTCATTATCTAGTCTCTTTACCGCCCGTTCTGTATTATATAATATTGTATTAGGCACCATGTTTCCCAAACAATGTTATTTGTAATAAACATGTTAACAGTACTCAGTGGTTCGTTGAAAAGGAGAAAGTTGTAGTTACACTTCACTAAGTGTAACTACAACTTTCCTCCATTTTTCAGCGATTATTAGAACAACAAAATAACATGTATGTATACAAAATAGATACACAACACAAAAACTAAAATGAATGTAAACACAGTCTATCCTATGATTGTTAGCAATACAGTAAATGCAGTAGCCTACATTTTAGCATTGGATTGTCAACTTTAGTTGAATAATATATAATAACGTAGTTACAATTATGTTTTAAGTTAATTATAAAAGTGTAGACAGCATTTAAAATGCATAACTTAAGTATCACCGACGTTTAAAAGGTTGTCTGTCCTGGAAGAGGACTCCGGGCTTAAACAGAATTAATGCTACACTGATTGGTTCACCGCCATATTAATCTGGATAGTCGTTAGACCAGTGTAATCATAATGATCAAGTTCTGCAATATTTGTAATGTATATATGAACAAAAAGAACATTATCTATATAGTATTTAACAGGAATACATGAAATAATTAAAACATTTAAAAACAAAAATAAATAGTTTTATTGGTTAAGTAATAATCACAAAAATGAAGATATTCTTACCCACAATCTAACTTGTTTAAAAAAAAAACAAAATATACATTACCCTTTAATTTAATATATATTTCATATTTTCATTATTTTATAGGTCTAATAATAAAATCTTGAGCAAACAAGTATACAAAGGAATTGTCGGAAAAGATTTTAAAATTGGCTAAGAGAAAAATATATTATGGGTCTAAACAGTACAACCTTTTAAGACTCTTAAAACAATTATTGACGGAGGCGTATAGCTGTGAGCATAACCTTGCAATAATGAGTTGTAGCGAGATGAGGAATGCTGGGTGTTAAATCAGGGCATATAACAGCTGATTGACGATTTAAATTGAATAAAGCCTTCAGGGTTTATTCTTGTAAAACAAAGTTGTAATACAATGTTTATTTTTACTTCACACATGATGGGGAAGAAACTCAGATACTTTTATTTTACGACAATACTTCAACAATTTTAACATGAAAAAATCATCATGAAGATATTTATTGATGTTCATTCTGTACTATTTTATAACGAAATTATGGTTTCATTTCCAACACATTTTCAGTACTTAGCCTGTAGATTCAAACGAAACAATATTTATGCAATAACTGAACATATGAGAAATGATTAAAAAGTTACTCTTATGCTTCTAATTATTTTCATTTTTTATAAATGAAATCAACCAACATCAGTATTCAGTTTTATTTTTACTAAGTGAGACAGTCTGAATTTAGAAACATGGTTAGTACAACTAAAACCAAACAAGGTCACGAGGACAGCTACATGCTTCCATAAATACAACAGCTGGATTATAAAATAATCAGCTAAAATTAAAATCATAAACAACTCTCGACAAGTAATTAATAAAATGGCAATGCACAGTAAAAGATAAAGTATGTATTTAACTACAGCATACAATACTTTAAACAATAGCAATTGAAGGCCACAAGGTAAGTCCATAATCTCATATGAAAATTAATTATAATACTTAAGCGGAAGGATATATGTGAAATTTATTTCAAATAGAAAACATAATTTATATTAACCCTAGAACTACATTTCTATGTCCTTTTAACTATTGTATTTAGTATCCGTTGTAAAATAAAATTGATCATTTATCGATATTAATGTCTTTGAAATTTCTTGCAACTATATAAATGTAACTATTTTCTTAATTTTTTAAAACTAAAGCAGATATGTCTATAAACCACATGTAACACATAATTAACAGTAATCGTCAAATAAAACACAATTCTAAACCAATATTTAAACATTTATTTGTGAGGCCTTTTGATAGCAATGCTATCATCATCAGACTCTTCACAAAAATTTAATACAAAAAGTAAATATTATTAATTTAAACTGACATACATGTCTCTTTTTAAATTTTAACTCATGGCTCAATCTTTTTAACTGAACATAATTTAAATTTTAATTGAATGTGCCGACGGAATTAAAACGGTGTACTGAGGAGGGATTGCAAGCAGGAGATTTGGACTACAAACAAATGGCCCTGGTTCCAACCTAATTTATAAATAAGAAATACAATGAAGAAACTATATCAAACAACCTAAGTTAAAAAGAAAGGGAATTTTTGGGTATGTTACAATATTCAGAATTACGAGAAAAATGTAAGACTGGAGAGGCAGAGCGGAAGATCAGAAGGTATGCCAAGAATCATACTTGGCTTGGAGGAAGGAGAGGTATGAAAATTTGTCTTAAAACAAAGAAGATGCAAAAATAAAATAAATCCCCCAGAAGATGACGACTTTTAAGTACAACCGGAAATTTTTAACTTATATGCTAAACTATAGTGTATCCACATACTTTGTTTGCTTATCAAACAATCGCTGCATCAAATTATTAAAGGGTTATGATGCTATACGCCAGGAGATGATACAAGGAATTCATGAGTCATACAAGGAATAAGAAATCAGCACACTTATCAAGGAAGATAAGTCAAATATACAAGAAGATAAATATCGCTCAAATCTTCCAGGATCTTACAATACTTAACTAGAACTGTGAAGTGTTATGATAAGCCTTACTATATATTGAAATTTTAGGTTAGGTTAAAGCGCACTAGCTCAGGAATTAGTATATTGATTGGAGAGATAGGACACAGCAAACTTACCTTAAGACAAGTTCACTAACACCAAGTAGTAGTAAACAAGTACATAGAATCACATTTCTCACATTTTTTGTACCACTTGCATTTTCTTCAGGTGAGTAGATAATCCTGAAGAAAGTGCCAGTGGTACAGAAAACTTGTGAAATGTGATTCTTTGTATTTGTTTACTACTACTTTGGTGTAGGTGAACTTGTCTTCTAAGGTAAATTTGCTGATGTCCTATCTCTCCAATATATATATATTGAAATTATCTTCTCTGGTAAGTTCCCTGTATTTAAATTACTCGGATGAAGAAAGACGTTAATATTCATAAGGCAAATATCGCCAGGCCAGAAATGTTTGCAGATTTAATCTAATATCCAAACAAACAAATTGTAATTGAAAAATTTTGCTAATGTACAAAACTGAGAGTTTATTGAAGTCATTATCAATTTGAAATGTTATTTACAATGAAGCCATCTTAAAATGAAAAAAAGCCTATCTAAAACAAAAATAAATACAAAACTTATTCTATAATCTATAATAAGCAGACTAGGGTACATGGCCCACCCGAAACATGGCATGTAAGTGCTATCACATAAACTAGTGAGACCATAAAATCACTAGACAAACTAGTGGCCAAACTAATTTTACACGTTACTAGAGGAACTATGCCACACAAAGTAATCAGGATATCTGCAATAAATATGAGAGAGGAATCTATCCACTTCTTTGTAGCCAATCTATGACCAATTTGTGCTAGTCTTTCAGGATTCTGTCCACCTCTTAATAAAAAAGTATAGTTAGTTTTCAGAACAATCAAACATCCGGCACAATGATGAAAATCTTGATATCGTGATTTTTCCAAATAACTAATAAACCCATATAATAAAATTACAATAAGACTAACTGATTTCTTCATTATTACCCAAAATTAAGTGAACAAGCACAGATGTACAAAACCCAAACATATTGATACCAACAAAGAAAATACATAAATAATTCAAACACTCTACAAAACAGAAATTTCGATCATAGAAACAAGTTTATTGTTTTATAACCTTATATCTTATACTTAACTATAAAACTAAAGATGAAAAATTAAATACACTAATTATATGTATGTTCGTTTTAATGTTAATACTGAAAACTATTTTATCTAAACAAACGAATAAATTACTGAAGTAATCTAAAATTTCTTTTTTTGGTTTGAAGTGGATGTATACAACAATGTTCTATATGAGAAGTAAATTAAAAATGTATAATAATAGTTCTTGAACAAACTCCTTCATACTAGAATAGAACGAAGGCACAGCGATATCACTAGGGATTCAATTATTACTATCAAACTAGCTCAAAATAAATCATATTTTATTGGCTGTTTCAGCTTTGCTTTAAGACTAGCATTTTCCTGAATTATAAAATCAGTCTTAGAAGCGACAAGTACAATGAAACATTATATTATACACACCCAAACATTTGATTCAATTCAGATAGTACTTCTTGCGTACTGGTATATAATGCTGGTAATAGTAGTATACACTGTGTGTGTAGTTTACAAACATTACAATGACAAAAAATGCCAATAATACAAATTCACTATATTAGCTATAAAACTTTACATAAATACTTTTATTTCTAGACTGGTAAAAAATCAACTTAATCACTAAAATAAAATCAATGCACACATTTAACTGTGACAACATTTTATCAACTTTACAAACAAATGAAAATAACTAATACAACAAATAGGACAACTCACACCAACAAAACCTGAGCCAAATCCCACAGAGTACTGAAACAAAGAAAATAAAAAAAAAAATGAGAAGATTAAAAGTTATAAAATATTAAGATTAACATTTTTAATAATGAAGTGATCATATAATTATGTAATTTAATTCATATTAGTTTCAAAATTGAGCTTGAACAGTTTACTTCAATTTAAATACTCAGTTAATTTTCTATTATAACACCATAGCAATTTAACAAAGCATGAAGATATGCAAACAATTGCCAAGTCAATAAGACGGAATTATAATTTTATACATACATAAATATAATATTTATAGTTGCATGAGCAACTCGGTTATGTATCTAATTTAGGCCAATTTAAATAGTCACAAAGTTAGGATTCATGTTGACCTAATTCTTCTCAACTACTGTATGTGTATTAAATTGCTATGGGTGGTTGGGAGGGAGGGTCATTATTAACATAACTGTGTACATATAATGGGACGTTGGGGACTCATCGCCAACGTACATGTCTGGGTGAGTGGAAGGGCCATTATCATCGAAAGTGTGTATATAGGTGGGTAGGAGAGTCATCACCAACGTATGTGTATGGGCGAGTGGGAGACTCATCACTAACATATTTTTATGGGTTGAGTGGAAGATGTATATACAGGTGAGTAGGAGAGTCATCACCAACATATGTGTATGGGTGGGTGGGAGACTTATCACCAACATACATGTATAGGTGAGTAGAAGGGTCATTACAATCGAAAGTATATATATAGGTGGGTAGGAGAGTCATCACCGACATGGGCGAGTCGAAGGGTCATCATCATCGAAAGTGTATATATCGGTGAGTAAGATAGTCATCACTAACGTACATGTATGGTTGGGTGGGAGAGTCATGACCACTGCACTAGTATGGTTTAATTAAATTGGCTATATATGATTGATACATCTTTAATGCTAGGTTGAATTAATTTATTTACCATGGCCAACTTTGGTTTGGGTGAGTATGACTACCACTCACCTATATAGTCATGCTATGAATTTTTTATAGTCAGCCTGGTATGCAACTCACCTTGTTCTTGATGCTCCTGTAAGATCTGTACTATTCAGAGAAATAGTCATCTTTTTTTGGTATTTTCAAAAAAACCAGTGAAATATACTGTCTTGTGTCTCATAATGAATGTTATCTAAGATGCAATGTTTTTTTCAAACATAATTAGACAACGTGTAAATTCTAATGATATTAGATTAGGTTATACAAACTAAGCTAGGATAAATTTAATTTGAGGGAGAAAAATAAAGAAACTTATCTGTTAAGGTAAGAAACTAAACAAAAACATATCACAATAACAACAGTCCTTAATTAGACTTATGTCCTAAAGTAAGGTGATTTCTTATCTCCTATCAAATAGTACCTCTTAACGAGTAACTGATTGACAATAACCTTGAGTTTGTTCAATGACACTTAAAAGAGAATAATACACTATCTCTTTTTATATCACTTACAAGAAGCTATCACAGCTACAAGTATCCCTAATTCATCGTAACTAAATCACCATTCAATCACTTTTCTTGAACAAACAATAATAATAATACAAGAAAAAATTGAGTAATCAGCCTCATGCTTAAGGCTTTTAATGAAAAAAGATTTCAATCAGCAATAGTGAAACATTGCATTTTGTACCCTACACCAGACATACCAAGTCACTTCATATTATCCGCTTACCCACATCGGCTACAAAAACTCCTGCCTCCCGAAATAATTTCCCCATGCAGTTTGCAGCATGCCTACCCTACACTGCGATCAAACACGACGCAACATAAGAAGACAGTGTTGGTGAAGCTGTTTGCAAGGGTTTAAATGGAGTTTAGGAAAGTAAAGCAAACCACCAAAGTGTTTAATGACGAGCGTTGTTATTAAAAATATAATGAACCTACCATTTTATGAACACTATATATATATTAAAAATAATATTGTTCCTTGATTCTTAAAAGACGTTTTTATCATAGTAGTTTGTGTCATAAAAACGTTTTAACAAATTTGTACCCACTAAATAAAACAAGATGTGACTTTTTATTTCGAACACCATGAATAATCACCCCAATTTCCTACGCAATATCTGAACTTGCAACTCTACAAAATAGTGATACCAATGATAATTAAACTAATTTGTAATCTAACTTTTCTAGTTCATTATACAATATCACATTTCTGTTACAAAACATAAACAGATAAGCTAGAGGTCATGTAAGTATTTATCATAGCATAACAATGAATTCACATTTTTCATAGCTTAGTATTTTTGAAGGCCTAATCTGGATTGCATGTCAAAAGTGTATACAATCTTAATACAAATTTTAAGCTTTATTACTTGAACCTTTACTGTGATAAAAGAGAAACTGTAAAAAATGCCACTAAAAGTGGTAACTTAAAACATGATTCTTTACAGCCCAAAATTGAAAAATTTTCTGGGGGGGAGAGGGAACTCTTGTCCTCCTGTATTACCGGGGGAGGCTCTCTCGGCACCACAGGATATTTTATATAAAAGTCTTCCCTCCCGCATTTAATTTTTCCTAGGTTGGCAGGTCTGCCATACACATACATTCACGACTTTTATTGTCTGTAGACAGGACTGTGGAAATATAAGGATCACAAAGAGATATATGAGTTCATTTTGTAAGGAGACATTATAATGTAGTGGGTACAGACCTCCAAGAAATATGTGAACATAGAAAGTAAGGCCTAATTTATATGGACCGCCAGCGACTGTTAGTGCACAGATTAATGAGAAGTATATGAATTACACATTAGTTCTGTGTTACTGGAGATGTACCTCCATGACTCGTATGCAAGTGGTATGGTAGATAAGATGGATAACCGGAGATATGTCTAACTTTGTCTGCTCCATCACTTACGAGGTGAACCATAAGACTTAAACGTGAATAAAAAGTGAGTAAGTAATATTACATTACCTATTAATACTCATAATGAATAAACATTTTTGAGTCAGTTACTAAAAGCATTGATTAGAGAAACAGACAGACCAAAGCAATACATTTGGTTTAAAGACACACGTTACCTGTGAACTCGGATTCACAAGACCCATATGAATGGTCAGTCTTTTTGCTTCTATTGCCAATGCTAAAAGCTATTACACGCTTGGAGCACTTTAATTGTCCAATGTTTAGTACACTTATGGTAATTAAAATAAATTACTAAATAATATATTCTTGAACAAAATTGTATTTAGGTAGATCACGTCAAAATGTTCCTACAATGTACCTTTATACTATCTGCTATTCTTCTTTGTTAGTCTCGAACTCTGATGCCCCATATTGAAGTACGTCTAATGCCGACAGTTGGCCTTGCGATTGTAGAAAACTCATGTCGATTCACCATAATAGTTTTAAACCCTTGTTTAAAAGTACTCATTTGTGAATCATTCATCAAGCCAAAAATGTTCAAATACTGCAACGAACTTAACTCAGTCAATTTTCTGAAAAATAAGAAGAAATTCACATTGAGTCAAAACAATACCAACATAAAACGAATAGTTAAAACAAAAATGAAAATAAATATACTAGACAAAACACAGCCATACATATTTAGTATCATATTTATATAATTATTAATAAGATACAGATCGACAAGATAGGCAAATAATGAGCATGATAAGAATAGATGAACGAGTGCAGTCATTGTTACTAACTAAGCTTGACTGTTCCTTAAAAAGGGTCATTTATTAATAGCAAAATAGTTAGACCTACAGCTTAGCATGGAATTCAAAACACCTAATATTGGTCTTACTTTTAACAAACTGACAAACATAATACTCAATTGGAGTTAATTTCCTACCACTGGAACATCAACTATTAATCATACATTCTGGCATTTCTTATCGCTGTTGAGTTGCGACGCGTTTCGTCAGCACGCTGACATCATCGAGCATCTACTATGTAGCTTCTTCATGAATATTAACAAAGAACAGTCATTACACACAGCATGAATAAAATTTATAAAACAGATCTGTTATTGTTGTTGTGGTGATTGTATTATACCATGACAAAGCTCCGTCTTTCAGTCGCCACCAAGTACTGACAGTATGCATATGTGCGTCAACGTGAGTTGTGGCCACCACGATAACAATACAAGATATATTTTATTCATGCTGTGTGTAATGACTGTTTTATGTTAATATTCATGAAGAAGCTACATAGTATATGCCTGATGACGTCAGTGTGCTGACGAAACACGTCGCAACTCAACAGCGATAAGGAACGCCAGAAGGTATGATTAATATTAATAATACTCAATTATCCCCTTTGAATAACACTAATATCCTGACAACCACCCCAGACTTCTCTAATAGCTTAAATAGAATACAACTTTCAATTTAGAATCTGGAAAAATTTAAGAAGTAATTTTATTTTAAGTGAGACAGAAAAAAGGAGCAGTCATGTGAGTATTTAATGAAATGAAAAAAAAAACTTTGTTAAGTTAAGCAAAGTATGGACCATTAGGTCCTCTCTTATACTTAACCTAAAAGTACGGTAGGAGGAAAGTAAAGAGGAAACATGGACGCAGTAAGTATTAAAAAACAGCTGCACTCACTCTATTTGACTTTGAACCAACTTGTACGAGGGCCGTTCAGAAAGTAACCTCCGATTGGTCACAGTGCGGGTTGTGGAGGGAGTAGCGACGCCATCTTGCATTCACGCACTCAACAGGTCAGTTGGCATCAAGCCGTGGTCGAGTGAATGTCGTACCTGCGCTAGTGTAGTTTTTGTGGCAGTTTGAAATGTGCGCTGCAATAGAAAACCCCGCAAAATGCAAAGTGCGTGCTGTCATAAGGTTTTTTACAGCCAAAGGATATTCTGCAGCAGCTATTCATCGTGAGATTTGTGCCGTGTACGGACCAAGAGTTATGAGTGAAGGAGTTGTCCGTGAATGGGTACGTTTATTTAAAAGTGGACGAGAAAACGTTCATGATGAAGAGAGGAGTGGTAGACCATCATTGGTGACTGACGAACTTGTTCAGGCAGTTGATGCAAAAGTTCGTGAAAATCGACGTTTCACAATGTCGGAGTTATCTACTGTTTTTCCACAGATTTCTAAGACTCTCTTGTACGAGATAGTGACAGCAAGATTGGGTTACCATAAGTTCTGTGCACGATGGGTGCCCAAAATTCTTACCGACCACCACAAAACTCAAAGAATGGCCTCTGCATTAGACTTTCTGTCACGTTATGAGGACGAAGGAGAACCATTGTTAAACAGAATCGTGACCGGTGACGAAACCTGGATTAAGTACGTGAACCCTGAGACAAAAGAACAATCAAAGATGTGGGCACATTCAAAGTCGCCTACCAAACCAAGAAAAGCCTTGCAAGATTTTTCTGCCAGAAAACTTATGGCAACGGTGTTTTGGGATGCCAAAGGGGTGTTGTTGGTTGAATTCATGGAACGTGGGACGACCATTAATCAAGACGTGTACTGTGAAACACTAAAAAACTTACGACGGGCTATACAGAATAAACGCCGTGGTATGCTGACTTCCGGTATCGTTTTTTTTTGCACGATAACGCCCGTCCTCACTCTGCTCGCAGAACAACGGCCCTTCTTGAGTCCTTCAAGTGGGACGTTTTCAACCACCCACCTTATAGCCCAGATCTGGCGCCAAGCGATTATCACCTCTTCATGTATATGAAGAAATGGCTCGGGTCC